>JAANYP010007265.1:0-93929 GCA_020465985.1 Centrapalus pauciflorus
GATGGTTTTTGGTGCTCAGCTTTAACCTTCAAACATGTTAAGCACTTGCTGACGTAGGTAGCAATGTCAGCCTTCATATTTGGCCACCAGTACATTCCTTTCAAGTCGTGATACATTTTATCTGCCCCTGGATGAATAGCATATCTTGTCTTATGCCCTTCATCCATGACCAGCTTTCTTACTCCTCCGAATTTTGGTAACCAACTTCTGCCCATGAAGTGTCGACATCCATCCGGCTTGATTTCGAACTGCTTATCCATCCCTCTCAAGGCTTCATCCAGTATATTACCCTCCTTGACTACTTCTTCTTGTGCCTCGCGGACTTGAGAGTTTAGGTTTGACTGTATAGTCATGACCAAAGCTCGGACTCTCAAGGGTTTAACCCGTTCCTTTCGGCTCAGGGCATCAGCTACGACATTTGCCTTCCCCGGATGATAACGAATTTCGCAGTCATAGTCACTAAGCAGTTCAACCCAACGACGTTGCCTCATGTTTAACTCTTTCTGATTCAGAATATGCTGAAGGCTTTTATGGTCTGTGAATACTGTGCACTTAGTTCCATACAGGTAGTGCCTCCATATTTTGAGAGCAAACACCACTGCTCCAAGCTCCAAGTCATGAGTCGTATAATTCACCTCGTGAATTTTGAGCTGCCGTGATGCGTAAGCAATGACTCTATCCCTTTGCAAGAGCACACAACCTAATCCATTGTGTGAGGCATCACAATAGACCACAAAATTTTCAGTCCCTTCAGGTAAGGACAAAATTGGTGCACTACACAACCTTTGCTTTAACTGCTGAAACGCCTTTTCTTGCTCTTCACCCCAAATATACTTCACATCCTTCCGAGTCAATTCTGTTAAGGAACCCGCTATCTTTGAGAAGTTTTCGATAAATCGCCTATAATAACCGGCAAGTCCTAGAAATTGGCGGATTTCCGTGGGGGTTCTAGGAGTCGCCCAGTTCTTTATGGCCTCGATTTTTGATGGATCAACTTGGATTCCCTGGCTGTTGATCACATGTCCAAGAAATTTAACTTCTCGCAACCAAAATTCACATTTCGAAAATTTGGCGTATAACTGTTCCTTCTCTAACAACTCCAATATCAGCTTGAGGTGGTGTTCATGCTCCTCCTTATTTCTGGAATAGATGAGAATGTCGTCTATGAACACTATTACAAATTTGTCCAGATACGGTTTACACACTCGATTCATGAGGTCCATGAATACGGCTGGTGCATTAGTCAAACCGAATGGCATTACCTGGAATTCGTAATGTCCATAACGAGTTCTGAATGCTGTCTTGGGTATGTCTTCTTCCCGAACCTTTACTTGATGATAACCGGATCGCAGATCAATCTTAGAGTAGAAGCTAGATCCCTGTAGTTGATCAAACAGGTCATCAATTCTGGGGAGAGGGTAGCGGTTCTTTATCGTTAACTTGTTTAGCTCTCGGTAGTCTATGCACATTCTGAAGGATCCGTCTTTCTTTTTCACGAACAAGACCGGAGCTCCCCAAGGTGAGGAACTTGGTCGAATGAATCCTTTATCCATCAACTCTTGTAATTGATTGGATAGTTCTTGCATCTCAGAAGGGGCGAGTCTATATGGGGCTCTTGCGACCGGTGCAGCTCCCGGCACCAAATCGATTTGAAACTCTACTTGTCTAAGTGGCGGAAGTCCAGGCAAATCTTCCGGGAAGACCTTCGGATAGTCACAAACTACTGGAATATCCTCGAGTCGCTTCTCCTCCGACTCTTTTCTACAATTTGCACCAGTACTGCATGACAACCTTTCCTAAGGCACTTTAATGTTCTTAGGCCGGATATGACATTCAACTGTCGGTTCTTTCTTTCTCCTTGGACTGTTAGGAACTTCTTCTTTGGAGTGGTATCCGTACCACTTTCTTACCACACAAAATCTCGGCATGATTGTGTGATAACCAATCCATACCAACTACTACATCAAAACTCCCGAGTTCTATAGGCATTAAGTCTATCTTAAAGGGATGATCTGCCAGCTTCAGTGTGCATTCCTTAATGATACTACTTGCCTCTATTATTTTACCGTCAGCCAGTTCTATAGTATAATAGTTGTCTAAGGGAAAAGGAGCGGCATTCAATTGCTTACTAAACTTATCAGATATAAAGCTCCTATCAGCCCCAGTATCAAAGAGTACGTAAGCATAAATGTCATTTAAAAGAAACGTACCTGATACTACGTGGGGATCTTGACGAGCGTCACCTGCTCCCAACACAAAAGCTCTCCCCTGAGCTCCTCCACTATTCCTCAGCTTCGGGCACTCACTCTTGAAGTGCCCAGTAACTCCACATTCAAAGCAGCCTTTTTGATTGCTGCCACTGGTTCCCGGGGCTCCAGATTTACAGTCTTTGGCCATATGCCCCAAACGTTTGCATTTCTCACAGTGGGTTGGACAGGGACCCTGGTTGTGATGGAAGGTGCATTTAGTGCAAAAAGGCTTGGTACCGGTATAACCTCTTCTTGGCTCTGCTCCCGCTGCGTAAACCTTAATGGTTTCGGGCTTTTTGGATTGTGAACCCGCATTCTTCCCGGTCTTGTCTTCCCACTTTCTTTTGTTTTCCCCGGCCTTGGCTTCATTCCTCCAGGATACTTGGTCCATAAGATTATTGGCCATCCTGATGGCATCTTGTAGGGTGGATGGGTTGGAGGCAGTCACATTACCTTGAATTTGAGGAGCGAGTCCCCAAATGTAACGTTCGATCTTTTTGTACTCCGGGGTCACCATCTGAGGGCACAGAATGCTCAGCTCATGAAACCGGTTGGTGTACCCCGTCACATCTGTTCCCTTCATCGACAGGTTCCAGAACTCCGATTCCATCTTCTGGAGTTCGTTCCTCGGACAGTACTCGTCCGTCATCATTTGCTTTAACGCGGACCATGTGAGCTGGTAGGCTTCATCGATACTTACAGACTGGACATAGGAATTCCACCATGTGAGGGCGCTATCTTGTAGAGTGTGAGTAGCAAACTTCACCTTATCTCCCTCAGCACATCCGCTGACGCGAAAGACAGATTCTAACTTCTCAAACCATCGTATCAAGCCAACGGCTCCTTCAGTTCCGTTGAAATACCGGGGTTTGCAACTTAAAAATCCTTTAATTCCACAACCTTTTGCGTGGATTTCAGTTCCTCCCGTGGTGCGGCTAGCACCACCATCTCCATTTGCTGAGCTATTCCTATTTGCCTCATACGTGGCTATAGCGGCAGCCACTCTTTGTGCGACTAGCTCTTCAATGTCAGCAGCGTTCATTGCTCGTTTCGGCGGCATTATCTTAAAATTTTAAAGAAAAAGCATAGTGTAAGAAATTGAATCTTAAAGAGGTAAATTTTCCTTAAAGCACAATACTATAATCATCAAACACAATTTCATAAATAACTTGCAATTTTTCATTAATCATTCGAAATTTCCTTACATTAGGGGCGGGTTATTACCCGAAAATTTTGTCCTATACTATTACATGATATTTTCCTACTATTACAAGGATAGATAGAAGTGCACTAAGTGTGGGAGTGATCGGGGGTCTCTCCCTTTTCCATCGCGTTGAGGCGCTGAGTCAGCTCCTCGATCCGAGCTTGGCTTTCGGCTAGTTGCTGCCGAAGCTCATTCAGGCCATTCTGTTGGATGGTGAGAGCATGCTGGTTAGCCCAGTAGATGTTGGAGTTTTGCCACTCCTCCCGCTCTAGACGAGCGGTCATCCCACCGATATCTAGGTTAAGTGATCGGATCTGGTGGTCATGCCTAGTCGACCGTGCTATCAGAAGTGGTATGGTTTGCTCGGTAGGCTCTTGGGTGAGGGTCGGGACAGGTGCGGAGGATGGTCCTCCTATCTCGAAGTTGGGAGGATTTCCCTCCATCTGCCTCCATTCGCGGAGGGTCTCCGGTATCCAGGTCCATCGCCGGGCGTCTACCCGTCGGTGTGGTGGTGGGGGATTGGGCTGGGGAGTCGGGACAGGAATAGACTCCCCTCTTGGTGGGTTCACCCGCTTTCGGGGTGTGTACAGCATTTTGGGGCCGTTAGGGTATGGCCTATACGGCTTATGTGACGGTTCGGCTGGATGGTATGGAACGCGAGCAGGGACCGTTGGAGGCAATGGATCTTCTTCCTCCATCGGCTCTTCTTCCGTCTCCCACATCGGATCTTCCGAGGGGTCCTCTTCTTCCGATGTGTCTTCCTCGTGGAAAATCTCAGTGGCCGTGGGGCTAGCAGGAGTGTACTCCTCCTCTGAATCCGATATGATGATTGTTTCCGGATGGGACATGATTTCTGCTATCAAGGTCCATTCATAGTCTTTTAGTTAGTTACAAGTTACAAAATATTTTCTAAAATCAGTAAATCTTATGTGCAGTTATAGTCTAGGGTACTAATGCAACCTAGTTCACTATAACTATGGCTCTGATACCAATCTGTCACACCCTGCTACCTCGGTTGGCAGCGAGACGTGACGAGTGCGGAAGCGTAACCATAATCATAATGAACGACCACTATATGGACGTTTTCAAAAATACATCGATATGACTTTAAAAGGTAGAAATGTTTTACATAACCCGTAAATGATAAAGAGTAGTTCGCAAGGTACAGAGATTTAAATACATAATTAAATTATCCAAAATAATGCAAATAAATCTCCGACGGTTTGAAAAAAAGAATGCGACTCCTTAAGTGCGGAAGCTTGAAAGTGGTTACTTCTGAAGGCATACTTGCCTTAATTTCCTGAAAATACACGCTAAAATACGTCAACAAAATTGTTGGTGAGCTCATAGGTTTACACGTAAATCTGACTTGTATGGACAACAATAATAGAGTTTGAATTTATAAAATCATAAATTCCATGTTATGTATTACATATAAACCATCATGCAACCGAAGCTTAATTAAAATGAGTTTGCCCTGTGCAGTATTCCCATACGTAATACCGTGTGTTAAATATATATGCACTCGCTGTTAACCGAACCGAGCTAACCCGAATGGGGGACATGACTCCCAATAGATCTATCCACAATATATTCGCGCTTACAAATAAATGCAATTGACGGTTCATGATATAAGGGCGGATGGAACCACATGTGTAATACATAATAGAAATGACGTTGTTGTTGTGTCCATATAAAAACGAAGCATGTATTTCATCCCCAAAAAATAACATTGTGAAAATAGGGGCTATGAGAACTCACCGAACTTGTGATGGCAAAACTACGCGCAAAAATGCAAATGTGCGTTGTTTGATGGGTGATGAAACCGGAGGTGTTTAACCGAGTCCTAAATGATAATAAGGACTTAATATCACTAATATATGATAATATGTATATTTATAGATTTTTATGTCTTAAATCACCCAACATTACAAGTTTATAAATAAAATGCGCTTAAAACGTCAAGTTTATATATATATATATATATATATATATATATATATATATATATATAATTTTCCAGCTTTTTCGGAGGTTTTTCGGCCTACTTTGACGCTGTTTTTGACCAAGCTCCAAAATGTTTTAGACTTTGGTTTTCTAGGACATTCAACTACTATATACAAAAGATTTTTAGAATCAAGAACGGCCATTTTTCGAGTTGTTTAGGTTAGTGAAAAAGCTCGTTAAAAACGCTATGTTGGCCATTTTTGAGCTGTCAAACTTTCGGCTTCCCAAATAATTTCTGGAGGTCTTAAACTTCAAAATAAATCATGAAAATTTGCGGATCTATAGTTAAGACATAGATCTAACTTTTGAGACAAGAATCAACTCATTTCGTTGAGTTATGAATTAGTTATGATTTTTCAAAGTCGATATGAGTTTTCTGCCGAAAATCCGTAGTTTATAAACTTACAACAACTTATGATTCTTGTTGTTTATTCAAAGACTACTTGTATAAAAGTTATAATAGTTATAAAAACACATATATATCACATGTTTTCATAATATTAACACTTTTATAATGTGTTCACTTATTCATAAACACATTTAAAGAAACAACTTAAAAATAAGAACTAGAAACTTATAAACTTGAGTTTTTATGAAACTTGTTGTTGTAGGTGATTATATATATTATGCAAGACTTATATAAACATAAATATAAGATGATATAAGCTAGTATTTACTTACTTTGGGGTATTAGAAAGATGAAACCAAGTAGAAGTTGAAACTCTTGGAAGATTTCTCCCAAAAAACACTTGAAATGATGCAAGAACACAAAATTGGAATTTTTGGGGTGTTGGCTTCTTCTTGGCCGGATTTCAAGAGAAAGAAAAGAAGAGATTTTTGTGTTGTGAAGGTGTGAAGAATGAAGTGAAGTGGTGGTTCAATTTATAGAGGAGAAAAAGGTGGTGAAATGATGATAATAGTGAAAAATCTTGGATGGAAGGAAAGAGGAGGATTTGATGGTGAAATGTTGAGTAAAATAATACAAACTTTTGGTCCTTGTGTACCATATGGTGGCCGGCCTAGAGGGTGTAATTTTGATTTATTTATATATTTTTTTTTGTATAAAAGTATTTAGAAATGTATTCTTGTATTTCCCTTTTCTTATAAATTCATAAATACTTTTGGATGCATTGTTTTAATTAATTGTTTTAGTCTTGCATAATTAAGGTTAAGTAATTGTATTAGTGTATGATTAGTGTCACTAATCATGATTTAATTATGTACTTAGTTGAATTAATCCTTCATGTCGTAAATTGATCGGATTAATTGATTTTCCGATTCATCGCACCGATGAATTTGATTCTAATTGAGTTGAATTTTCTAATAAGCCTTGTTAATCACTTGATTAATTTCTAATGACCACTGATTAGGCTATAATTGACTATTAAATGTAGATTAGGGCTTTGTTGCTAACCTGATTTAGTGCCGGATGTTACAAATCTAATCGAACAGTTGAGGTGCGACATAAAGCAAGCAAGAAATCATGTTTTTACATAACACAATTACAACGAATTAAGAATCATAGGTGTTGATTTACAGAAGACATGCTCATGGAGGAGAATAGAATCGCTAAAATTACTTGTACTTAGAAGATGAAGGATTGGGAAAGTATATTGGAGATGGAAGCAACAAATTATGAACATGACATGAGTTAAGTTAATGAAACCATGGTTAACATTTGGAAAGCGTAAATCAATACAGCTGAACTGCTGATCAAAGCAGCTGGTAAAACTTAACCTGAAGATAGCCCTAACTAATGAAAGCAGTGGGGAAACTTAACATTCTTTTTCATGTTTAGATTAGTTAATTTCAGGTGAGATGCAGATTGAAATGTTTAGATTGCTTCATTTCCTTCTTTCGTTCTTGCAAAATGTAGTGTTTTGTTATATATATATATATATATATATATATATATATATATATATATATATATATATATATATATATATATATATATATATATATATATATATATATATATATATATATTTATAAGTATGGTGTTTTGTGTGCAACAAAACGAATCGAGTACCGTCGTTCAAAAGTAAGTTGGTTGGATGGGTATTCATTATTAAATTGATGGCATACTCCAGTAAAATTTAGTCCACATTTGGTTGTCATCACAAACTCATACACACAAGGACACAAAACATATAACTGTTGTTGTTGCCATTGATAACAATAATATTGAAACGATAATGTAAGTCACAATAAAAGTTTATATAACACATATAAATAAACAACAAAAAACAAAAAGACAAAATGTCGCTTTTCATAGGTACAATGCAACAAAGCAGAAACCTAAAACGGAAAACAAACACACGTAAAGGAAATGCAAATTCAAGTGTTGCACAACATGGAACATTAAAACAGATTCCCAGAAAGTTTTAATATGACCAAAAGCTTCATTTGTCTGCAAACATATCTCCTCCAACAAATGGCTAGATTCAACATCAAATTTAACGGAGAGAACGTCCTTGAGACAATTCTTTGCATTTTCTCTTTGTTGAACTCATTTTGTTGAATGCTAACCACCAAACAGCGTGGAACCCTTGAAAGCCACACCATCATCCTAAAATATTTAAAGGAAAACAAAAAAAACACTTCAGAATATGAAATAGAATGGTGTAGTGATCTCATAATTTACATAATACAATAGAAGGCAATGTATGAAAATTTACCTTTGATCTCATATCATTGAGCTCCTTAGCTGAAAAACCAATCAGTCTCTCGGCCTCGTCATTAAAGATGGTAACCCATGCTTCACCACTCATAAATTCACGAACAAGATGTACCTGTAAATGGATGAACACATGTCGTTTAATTATTAACGCAAGTTAATTGGCTCAAGTAGAAAGCACTAAACGCAAAGTGATGCATAAGAAACCTGAGATTGTAGTCATCTTGTTGAATCTGGCACACAACACACCAATACCCATCATCAGCAGCTTCACAGACAAATTTTGATTCACATTGATATAGGTCATACAAGCTCGGACGGTGAAGAAGACACGTTAAACAAAGAAAATAGGCAATGAACTGTGAGATCATAAATGTGTAGGGTATGAAGTGATAACATGGAATGAGTTGAAGGAGGGTAGGTCATACACCACCATTATTATTATTATGGTTAATCATACAAAGGATACTCAAGCAACAATATATATAGTACCTAGGTGCATGCAATTTACATTGGAAAATATTAAGTGAACAGTGCAGTAAATCTTATACCATACTTAAACTCAACGGTTGTAGCATTGTGTTGGTATAAAACAATCGCTATATACTTGTTTGTGATGCGTGTGTAAACCGATTTTCACAAACTCATTATGGTACAATTTTTTTTTTATTTCTGTATGTTAGTCTTTTTGTACATGTTTATTTTTTTGTTTCACTGAATTTTTATGGCCCTATTGTTTCACTGAAATTTTATCAAGGCTGTGGTTTGATTGTTTTCTTTGAATTTACACATTCTCTTAGCATGACACACACCAGGTTGCAAGATATCAAAATGATAAAAACCCATATGCAGTGAAGTAAATCGCATGGTGTAAGAATCCAAAAGGTGTGCATCAAGTTTTAATGGAACAAAAAATGATTATACCTTGAATAGTGTTTCAAGTTTTAAAAACCCATAGAGGAAATTCACTGAATAGTTGGTGTTCGATAGAAAGCAAACAAGAAGTTAGGTTTTAATGGAACAAAAATGATTATACCTTGTCGGAGACCAAAGATAGGTTGGTAGTTATTTGGGCCAATGTTACACGAATTGAGATGGTCAATAATTTCATTCAAGGAGGTGAATGAGAGCTGATACAAGGCATTAATGTTTCCTTACATTGAGAATCGTACCTTTGAAACACGTAGGGATATTAGATAGAAGTAATGGAATTTAAATGTAACGTAAGGTCATGGTACAATACAAAATGTGCTACCATGATTTCAGGCTTTGATATTCAGGTATCAAAACCGTCTTGGACAATGTTGATAAGTAAATACCTAACATATACACAAATAAAAACAGAAGAAGTTTAGTTCAGTGGAAATAAGACTTTAAGTTCTATACAAATAAGGAAATAAAACAAGTAAACTGTTATTTACAAACCAAGGCTTTCAAAAACTTACAACTGTGCAACTTTCTGATTGACTGCCTTCAAAAATTCTTTCTTCATATCTTCTCTATGACAATATATTCTTACTGATCTCATCTGAAGTAACAAAGCCTTTGGAAGATCATAGAATTCAAAATTGAAGTACATACCGGATCCATTTGCAAATTTGAGTCTGTAAGTCTTTGATTTGACAAACATATCAATTTGTGCAATCTTCATCTCCTTGGCATCTTTTATATCTTCTTATTGTGGTCCTGACCTAGATTGATTAACGACTCTATTTGGTGAATTAGTCTTAATCACTTCTTTTGGTCGACTTGACACATGCATTTGTTTCACAGCAGTTTTTGGTGCAGCTTTCACAGTTTTCTCGGTATTCTGAGAACTACTAGTGCTTGCAACACTTGTAGACGACTTAGGTTGTTCTGGCTTTCCCATCTTAGGTGTAGTATCTACTTTCCTATGCGGACAACTAGAAGCAACATGCCCCTTTTCGTGACATCTAAAGCAAGACATTTTATCAATTGACTTTTTGTGTGTGCCCTTTGATTTAGGTGTCTTACTAGTGTCTGGCTCTCTTGGTTCAACTATAGCGACTGCTTCATCATCCTGATCATTAAAGTCAATTTTGTGTTGTCCTACAGGTTTATCACTAGAGGATGGCACAAATTTAACTTTCTTAATCTTGATATTATTTTCAGTCACCTTAGTTTCATTTTCCTTTGTAATCTCAGACACTGGTTCCGGTATTTCCTCTGATTCAACTGATTTATCAGTTTTCTCCTGAGGTTGAGGTACATAGTTATCGTTAAAAGGTGGAGGACTCTCATGATATCCTAGACCTACAGGCTTCTTAGACTGACGCTGTGCATCTAAGATTTTCCCTAGGTTAAGAGATGAGTTCCTAAACTTTTCAAGTTTACTATTTGCCTCAGCTACCTTCCCCTTAGACTCGGCTAGCTCTACGTCTTTGGATTTTAGCTCCTTGGTTAATGCCTCAACATGTTCATACATTAGTTCTAACCTAACACACTATTCGCTCAGTTTGTCCTTTAGAACTATAACATCCTGTGCATCAGCCTTTAGCTTATCCCTAAGATCTTGTTTTATATCCATTAGGCTAGCATTATCTGATTTTAACGTTTCATTTTGAGCAGACATGGTTTGATGTGATTCTAGTACTAAATTCAACCTATCGTTAGATGTAGCACACAAAGCACATAAATCATGGAAAAGAGAAAAGTTTAGAGTTACCTTGGCATAGTCTGATTCTACGTTGGCCATCTGTGCGGCAAACTCCAGAATTGTCTGATCAGCTGACTTCTCTACCCACATCGGATTGCTTTCAATCTGACTACTGTCCCTGTGATTTCCTCTGCCCCATCACTTCCAGTCTCAGTCACTTCAGCCATAAAGGCTCTAGCATTCGATTATGGATGTGTCTCCAGTCATAAGTTCCATCTAGCTGTCTGTTTGAGGTAACTTGGATAACAGACCAGCTATATTCGCTTGACTGGGAGAACTACTCGGAAGATATCACCCTTGCGATTGATTCTGATACTGTCCTTGTGGATTCTGATACTGTCCCTGGTAGTTCTCTACTTTCGGTTGCTGACACTCTCTAGCGAAGTGTCCTAACCCCTGACAGTTGTAACACTTAACCTTGGACTTATCAAATCCAATCTTATTGTTACTAACATTCAGATTCCTTCCCGTTATTTTGATGAACCTTTTAACTCTCTGAGTTACCATGGCCAATTGCCATTGCAGATCCATCTCTTCCAGATCGTCAGGGTCTACCTGATCATAATCCTCATCCCAAAGTGCAGAATCATTGATTTTTCCCTGAACGCAATTGCCGTAAGCGACCACAAAAGAAGCCAACAGATTCAGATGGTCTTCCGCAAATTTTACGCTCATAGGCATCTTTGAATATCCTTGAGATGTAGATGCCGGGGTAGCCTGATACTGCTTTTATTCTGGTCGAGAAAACCCTAAGAAAGCTCTATTCATTGCGTCTTCTGTTTCAGCCGGTGACGATGTTTCTCCCGAGAAGAATGCTGTAGCGGTCTTCAATTCAGCTGCCACTGAAGGTTTTGTTTTCCCAAAGTACATAGCCGGATCTTGAACTTGATCATAATCCGTTTCCTTCTTTAGCAACTCAAAGTGATATGCCCTCAGCGTTCCGATAACCTTATCTAGAGTCAGAGTATAGAATTTGTCTTCATCATGCTTAATTAAGGCCACATACATCTCCCATTTGGCCGGTAAAGCATCCAGAATCTTGTTAATCTTTTCCGTATCACTATACTCCACGTCATGGCTATCTAACTCAGTTAGCAAGTGATAGAAGCGAGTAATAGTCTCATCCAACTTTTCGTTCGTTAAGGCTTTGAAGATCGCGAACTGCTGCTTGAGCATTTCCATTCGATTTTTCCTTACCCGCGGGTTACCTTCACACTGTTTCTCCAACGCATCCCACAGCTCTTTTGCTGTCTTCTGATTACGGAAGGTGTGTAAAATCTCCTGCGGTAACGCCATTCGAATGATAGCTATTGCACGATTCTCAGCTTCATATACCTTTTTATCGTCATCCTTCATTTTTGAATAAGGCACAACCTTTTGTCGGCCTTCAACTTCAGCCGTAGGTGGAATGTACCCTTCATCGATACAAAGCCACATGCGCATATCATTAAACCTCGTGAAGTCGGCAAACCTATCCTTCCACCAGTAAACCTATTTGAGATTAAATTCGAATTAAGTTTTAAATCCAACTAAACTCGAAATTTATGACAAAGTCGATGGTCCAACTTAATTCGAAGGTCCTCTTAAACTCGAAGGTCCTTAAATTTGAAATCCCTGATTCGACGTTAGTGTAAAGTCGAAGATCCAAGCAAATTCGAAATGGCCAAATTCGAATCAAACTTAAACAATCTCGAAAGGAACGTATTGACAGTCAAACTCAAAAACGAGCAAACCCTAATATCCCCTTAACAATTTCGAGCGCCGCAAATTCAAAAAACGGCTAATACTTCGAGTTTTTCAAGTTTTTCAGATTAAATCAATATTTTTACAAGTAAAAATACTGATTTTGGTCAAAAACTTGAACTACAACAAAGTATTTCCCAAAATCTGATTTGTTAAGCTCGAAAAACATCAAAAAGCATGATAATAACCGTCCAAAAACGTCAATAAACCTAGGATGTATGCTTATGAACACGAAGAACACTAAGAACACCCCGTAGGCTTTGATACCACTTGTAAGGTCTTGAACTCACTGATCTGTCTAGACGCGACACACACCAACGAGTGCAGAATCCTCGTTAGTGGCTTGACGGTATGATCACACGCACGGAACACGGAGACTACCACGGCGTTGTACGAACGACTACGAACGAACCTACGCGATGATTCTCTCCGAAAACACTCACTGAACCTTGATAAACTCGAGATCGCCTTTGCTTAATCACTCTCCGGAATTCTGCAAAAGTCACTAAATTATTCGAGTTAATCCCTAATTATAGTGACCATTTCGAGTTTGTCTTAGGACAAACTCGAACCAGGCCCAAGGCCCATTCGAATTTGTCCACCTGACAAATTCGAGATTGCCTTAAGAGCAAATTCGAATTTATACTAAATTCGAATTTGTCTTATGTGATAAATTCGAATTTACTCTAAATTCGAATTTCACATTACAACTTTCTATTTGAACTTATGCTTCAACTTATGCTTGAATTTATCTTTGAACTTTATGTTTGAACTTCTTGTAAAACGTTACATCAAGTTCAAACATACAATCAATTAATATCAAACACATATATCAAATACTAGTCAACATTCAACATTACTTAAGTTGACTTACACAAAATGCCAACTATACTTAGACTGCTATCTTCACACAAGGTATACCAACAGAGTCAGACAAGATGATTACAACTTGGTTTGACATGTTTTCTGCCATCAAGGTCCATTTATAGTGTTTTAGTTACTTACAAGATATTAAAAAAATTTAGTAAAACTTATGTGCAGTTATAGTTTAGGGTACTAATGCAACCTAGTTCACTATAACTATGGCTCTGATACCAATCTGTCACACCCCGTTACCCCGGTTGGCAACGAAGCGTAACGTCGCGGAAGCGTAACCATAATCATAACGAACGACCACTATATGGACGTTTTAAAAAAATACATCGATGTAACTTCAAAATATAGAAATGTTTTACATAACCCGAAAATGATAAAGAATAGGTCGCAAGATACAGAGATTTAAATACATAATTAAATTAACCAAAATAATGCAAATAAATCTCCGATGGTTTGAAAATGAATGCGACTCCTTAAGTACGGAAGCTTGAAAATACTTCCGATGCGATGCACTTGCCTTAATTTCCTGAAAATACACGCTAAAATACGTCAACAAAATTGTTGGTGAGCTCATAGGTTTACGCGTAAATCTGACTTGTATGGACAACAACAGTTAAGTTTGAATTTATAAAATCGTAAATTCCATGTTATGTATTACCTATAAACCATCATGCAACCGAAGCTTAATTAAATGAGTTTGCCATGTGCAGCATTCACATACGTAATAGCGTGTGTTGCATATATATGCATCCCGCCGTTAGCCGATTAAGACTAACTCGAATGGGGAACATGACTCCTGATAGATCTATCCACAATACATTCGCCCTTACAAATAAATGCAATTAACGGTTCATGATTTGAGGGCTGATGGAACCACATGTGTAATACATAATAGAAATGAAGTTATTTCCGTGTCCATATGAAAACGTAGCATGTATTTCTACCCCAAAACATAACAGTGTGAAAATAGGGGCTATGAAGACCCACCGAGCTTGTGATGGCAAAATATTTGCGTTAAATGCAAGTTAGCGTAGATTGATGGGTGATGCACCGGATGTGTTTAATCGAGCACTAAATGATAATAGGGACTTAATAACCCTCATATATGATGATATGTATATATATATATATATATATATATATATATATATATATATATATATATATATATATATATATTTTTATGTCTTAAATCACCCAACATTACAAGTTTATAAATAAAACCCACTTAAAACGTCAAGTTTATATATATATATATATATATATATATATATATATATATATATATATATATATATATAATTTTCCAGCTTTTCGAAGGTTTTTCAGCCTATTTTGATGCTGTTTTTGACAAAGCTCCAAAACGATTTAGGCTTTGGGTTTCTTGGACATTAAACTAATATATACAAAGCTTGTTAAAGTCAAGAACGGCCATTTTTCGAGATGTTTAGGTTAGGGAAAAAGCTTGTTGAAAACCCTATGTTGGTCATTTTTGAGTTGTCAAACTTTCAGGTTCCCAAATAATATCTGAGGGTTCTAAACCCCATAATAAATTATGAAAACTTCCAGATTTTTAGTTAAGACATAGATCTAACTTTTGAGACAAGAATCAACTCATTTCGTTAAGTTATGAATTAGTTATGATTTTTCAAAGTCGATGCAACTTTTCTGCCGAAATTCCGTAGTTCATAAACTTGAAATAACTAGTGATTCTTGTTGTTTATTCAAAGACTACTTATATAAAAGTTATAAAACATAAATATATCACTTATTTTTCATAATATTTACACTTTCATGATGTGTTTATATATTTATAAACACATTTGAAGAAAACAACTTAAAAACAAAAACTAGTGACTTATAAACTTGAGTTTTTATGAAACTTGTTGTTGTTGGTGATTATATATATTATGCAAGAATTATATAAACATAAATATAATATGTAATAAGCTAGTATTTACTTAATTTCATGAGGTATAAGAATGAAAATGATTATAAGGTTTGAGCTTGAATTGTTGCACCAAGAACTCTTGAACAAGACTTAAAGAACAAAATATATTTTTGAAGTGTTTTGTGGGTGTTTTAGAAGGGGCAGGATTTTGAAGGAGAGAAAAGAAGAGAGATTTTTTATTTTGTGAAGGTGTGAAGTGAATGAGGAGTTTGGGTCTCTATTTATAGAGGAGAAAAGGTGTGAAATGATTTCAAGATTTGGAGGTTGAGTAAGAAATCTTGCAAAGTATGGAGAAAAGATGGAGAACTTTGATGTTGATTGTCCATGGGTTGAAGAATAAAAAATTGAAGTCAAAAGCTATGGTGTACTAGCCTAGAGGACCGGCCACCATATGTATTTATGGTGTATTTTTTTTGTATAAAGTATTTAGAATGTATTCTTGTATTTCCCTTTTCTTGTAAATTCATAAATACATTTGGATGCATTGTTTTAATGAATTGTTTTAGTCTTGCATAATTAATGTTAAGTAATTGTATTAGTGTATGATTAGTGTCACTAATCATAATTTATTTATGTACTTAATTGAATTAATCCTTCATATCGTAAATCGATCGGATTAATTGATTTTCCGATTCATCGCACCGATGAATTTGATTCTAATTGAGTTGAATTTCCATATGAACAATGTTAATCACTTTGATTAATTGCTAATGACCATTGATTAGGATATAATTGGCTATTAAATACTGATTAGGTCATAGTTGCTAACCTGGTTTAATTCAGATGTTACATCAAAGAATTCGAAGTTGCCAGATTCGAAGTTGTCAGAAAATTAGGGTTTTCTCGAACTTAACTGAGGTTCGAACTTGTCAGAGATTCTAGGGTTTCTCGAACTTACACTCATTCGAACTTGTTGAGTTCGAACTTAAAACAATTCGAATTTAATTTACAAAATGACTTTAAATTTAAATTCATTCCTGGAAATGGACCCTGAAGTTGGCAAAGCAAATTCTCCACCTAAGCTGATGAAACTGGAAGATTACTACTGGTGGAAGGATAGGTTTGCTGACTTTGCAAGATTCAATGACATGCGTATGTGGATATGCATTGATGAGGGATATGTTCCTCCTACTCAAGAGCTTGAAGGCCGACAAAGAGTCTTGACGTATCAAAACATGAAAGATGACGACAAGAAAATTTATGAGGCCGAGAACCAAGCTTTTTCAATTATCATAATGTCATTACCTCAAGAAATCCTACACACATTGAGGAATCATAGGACTTCTAAAGAGCTTTGGGATGCTCTAGAGAAGAGATGTGAGGGAAATCCCAGGGACCGCAAGGGAAGAACAGAGATGCTGAAGCAGCAATTTGCCATCTTCAAAGCACTGAAGAAGGAACGTGAATTTGATCAGGTTCAAGATCCAGAGATGTATTTTGGGAAATCAAAACCATTAATTGCTAGTGAACTAAAGTCGGGGGCCACAACATTTATTTTCGGGAGAAGAGCCTATTCTAGTTGAGTCAATGGATTCTAGTAGTAGGGCGTTCTTAGGGTTTTCCAAACCAGAAGAAAAATCACATCACTCAGCGTCTAATTCTCAAAGCTACACAAAGATGCCTATGAGCGCAAAATCAGTTAAAGATCATCTAAATCTTTTAGCATCATTTGTCGTAGCTTACGGCAATTGCGTTCAGGGTAAAATAAATGATCCAACTCTGTGGGAAGAGGACTAAGATCAAGTAGATCCCGATGACTTGGAAGAGATGGACCTACAATGGCAATTGGCCATGATGACTCAAAGGGTCAAGAGGTTTATGAAGAGGTTAGGAAGGAATCTGAGCGTAAGCAACAACAAAGTTGGTTTTGACAAGTCAAAGGTAAAGTGCTATAAGTGTCAAGGGTTGGGACACTTTTCCAGAGAGTGTCAAAGGCCAAAAGTGGAGAATTATCAGAATCAGAACCAAGGGAGATACACTCTAGTGGTTCTGGGAATCAAGCAGCCATCACTGGACAGTTAACTAATGTGTCATTCAACAGACAGCTTGACGGAACATATGATTGGAGCACTCATCCGGATTCGAATGCATGAGCCTTTATGGCTGAGTTAACTGAGACCGAGGGGATAGCGCTGAAGAAGAAGCAGAGGACACCCAGCAGACAGAATCAAGTCCTTTGTTGGTGGAAAAGTCAGATGAGCAAACCATTCTACAGTTTGCAGCTCAAATGGATAATGTGGAATCGGACCGCAAAAAGGTAACTCTAAACTTTTCTACATTTCACGATTTATGTGTTTTAAGTGACACTTTAAATGATAGATTAAATCTAGTTCTAGAGACACATAACACCTTAACAGCTGAAATTCAATCATTAAAATCGGATGACGCTAGTCTTCTAGATATTAAGGAAGATTTAAGGAATAAGCTGAAAGCAGATGCTCAGGACGTGATAATTCTAAAAGACAAGAGTGAACAATGTGTTAGGATAGAACTCATGTACGAGCATGTTGAAGTTTTAACCAAAGAACTCACTCTTAAAGATGTAGAGCTAGCTGAATCTAGAGTTAAAGTTGTTGAGGCCAATAGCAAGCTTGAAAAGTTTGTAAAGTCATCCCTAAACCTAGGAAAAATCTTAGAAGCTCAAAGGCAGTCTAAGAAACTAGTAGGACTAGGTTATCAGGAGAGTCCTCCACCATTACGTGTCTAGAGTTAAAGTTGTTTAGGGTAACTGCTAAACAAATACCGGTGTCGGTAAGACAAAATGAAGTGATTAGGACTAATTCTCTGAATAGAGTTCCTAGTCAGTCTAGGTCAGGACCACAACAAGGCTATAGGAGTACAACACCTAGAAGGACTTACACTCCAGTTAGGTCACATACTCCTCAATGACAATAGACACCAGGTAGAGCCCAGGGATATCAGAATGAAATACATTATAATAGAAACTATTCTAGGGCTCGACAGCAGATGCCAGCCCAAAGGCCATGAGTGAATGTTCATCACTCTACACCACAACAAGTTCTCAATCAAAAACCCAAGTCACTTGAAAGGAGAGTTGGGTATTTGAAGGAGTTCACGTATATGGATGAGAATGGTATTACCAAGTTAGTCATGGCTTGGGTTCCCCGTGATAACTAACTTGTTTTCTTTCATGTGTGTAAGGTTTGCACACTATGGATCAATCTTGACGTGACACCTTCCAACGAGTGCGAAATCCTCGTTAGTGGCTTGACGGATATATCACGCACACCGAAACACGGAGACTACCATGGTGATAGACGAACAACTTAGAACGTCCCGACACGATGATTCTCTCCTCATGAAACTCTCTGACCAATTCTGTAAAAGTCTAATAATTAATCGAATTAACCCTTAATTATACCGACAGATTCGAGTTTGTCTAGGACAAATTCAAATCTGGCCCAAGGCCTTATTCGAACTTGTCCTCCTGGAAAAATTCAAATATATACCTAAATTCGAATCTAGACATTCAAACTTATGTTTGAACTTATGTTTTATCTTATGTTTGAATTTATCTTTGAACTTTATGTTTGAACTTCTTGTAATACATTACACCAAGTTCAAACATACAAACAATCAATATCAAACGCACATAATCAAACATATATCAAACACTTGTTAATATCTAATATCAAGTAAATAGACTTATACAAAATGCTATCCAAACTTAGACTGCTATCGTCACACAGGTTGTACTAACAGACTCCCCTTGACGATCACTTCTAACTTTTTACATTTTGTCTAACTACTTGAACCATATAGACTACTACCTGCATATAAACCTATATCTATACATTCTCTAACTATCTTCTGGAACTTCCTAGCTTCAGATCTCCATCCTTCGTGAAAGAAGATAGGCTGATCGTGTAGCTTCTTTAGGTCGTCCTTGGATAGGTTTATTAGATGCAATGGATCATACACTCGCAAAATAACTTTGTCTTCTGCGTCTTCCATCACAGCTTCTGCAGTATCGTTATCTACATACCACCACTTCATGTTACTTAGAACATCTTGTGGCATCGACTTCATAGGCACCTTCTTCAAACACTTGACAGGTTTGTAGACCATTCTAGCCCATGACCTTCTTGTATGTGGATATATCATTGATTCATCTTCTACCCTCTTTCCTGATCTTGGATTTAGCCTTTCGAACTTTCCGGACCGGCCCTCCTTTCTGATTATCTTGGCTATAACCTCAGCATACGGGTCCTCTCCGATATTAATCAATTCTTTCCAGGATAATTCTTTTACTTCTACCTTCGGCAATGTGTTAAACACTCTAAGCGTCCGCCTAAGGTATTGAAGTCCATCTCTTCTCTTTAGAATGAATAGCTGCAGTTCTCTGTTGAAGAACCAGCTTATAATTCCACCAGATAGATTTTCAGATCCAGGAACTCTCATTCTCCTCTTCATCTTAGGCTCTGCTCTCTTCTCTTCCTTTTAGAACCATAGATTTAACAGTTCAGCCCTAGATGGTTCTCTCTCGGCTTCCTCTAGTTCGGAGTCTTATATTGAGGCCAACTTGATCTCATCGATATCAATCACATTGTGCTCATTCTGCACGTATAGCTCTGTGATTGGTTGTGAATTTACGATCACTTCATTAACATTATCGTCTTTGTCTTCTATCACCTCATCATCAGACTTCCAATCCACTACTTCTTCAGGAACAAACTCTCCATCTTCCAATTCTTCAATATCATCTTCAAAATCAAATTCTATCTCTTCTTCTTCAATATCCATTAGAGCGTCAATCATCTCACTCTCAATGGCCTTTGAAGAACCAACCTCACCTCCTTCGACTGCTGACTGACTAGGCTCCCCCTGAACTTCAGCATGCTGAGCAGAAGAAAAATCTACTGGCTCACTATCTTTTCGTGCATCGGGATCATTGCCATCGTCATCTTCTCTACTAATCTCTTGAGCATCTCTGCAGCTGGTCTCCCCCTGAGCCTGAAGATTTTTCATTAGCTACTCGAGGAGGGACTTCATGGTTCTGATCTCAGCAGCTTGATCAGCAACAAATGTCTTCAACTCAATGTTTTCTTGATCAATCTTTGCATTATACTCTTGAAGCTCGCTGACTGCTTTTGTGAGTTGGAAGATTTGGACTGTCTGGAAGTCTACTTTGCTCCTAAGCTCTGAAAAATGCTGATTTTCAGTGTAGGTGGACGATGTGAATGGAACAGAAGTAATTGGAGATGTCGTGATTGGTGGTTGAGCGGATGGTTGAATATCAGGAATCTCAGGTTCGGGACCCGAAGCAGATGAAGCTCCCTGCATAAACTTGTGTCTTTTGGCCCTTTGCCTTGGCTCTAACGGAGTAGGATCTTCAGCTTCAAAATCTGAATCGTCTTCATCTGAATCTCTAGCTGCTCTCTTTTCTGCCTCCCTGTCACTGACCACAATTCTGGATCCATATCTGCCTATTCTGAAAGCCGGATCAACCGTCTCTACTGCTGCTGCTTCAACCTCTATCTCTTCAGCTTCTTCTGATGACGACTCAGAGGTGGTCACTGCTTGACCCTCTACCTTTGGTTGATATTCATCTATGTCGCGCATAAGATCATCGAAACTAGCTGGAGGCTCTAAGATTGTATCAACTAGCTCAGCAGTAGTTTCTTCTTATGCCTGAGTCCCTTGTGCCCAGATTTCCTCTAGAGTTTCCACTCGAGGATCAATTACTGGTGCCACACCAGAAGGACCCGCAATGTCCGATGACGGACCTGCTTCCATTGACTCTTGTACCCTGCTGGAGCTTGACCTTGAAGCATGAATAGATCTATCTTGAGCTCTTGGCCTCCTTCTTTGTTGTGCTGGAGGGCGTTGCTGTTGTTGTTGTTGCTGCTGTTGATGTACTTGCTGCGGCTGGGGCCCTTCCCCAGCCAAGTTTTCACCCTCTGGGGCTTCAAAAATCTGGATTTACCACGACACCAAAAAGAGGTGCATCCAGTGGTCTAACCACGTCAGCCCTACGGGCGTTATGAGATTGGCAATCTGCAAAAATTCTCTTATCAATCACTGCCACACTCTGAATATCTGCTAGCTGTGGCAAGTTCGGCAAAAAGTGTCGAATCAGCATCATTACGAACCGCGGATACATCAGAAATCTTTCCGCGCTGGAGCAGTTATTTGGTGAACAAACTCCACAAACAACATCTCGGAGTAGCTGAATTTTTTACTATACACCAATGCAATCATCGCCGACTGCATCTTTGACACGATATAATCAAAACCGACCTTTTTAGGTGCGAAGCACACCATGATTACGTGTGCTAAGTACCTCCATTGGCCTATCAGACCACACTTCATATATGAGGCTTTAGCTATATCCAGTCCATACCCCATTCTTAAAAAGGTTGTTTGCCTTATATCCAACGTGAAGTCAATCGACCCTGTCTCTTGCTCGACCGTCCCAAGCTGCAACACTCTACGTAACATATCGGCAGAAAACACTAATGGCTGCTCGCAAACCTTTTCCTCAACATCGTTGGCGTCACTATACAATCGACTTGCAGGTGATCCCAGAATTGCCTAACATATGGCAATATGATCTGTACATTATGAGAAAGGGCATATGACACCCTGGAATTTGCCAAGAAATCCACCATAGGTCTAAACCTCTGAGCTTCAGGAAGCTCCCGATCTGGCGATACTACCATATTATGTTTCTGAAAGAAAGCTCTTTCCCCCATATCTGCACAATTAACAGTAACATATATTAGAAATGAATAATAATAAAAATGAAACTTGATTAAATCCAAATTTGCTTTATTTTGAACTTATGTAAGTTCAAAATCCAACACATATGAATTTATACAAGTTTGACATTAAAATTATTCAAACATTTCGATTTTAATAATAAACTCGAATGACATGTTCGAATTTGACTTGAATTCGAGTTTGCTGACAAGTTTGAATTTACTGACAAATTCGAACTATATGAACAAAGTCGAAGTCTCTCACTTTCAAACACAAATCCAAGATTTAAACCCCATTAGACTTAGAAAATTGTATTCACTAGTCCTAGTAGGTTCTAATCGAAGATATTTGTAACTTATTTGAAGTTTCACCGGTTAAACTTTGTGATTTTGAATCACAAAGTTCAAAACCTTTAAAACCTCAAAATTAGTCGATTTTTGCTCAAATTGAGTCCTAAACTACCTAAATCTTGTATAATAATGATGTTTATACCTAGATTTGGTTGTAGAATCGAACACAAAGAACAAAAAACTTTGAGAAATAGTGAAATATTCGAAACGGTAAATTCGAAGATAAAGTCGAAATCGCTCAGAGTAAGTTCGAAGATGGAAATTCGAAGGTAGGTGACATTAATGAGTCACTGTTGACCTTTATATACTAACCATGTTCGAACTTGTCTTAAATTCGACTTTACTGACATTTTCGAATATTAATTCGACTTTGTCTTAAAATCGAATTTAAATGAAAATTTTGAAAATCTTTGAATAAAATTCAACTTTTTCAACTTTTCCAACTTTTTCGTGTAACGGAACAAACTATGCAAAATTTATTTACACTAAGCACAAGATTTTTACGCAATGTTTGTTTATTCAACTAAAAATACATCCTCAGTAACTTTGACCTTTTTCCCTAAAAATAAAAGTGAAAATAAACTAAAAATAAACTAAAAATTAAAATAAAATAAAATAAACTAAAATTTAACCTTAAACTACTCTAAAAATACTTTAAAATTTACATCCTATACTTAACACTAACAGAATATTTTTGGCGAGAAAGTCAGAGAAAGGTTCAATCAGATAGCGGTGTCAAATACGCACTTTCAGTATCTTACTTTCACACTTAGGAATTTTTCGTGACACGCATTTCTGGACGATTGTTGGTATTATTTTTCCTTTAAACATGATACACTTTGGAATATCCCTTGGCCTTTTTATTTATCAAGAAATTTCCTTACGTGACTCATACTTAGACATACTTTTATGATCAAGACATACACACAATGATTATAACTTTTTGGTATTGCAAATTTTCTTTAAAAAGCAAGCGTCGGACACAGTTCTGTATTTACATACAACAGAGTGTCTTAGTTTGTCTTAAAGTTTATTTTGAAGCTAGCAAGACAGCGGCGACAGGTCTGTACCAACGTACAACAAAGCGACTTATCTTGCTAACTCGAGTCAAACCAGAGGCAACAGGTCTATACTTACGTACAACAGAGTTACTTGTTTTGACTCTCAATTCAGTATCATGATTTTTCTATTCTTTTCTTTTCTTTAAGATGTATCTGATGTTGCTATACATCCCCCAGAAAATTTACATACCTCATTTAGAATCAATATCTGCATGTCTCTAACATAAAAATTAAGACCATTTGGTCATACATCTAAGTTAGTGACACGTCTGACTTTTTCTTGAATATTTTATTAGCCTTGAGACTCCATTTGTGTATTATGTCTAACAACACATCAAATTAGAAAATATATATCACTTAGAGTTTTAGGTGTATTATGTGTGAAAGCTTAACATTTAGAGATTGTATCGACTGTGCTTATTTTCGTCACTTTGAACCTATGTATCTAAGACTTAACTCATTTTCTAATATTCTCTCTTTTTTTTTTTTTTAACTTTTTATGGTTTTTCTCTCTTTTCTTTTTTGTTTTTCATAAATAAGAGTAAGAAAATAAACTAACCTACTAACTTAATATAAAAAGAAACAAAAATTACTGCTATAAAAAGAAATAAAAACTACTAAGGTCAAGCTACTCTGGATTACGCATTCTGTTTAGTTGAACTAACAACTCAAAACGTGACTTATCAAAAGCTTTGGTAAATAAATCAGCATTATTATCTTCCGTTGCAACTTTTACCAGCTTAATTAAGTTATTTTCAGCACAATCACGTATAAAGTGGTGTCTTATGTCTATGTGCTTCGTTTTACCGTGTTTAACTGGATTATTGGTTATTGCAATAGTTGACTGGTTATCGATCCTAATAGGAGTATGAGTATAAGTCAAACTATAATCCCGTAATTGTTGTTGTATCCACAAAACCTGTGAATAGCAACTACCAGCAGCAACATATTCGGCCTCGCACGTTGACACGGCTACCGAAGTCTGTTTCTTGCATTGCCAGGGTACGAGTCTCCCTCCAAGGAACCGACAACCTCCAGTTGTTGACTTGCGATTCAAGCTGCATCCTCCATAGTCTGAATCCGTGAATGCCTCCAATTCCAGATCACCATCCGCATGATACCAAAGTCCCAGCTTCGGTTTCGACTTGAGGTATCTTAGAATCCGCTTCACAGCTTTCATGTGCATCTCTTTTGGATTAGCTTGAAACCTAGCACAAATACACACAGGAAACATTATGTTAGGTCTAGAAGCAGTTAAATACAAGAGTGATCCAATCATGGCCCGATATAACGTCGGATCCAAATCGGTATCACCTTTTGTACCCGGTCCGAGATTATGATTCACTTGAATCGGGGTGCTGAAGTGAGCTGTCAGCTTGGTTCCTTCCATCCCGAAGCGCTCTAAAATGTCGTAGACATACATTGTCTGATGAATAAACATGCTCTCCTTCCTCTGTTCGACTTGCAAACCCAGAAAGAAGTGTAACTCACCCATCGCACTCATCTCAAACTTAAACTTCATCACCTTTTCAAAGTCTGTGCAAATCTGCTCGTCTGATGACCCGAAAATGATATCATCGACGTACACTTGTACTAAGATGAAATGTTCACCTTTTCATTTCGCAAATAGTGTACTATCTATTCTCCCTCTTTCAAACCCGTTGTCTAAAAGATGATTAGATAGAGACTCGTAGCACGCTCTTGGTGCTTGATGTAATACATACAAAGCCTTATCTAACCGATATACTCTGTCTGGATACTTCGGATCTGTAAACCCGGGCGGCTGTTCCACATACACCAGTTCCTTCACTTTCCCATAAAGAAGAGCACTCTTTACGTCTAGTTGATAAACCTTAAAATTTTAGAAGGAAGCAAAAGCTAGAAACAAACGGATTGCTTCAAGGCTTGCCACTGGCGCGAACACTTCATTGTAATCGATTCCTTCCTCTTGTTTGAAACCCTTTACCACAAGCCTTGCCTTGTTGCGAGTCACTATATCTCGATCATCTCTCTTGCACTTAAAAACCCACTTGGTTCCTATTGTAACTTCTCCTCGAGGTAACAGAATTAACTCTCACACTTCAAGTTTCCTATACTGTGACAGTTCTTCCTGCATCGCTTCAACCCAAGAGTTGTCTTTTAGTGCCATTTGCACATTCTTCGTCTCTATTTGCGAAATGAAACATGAGGAGAGGCAAGTATGAAAGACCTTGGAGTCATTGATCATCGACAACAACACTGTGTTGTTATTCAAACTA
Source organism: Centrapalus pauciflorus (assembly GCA_020465985.1). NCBI lineage: Eukaryota > Viridiplantae > Streptophyta > Magnoliopsida > Asterales > Asteraceae > Centrapalus > Centrapalus pauciflorus. Next base: position 25,780 of record JAANYP010007265.1, read on the forward strand.
CTCCTAGTCCTCACACCAGCATTAGGATTTCCTATGATACTCTCAACTGGATGATCCTTATTAATTCTCGATGTTTCTATCTCGTATACCCTAAGATTATCTCCCAAATTTGATCCTATCTCTCCTAACAGGGGAACGACTTCAGACTCTACATTTTCTTCCTCATGGACATTGTCTTCAGAGTTAGAACTTGTTGTCTGATTTTCGTTTGTAGGAATTTCAGAACCATTTTCTGCTTGAGATCTATCTTCAGTTGTTGTAGGCTCGGAAGTTGATGGAAAGGTGGTCCACGAAAACTTTGACCCTCGTCATTCAGATTTAATGACGACAAGTCCTGTTCGATTGTACCTGCATTTCCATCCAAAGGAATGTTAAATGATTCAAACAATTTGTCATAATCAAAAATCCATTCCGGACCAGTTTGGGGTTCATGTGTATAACTTGTGACATCAATGTTATACACAATCTCTACTGTACCATTTGATTTGTTAAAACACCGTTTGTTTGGTGAGTTCGGCACATAACCTAGGAAATAACCTTCATCAGCCTTTTCACCAAACTTAGGTTGATGTTTTGTTTTCATTAACGTACATGGTACCCCAAATGCTTTGAAGCAGTTAAATTTAGTGGCCTTTTATTCAAAACTTCATAACAGGTTTTGTTCAATGATTTGACAATAAGGACTCTGTTTAAAACATGACACGCGGTATTCACTGCCTCCCCCCAAAACATGGTAGGAAGCTTTGAACCCGAGAGCATAGTCCTTGCTGCCTCAATCAAAATCCTGTTTTTCCGTTCTGCCACCCCATTTTGTTGTGGCTCATATGGTGCACTAAATTTGACGCACTATGCCCTTTGATAGGCAATATGTACCAATAACCGTGTTTTTGAATTCCGTTCCCTTATCACTCCTGATTCGTTTAACCCGCGTTCCGTATGAGTTTTCCACTTGGTCTAAGAACCCGATTAGCTTGGCAGCTATCTCGTCCTTTATACCTTAAAAGAAAACCCAAGAAAAACGTGAGTAATCATCAGTAATAACTAAACAATACCAACTACCACCTATGCTCCTTTTGTTGATTGGTCCGAACAGGTCCATATGCAACAGATCGAACGTGGCAGCTATTGCATTCTGAGTCTTTGACTTATGTGCCTTCTTGTGTTGTTTTCCTTTCTTGCACAGCAGACACTTGTCTTCGAACTGAAAACTCTTCATTGGAACTCCTTGCACCAATCCATTTTTCGTAATATAATTCATTTTTCTCAGGTGCAAGTGTGCCATGCGTCTGTGCCATAAAACTGATTTCGTCTCTGAAGCTTTTGATAGTAGACAAATTGGTCCCATAGAAGATTCCGGCTTGTTCATGTCAAGCATGTACAGGTCATTCTTCCTTGGAGCCCTCATCAGTATCCACTCTTCAGGTACTTTGATTCCCGGTTTCAGCACTAACGCCTCAGTATCAGTGAAAAGTACTAAGTTCTTCTTATCACAGATTTGAGATACACTAATGAGATTGTGAACCAGTTTATCAACGTGATAAACTTGATCCAGTTTGATAGTCCCCTTGGTGACCACTCCAGTACCGGTGATATTTCCTCCTTTATTACCAACGAACGATACAAATCCCCTATTCCCTCCTTTGAAGTCTGCGAGTAGACTTCTTTCCCCTGTCATGTGCCTGGGGCAACCACTGTTGACGAACCACTTGTTGTTTGGACCTGTAGTTATCTCCTGCACATGAAAGAAAAGAGGTTGGTTATCACGGGGAACCCAAGCCATAACTGACTTGGTAATACCATTCTCGTCCACATACTTGAACTCTTTCAAATACCCATCTCTCCTTTCAGGTGACTTGGGTTTTTGATTTAGAGCCTGTTGTGGTGCAGAGTGATTTGAATTCGCTCTCGGCCTTTATGTAGGCATTTGCTGTAGAGCTCTTGAATAGTTTCGATTATAAGGCATTTCCGATTGACATCTGTAGGTCCCAAAAGGTTTCCCAAGTATATAGTTCTAAGCTGTAGAGGGGGGTGAATACAGTTATTTAAAACTTAGATACTCTTTTCTCAATGTTTGTATGTATTATCAACAAAAGTTAATTACAAACAAGCTTGAATGCGGAAAGGTTCAAGCTGAGATGACAAATACAACAGTTTGTCAACTAATCTAAAACTCACTCAGACTAGTTACAATGAATACACTCACTTAGAAGCACTCACTGTTTTTAACAAGACTCAGAAGGACAGCTTATACATGAACAGCTTAGACACACTCTACTGTTTTATATAAGCAGACTAACATGCATGGAATAACACACTTCAATGCACGTTCTGATTTCACACTCTTGATGCAGCTACATTTCCATCCTTAGAAGTTTCCTTTTATACTCACACAGAGGATCTTAGTGAAGCTTCTTCATTGGACGAAAGGAAAAAGGTGGAATGTCTTGTTGAAAAGACAACATAACTTTTCTGCACATTCTGAAAAGCAGACTTGTCTTCATGTTGCAGAACTTTTGTCTTTTCTCTTTGTCTACTGTTGCATAAGCCTTTAACTAAAAGAGGAATGTCAACTTTGCGTCTTTCTTCTTTTACTAAGGCCTATTTTGATATAAGAAAAGGTCTGTCACCCTTTTTCAAATATCCTTTTGTCTTCATGTGACAGAACAGCGTGGGCAGGCTGAGCAGTTCTGTTTTCCACTTTGTCTTTCAACTTTGTAAACTGATCTTGTAGCCAAAAACAATACATGAGGACTTGGAAACATATTCCATAAAGTGTTTAGCCTGTTCACAAAGAACAAGTTCTGTTCACAAAGAACAGAACACTTGTAAACTGTCCAAGCTGCTCAACAGAATAGAGTAGTGTAGACAGTTTATGTCCAGCCTGTTCAGCAGACAGAACAGCTTGGACAAACTGCCTTTGTTGCAACGAATGCAACATGGTTAACAGCTTTGGGGTGATATTGCAAATCATTTTCAGGTTTCAATAAGGCATATAACAGGCCTTAAATTCAACCTTCAAATGCATCAACAGGTTTGATTAAAGATCTCCCCCTCAGATGTACAACAGGTTTGACTGAGGCCTTTTTGTGCCTAACAATCTCCCCCTATTTGCAATAATAAGTCTAAGCTGATTTAATCAATAGTCACTATGTATTTTTACATTACATTTGCTGAAATAAAAGTACAACATCAGGGTAAAGTAAAAGATCAATTTATATACATACTGATTTTGATTACAGATAACAACACATGTTTTTACAAGAGTACAACTAATGTACTAATGTATATTACAACTAATGTAAATAAGAAAAGTTACGACATATGTAACAAAGTACAACTAATGTACAAAAAGTTCAACACTTTGGACTGTTGATTTTGGGAGCAGATAATGGCAAGCCTGTCCAACAGATGGACAGCTTCCATTCTTCACCTACCCTGATGGTAGATGGACTTCACTGTACTAGAGGTGGCAGTCCTTTCAAACATTCTTTCAAGTTCCTCCCTTGTTTCTTCCAGTTCTTGAATTTCAACTCTGAGAAACATGAAGTTTGGATCTTGAAGCTCACCTCTGTCATAAAAACCTTTCAGCTCATCCCAGATGGCTGCTCTCCATTTGCTGGACTGTCTGAAGGAGTTGTCAATTCTGAAGGCTGCAAGCTGCTTAAGACCAACTTTGTGTAGGTCTGAAGCTCTCTGAAAACACTTCTTCTGGGTTAAGGGATCTACAAAAAATGCCCCCAACTCAGGTTCTTCAATTATCTTGCCTTCTTCAAACTCTACTCCTTTGGGCAGGCTGTGGTTAACTCCTTTGATTTCCACAACATAATCTCCTTGTTCAATCATCATAAGGATTTCTTCCAGCTCTGAATCTTTCCTTGTCCTCCTGGCCTTTATCTTAGGATATGTCACAGAGACACCCTCACTTATATCTTTTGGGACCAGGCCAAGATCCTGCACTCTCTCCATCAGCTTCTTAATATATGCCCTGATAGTCTTAGCCGTTTCTGACTTAGACTGACTCAGGGAAACAACTAGCTTGTTGGTACATCCTGTGTGACGATAGCAGTCTAAGTGATCCTACATTGTGATTTTAGCAAGTGTGTGTTATATATGTTTATATATGGTTGATATTTATTAGTGTTTGTATGTTTGAACTTGATGTAACGTATTACAAGAAGTTCAAACATAAAGTACAAAGATAAAATCAATCATAAGTAATAACATAAGTTTCAACACTTAGTTGTTTATGTAAAAGGCTAGATTCGAATTATATATGGGTTGACATTCGAATCTGTGATAGATTCGAATGTAACCATAGATTCGAATATGACCAGATTCGAGAGTGTCTTTGTGGACAGACTCGAATGGGCCTTGGGCCAGATTCGAGTTTCACCCACATCAGACTCGAATCAGGGTCTATAATTAGGGATAGACTCGAGATATTATCAGACTTTTGGCAGAATTCGTGAGGAATTAAGCTTAAAGCGATCTCGAGTTTATCAGCTGGGTGCGTGTTCTTTCGGAGAGAATCAGTTCGTAGGATCGTTCGTGTGTCGTTCGTTCAGCTTCTGATAGTCTCCGTGTTTCGTAGTTGAGAGTTTTCCGTCTAACCGTTAACGAGGATTCCGCACTCGTTGACGGATCCGCGTCTAGATAGATCTCGTAGTGGTAGTCCTTACAAGTGGTATCAGAGACTACGGAGTGTTCTTGGTGTTCTTCGTGTTCATCAAATACGTTCTAGGTTTCTTGACGCTAGTTGGACGGTTTTTCTCTCAAAATCGAGTTTTTGAGCTTAGCAAATTCATATTCAGAAAACACTTTGTGGTTTTTCACGTTTTTGGTCGAAATCAGTATTTTTTGTTAGAAAAATACTGGTTTAATCTGAAAATCGTTAAAAAATCAAAGTGTTAGCCGTTTTTCGAGTTTGCGGCGCTCGAATCTAATAGGGGTAATTAGGGTTACACTTTAGTCTCGAGTCTAACCTAAATCTGCTCCTTTCGAGTCTGTTTCAGAGGGTTTCGAATCTACCTAGTTTCGAGTCTGTTGCTTCATTCGAATAGGATCTCGAGTCTACTTAATTTCGAGTTTGTTTCGAGTCTAGCTTAGTTTCGAATAGGGGTTTTTCGAATCTGCTGTTACTTCGAGTTTGCTGATCATCGAATCTAAGGACCATCGAATCTAAGGACATTTCGAATCTGACATATTTCGAGTTTAATTGAATTACAATACTTAATCGAATTTAATCCCAAATAAATTAGAATCTGACTAAATTCGAATCTACCTAGATTCGAAAGAGTTAATTCACATTAGTTTCGAATTAAATTAATTAAGTTAATTTCAATTACTTTCGAAAAGATGTCAAATCTTCAGAAATTCCTAGAAATGGACCACGAGGTCGGAAAGGCAAACGCTCCGCCTAAGCTGATGAAAGTCGAGGATTATTACTGGTGGAAAGACCGATTTACTGATTTCGTGCGTTTTAACGACATGCGCATGTGGGTGTGCATCGACGAAGGGTATATTCCACCGGTCTCAGAAGTAGAAGGCCGTCAGAAAGTCTTGTCATACCAAATGATGAAGGAGGATGACAAGAAATTGTTTGAAGCCGAAAACAAAGCTTTCTCACTAATTCGAATGGCGTTGCCGCAGGATATTCTACACACATTTAGGACTCAGAGGACATCAAAAGAACTTTGGGAGTCGCTAGAGAAACGTTGTGAGGGAAATCCTAGAGTTCGCAGAAAGCGTACAGAGCTGTTGAAACAACAGTTCGCAATCTTCAAGGTGTTAAAGGATGAACAACTGGATGACATCATCACCCGGTTTTATCATTTGTTGACGGAACTTGAAAGCCATGGGATTGAGTTTACCGACACAGACAAGAATAACAAGCTTCTTGACGCCTTACCAGCCAAATGGGCTATGTATGTGGCGATGATTAAGCTGAATGAGGACAAATATTACACTCAATCTCTGGATGATATAGTGGGAACGTTGAGGGCATATCACTTCGAGCTACTGAAGACCAAGACTGATTATGAACAAGTCCAGAATCCAGCAGTGTATTTTGGAAAGACGACAAAATCTTCAGCGGCAGCCGAACCGAAGACTGCTACAGCGTTTTTCACTGGAGAGACATCGTCACCAGCAGAGTCTGATGACACACTGAATCGCGCGTTCTTAGGGTTAGGAAGATCGGAAGAACCGCAACCTCAAGTGCAACAGGCATCGACATCTCAGAGCTATTCCAAGATGCCCATGAGCGCAAAGTCGGCGGAAGAACATCTGAATCTGCTTGCTTCTTTTGTGGCCGCGTACGGGAATTGTGTTCAAGGGAAGATTAATGATCCTGCTCTATGGGACGAGGATTACGATCAGGTCGACCCTGATGACTTAGAGGAAATGGATCTTAAGTGGCAACTGGCCATCGTAACCCAGAGGGTTAAGAGATTCATTAAGCGAACTGGGAGGAATCTGCAGATGAATAATAAGGGGATAGGATTTGATAAGTCCAAGGTAAAATGCTACAACTGTCAAAGACTGGGACACTTCGCCAGGGAGTGTCAGATACCGAAGGTAGAGACATACCAAGGGCAGAGTCAGCATCAGTGACAGTTTCAGAATCAGTCCCAACAACGATACCTTCCAAGTTCATCATCTGGTCAAGCCAATCTAGCGGGTCTACTATCCAATGTTACTTCAGACAGACAGCTAGATGGTACGTATGATTGGAGTTCACATCCTGAGTCGAATGCTAGAGCCTTCATGGCTGAAGTCACAGAAACTGGATGTAATGGGAACGACCAGACCACACGGGACAGCAGTCCGATGTGGGTAGAAAAGGCGAATGATCAGACAGTGCTGGAGTTTGCTGCTCAGATGGCCCACGTGGAATCTGATACCTCAAAGGTATGTCTGACTTATTCTCTCTTTCGTGAATTATGTGCTTTGTGTGTTAATTCTAACGATAGGTTAAATCTAGTCCTAGAATCACATAAAACCATATCTGCTCAAAATGAGAACTTAAAAATTGAAAAGGCTAGCCTAAATGATATCAAGCAAGATCTTAAAGAAAAGCTTAAGGCTGATGCTCAAGACGTAGTAGTTCTAAAAGACAAACTCAGTGAGCAGTGTGTTAGGATAGAGCTAATGTATGAGCACGTAGAAGCTTTGACCAAAAGTCTTAAGGACAAGGACATAGAGCTAGCAGAAATAAAGGTTAAGGTAGCAGAGGCCAATAGCAAGTTGGAGAAGTTTAGGAATTCAAGTCTAAACCTAGGGAAAGTTTTAGATGCCCAACGACAGTCTAAGAAGCCCGTAGGTCTAGGATTTCACGAAATTCCTCCACTTTTCAATGCGAACTACGTACCTCAGCCTCAGGAGAAAACTGACAAGTCAGTAGACTTAGAGGACCTACCTGAACCGACACTAGAGCCTATAGTGGAAAATACACCTAAGGTGGCTGACTCAACCGTCAAGGTCAAGAAAGTCAAAATTGTGTCTTCCTCCAGTGAAACACCTGCAGGAAAACAGAAAATTGCCTGGGCTGATCAGGTCGATGAGCCAGACGCCGTAGATGTACCAAAGGAAATAGACACTAGTGAGACACTTAGATCTAAGGGAACACACAAAAAGTCCATAGATAAGATGTCTTGCTTCAGATGTCACTAGAAGGGGCATGTTGCTTCTCACTGTCCACTTAGGAAAGCCGATGTTACACCTAAGCCAGTGAACCCAACACCTGTTAAGCCCACAACCAGTGTGGCGAGCACCAGCAGTTCTCAAAGTACCGAGAAAGCTGTGCAGGCCGCACCCAAACAAGTTGTGAAAAACACACCGGTTAAGGTTGGACCAAAGGAAGTGATTAGGACAAATTCACCGAATCGTGTCATTAATCAATCTAGGTCAGCACCACAACAAGTCTATAGGAGCACAACACCTAGCAGGTCACACACTCCAGTTAGGTCTCACACTCCCATTAGACAGTACGCACCGGTAAGAGCTCATGGATCACAGTCCGAAATGCCATATAATAGGAACTATTCTAGAGCTCCACAACAAATGCCTACTCCAAGGCAAAGAGTGAACTTAAATCACTCGGAACCACAACAGAACACAGTTCAAAGGCCCAAGTCACCTGAAAGGCGAGATGGGTATTTGAAAGAGTTCAAGTATGTGGACGAGAATGGTATTACCAAGTCAGTCATGGCTTTGGTTCCCCGTGATAACTAACCTCTTTTCTTTCATGTGCAGGAGATAACTACAGGTCCAAACAACAAGTGGTTCGTCGACAGTGGTTGCTCCAGGCACATGACGGGGGAAAGAAGTCTTCTCACAGACTTCAAGGGAGGGAATAGGGGATTCGTATCATTCGCGGGTAACAAGGGTAGAAATATCACGGGTACCGGAGTGGTCACTAATGGGACAATCAAGTTGGACCAAGTTTATCACGTTGATAAACTGGTTCACAATCTCATTAGTGTATCTCAAATCTGTGATAAGAAGAACTCAGTGTTATTTACTGACACTGAGGCGTTAGTGCTAAAGCCGGGATTCAAAATTCCTGAAGAATGGGTATTGATGCGGGCGCCAAGGAAGAACGACTTGTACATGCTGGATATGAACAAGCCGGAGACATCGATGGGGCCAATCTGTCTATTATCCAAAGCTTCGGAGACGGAGTCCGTACTGTGGCACAGACGCATGGCTCACCTGCACCTAAGGAAAATGAACTACATAACGAAGAATGGACTGGTGCAGGGTGTGCCAATGAAGAGCTTTCAGTTCGAGGACAAGTGTCTACCGTGTATGAAGGGCAAGCAACATAAAAAGACACACAAGTCCAAGAAGCAGAACTCGATATCCTCAACATTCGATTTGTTGCATATGGACCTTTTCGGCCCTATCAACAAAAGGAGTATAGGAGGTAGTTGGTTTTGTTTAGTTATCACTGACGATTACTCACGGTTTTCTTCTTAGGTACGAAGGACGAGACGGCTTCCAAGCTTATCGGGTTCTTAGACCAAGTGGAGAACTCCTACGGAACAAGGGTTAAAAATATTCGTAGTGATAATGGGACTGAATTCAAAAACTCTGTAATTGGTGTATATTGCCTTTCAAAGGGCATAGTACATCAATTCAGTGCACCATATGAACCTCAACAAAATGGGGTGGCCGAACGTAAAAATAGAACATTGATTGAGGCTGCAAGGACTATGCTTTCGGATTCAAAGCTTCCTACCATGTTTTGGGGGGAGGCAGTGAATACCGCGTGCCATATTTTAAACCGAGTCCTTACAGTCAAATCATTGAACAAAACATGCTATGAAATTTTGAATAAACGGCCACCTAACTTAACTGGATTCGAACCGTTTGGAGTACCATGCACACTTTTACGAACAAAACATCAACCGAAGTTTGGTGAAAAGGCTGACGAAGGATACTTCCTAGGTTACGTGCCGAACTCACCAAACAAACGGGTTTTTAACAAAACGAGTGGTACTGTGGAGATTGTGTATAATATTGAAGTCACAAGTTATACACATGAACCCCAAACTGGTCCGGAATGGATATTTGACTATGATAAGTTATTTCAGTCATTTAACATTCCTTTGGATGATACTGCATGTACAATCGAAAAAGACATGGCGACGTTGCACCTAAATGACGATGGCCATATCTTTCCGAGGACCACGTTCGAATCTACATCCGAGCCTACTGCGACTATAGATAGATCTCCAGAAGTTGCTGATCAAGAGGCACCTAGCACTGAGAATCAGACTCAAGCATCAAGTTCTGACTCTGTGGAAAACGTCCATGAGGAGGAATATGTAGAAGCTGAGCCTGTTCCCCCATTAGGTGAAATAGGATCTAACTTAGGAGATAATCTAAGGGTTGATGAAATAGAGACCTCTAGGATTAACAAGAACCATCCAATAGATAGCATCATAGGAAATCCTCACGAGGGTGTGAGGACTCGGAGTAGTGTAAATAACAACACTGTGTTGTTGTCGATGATAAACGACTCCGAGGCATATCACACATGTCTATATTCATGTTTCATATCGCAAGTAGAGCCTAAGAATGTGCAAATGGCACTTAAGGATAACTCCTGGGTTGAAGCGATGCAGGAAGAACTTTCGCAGTTTAGGAAACTAGAAGTGTGGGAGTTAGTTCCATTACCTCGAGGGGAAATTGCTATAGGAACCAAATGGGTTTTTAAGTGCAAAAGGGACGATCGGGGTATAGTCACGCGCAACAAGGCTAGGTTAGTTGTAAAGGGTTTCAACCAAGAGGAGGGAATCGATTACAACGAGGTTTTTGCACCAGTAGCAAGGCTGGAAGCCATTAGGCTGTTTCTAGCTTTTGCCTCCTTCAAGGGCTTTAAGGTATATCAGTTAGATGTTAAGAGTGCTTTCCTATATGGGAAAGTGAAGGAGTTGGTGTACGTAGAACAACCGCCCGGATTTACAGATCCAAAATATCCTGATAGAGTATATCGCTTAGATAAGGCTCTATATGGATTGCATCAGGCACCTAGGGCGTGGTATGAGACTCTATCCAACCATCTGTTAGAGAACGGTTTTGAAAGGGGTAGGATAGATAGTACTCTGTTTGTTAAGAGGAAGGGCGATCACTTTATCTTGGTACAAGTGTACGTCGATGATATCATCTTTGGATCATCAGACGAACAGATGTGCAAAGATTTCGAGAAGGTGATGAAGTCTAAGTTCGAGATGAGTGCTATGGGGGAGTTAAATTTCTTTTTAGGGTTACAAGTTGACCAGAAGAAGGAAGGGATGTTTATCCATCAGACTAAGTATGTCTATGACATATTAGAACGTTTCGGGATGGAAGGAACTAAGTTGACTGCCCATTTCAGCACGCCGATTCAAGTGAATCATAATCTCGGGTCGGGTACTGAAAGTGATACCGATGTGGATCCGACTTTATATCGGGCCATGATTGGGTCACTTATGTATTTAACTGCTTCAAGACCTGATATTATGTTTGCTGTTTGTATTTGTGCTAGGTTATAAGCGAATCCGAAGGAGATGCATATGAAGGCTGTGAAACGGATTCTACGATACCTCAAGTCGAAACCGAAGCTGGGTCTTTGGTATCACGCGGAGGGAGATCTAGAGTTGGAGGCGTTCACGGATTCTGACTACGGTGGATGCAGCTTGACGCGCAAATCAACAACTGGAGGTTGTCAGTTCCTAGGAGGGAGATTGGTATCCTGGCAATGCAAGAAACAAACATCGGTAGCCGTGTCAACGTGCGAGGCCGAGTATGTTGCTGCTGGTAGTTGCTGCTCACAGGTTCTGTGGATACAACAATAATTGCGGGATTACGGTTTGGCTTACACTCAAACTCCAATTAGGATAGACAATCAATCTACAATTGCTATAACAAATAATCCAGTTAAACATAATAAAACAAAGCACATAGACATAAGGCATCACTTTATTCGTGATTGTGCTGAAAAGAACTTAATCAAACTGGTAAAAGTGGCAACAGAAGATAATAATGCAGATTTATTTACCAAAGCGTTTGATAAGTCACGTTTTGAGTATTTAATTCAACTGAATGGAATGCGCAACCCAGAGTAAATTGACCTTAGTAGTAGCAGTTTATTTTCTTTTAGAGTCGTAGTAATTCTTTCTTTATAGTAGTCTGCTAATTTAGGAAAGTTTTTAATTTTAGTAAGTTTCTATTTTTAGTAAGTTTCTATTTTTAGTAAGTTTCTATTTTTAGTAAGTTATTAGGTTAGCTTATTTTATTGCTTTTTCTTATGAAAAACAAAAGAAAAAAGAGAGAAAATCATAAAATTACAAAAAAAAGAGAATATCAGAAAATAAGTTAAGTCTTAGATACATAGGTTCAAAGTGACGAAAATTAGCACAGTCGTTACAAACTCTAAGTGTTTAGGCTTTCACACATAGTGCAACTAAATTCTAAGTGTTATACTTTATTTAGTTTGATGTGTTGGTAGGCATAATACATATAGGGAATCTCAAGGCGAATAAAATATTTTAGAAAAAGTCAAGCGTGTCACTAACTTAGATGTATGACCAATCGGTCTTAATTTTTATGTACAAGACATACAAACTTTGAGTCTAAATGAGGTATGCAAACTTTCTGGGGATGTATGGCAACATCAAATACATCTTAAAATGGAAAACATAGAAAAATCATACAAATTTGAGAGTCGAAAACATGCAACTCTGTTGTACGTAAGTACAGACCTGTTGTCTCTGTTTAGATTCGGGTTAGCAGATATGTCGCTCTGTTGTACGTCCGTACAGACCTGTCACCGCTGTCTTGCTAACTTTAAGAATAAACCTTAAGTCAAACTAAGACACTTTGTTGTATGAAAATACAGACCTGTGTCCGATGTTTGTCTTTTAAAGAAAGTTATCAAATACCAACAAGTTAGAATCTTTGTCTGTGTGCCTTGATCATAAAAGTATGTCTATGTCTGAGTCACGTAAGATAATTTCCTGATAAATAAAAATGCCTCCGAAATGTAGAGTGTTTAAAGGGGTAAAATACCAACAATCGACTATATAGGTATGTCACGACAAACAACCAAAGGAATCAAAAATTCCTAAGTGTGAAAGTTTAAGTACTGAAAGTAAGTATCAGACATCGCTATCTGATTGAACCTTTCTTAGACTATACTCATCAAAAATATTTTTCTTTAGAGTTTAGCATAGGTTGTTAATTTTAATAAGTATAGTGTAAGTCTTAGTTAAATTTTTAGTCAAGTTTAAAATTTTCTAGGTTTACTTATCTTATTTTATTTTATTTTACCTTAGTTTATTTTATTTTATTTTATTTTAGTTTAATTTTTACTTAGGTAAAAGGTCAAAAATTACTAAGGGTGCATTCAAAGTTGGATAAAATAAACATTGCGTGAAATATTTTGTGCTTAGGGTAAAAGATTGGGCATAGTTTATCTTGTTACACAATACCGTAGAAAAAGGTTGAAAAAGTTGAAGCTATTTCAAAAATTTACGAAATTTTTCTAAGTGTTTGGTGTTTTCGAGTATAGTACAGACTCGAATAAGGAGTACTTCGAATCTGTCAGTAGATTCGAGTCTATCCTTAGAATCGAGGGTTGGTGGTATATATAGGTCAACAGTGAAGTCATTTAAGACTTACTGTTTTTCGAATCTATACACTCGAATCTAATACCGGCGGTTTCGAATCTATCCTCGAGTCTATCGTATTTCTCCTAAACGACATTTTGTCGAGTTTGAAGCTAGTGTGTTCGATTCTACTCTTGCATCTAGGTATAATCAACTTGATTGTACAAGATTCATGTAGTTTTATACACTATTTTAGGCTAAATCATCAATTTTTGAGGGTTTAAGGGTCGAAATAGGGTTTTTACAAAATTACCAAGTTTGGGCCGATAAACATTCAAATTAAAGGCATATATCTGTGATTAGTAACTAGTAGGACAAATAAAAGTAATTTTCTAAGTCCAAAAAGGTTAAAATCAAGAGATTTGGTCTTTGAATTAAATTCGGCATTTCGATTCTGTTCATGGGATTTTTCTCGAATCTGTCATTAGACTCGAGAAGACCAGTGACTTCGAACCTGTCACCAAACTCGAAATGGAACCTATTCGAATCTGTTACATTCGAATCTGTTATTTTATTTGCATGATTTAATTTAAATTTTATTAAACTTGTAGAAATTTGATTGTGTTAGATTTTGTACTTAAACAAGTTCAAAATAAAACAGATTTAATTTTAAACAAGTTTATTGATTTTTAATAAATCTAATAGTTTTGTTTATTGTGCAGAAATGGCTGTTCGAGCGTTTGTGCCTAAGCACAATATGGTGCTTCATCCAGATCATAATCTCCCTGAGGCACAGGGATTTAGACAAGTGCTTGATTTCCTAGTAGAGTCTAGGATCAGATTTCCACTGTCTCATAATGTGCAGCTTGTTTTACCTTACATCCGTCAATTTTACGATCATTTGCAGGTAGACAGCTCGGTCACACCGACAGTGCTACGCACTAGAATTGCTGGACAACCATTGGTATTCTCGGCAGATATGCTGCGACAAGTGTTGCAGCTGGGCACTCAAGAAGAAGAATCGGGTCCGATAGAGTTTCCCTTGAGTATAAGGCAAGCGGCCTTTCTGAGAATGGGATACAGTCAAGACGTGACAAAGGTGTCCTACATGAAAAGTGGATTAATTGGACAGTGGAGGTTTTTAGCACATGTGTTTATAATGTGCTTTGCGCCAAAGAAAGCAGGATTCGACTATATAGTTGCGAAAATTCAATCTGGGATAGTCGCGATGGTTTATAATCGACCATACAGCTTTTCGGAGATGGTCTTTTTAGAATTTGTTCACCAAATAACCGCTCCAGAAAATCAGCAGTTCTTGCTATATCCGCGGTTTATTATGATGATGATCAGGCATTTCTTGCCGAATCTGCCGCCGTCGAATGACATTCACAGTGTTGCTGTTATGGACAAAAGGATTTTCGCTGACTGTTCCTCGCACAGAGGAAGGTTGGCTGTTCCTGTTGAGCGTCCATTATTCGGAGCAATCTTGGACAGGAACTTTCAAGCCCCGGATGTTGCCAACTGGGAAGGGGTAGTTGAATTTCAACCGAGACAACAACAACAACAACAACAACAACGACAACAGCCACAGCCACAACGTGTTCAAAGGCATCGACAACGATCAGCTGCAAGTCAAACTCAGGCATCAAGGCCTTCGACAAGTCAACAACCAGAAGTTCAAGAAGCCGGGCCCTCAAATGTTCCGAGCGAAGCTGAACAGCTATGCCAAACGCTTAATGAAATCTGGGAGGCAGGGCCTCATGCGAACGAAGATGTGGCTGCAGCACTGGTAGGTGAACTACTTAGTCCACCAGAAGGAGAGGAAGACGTTTTAAGAGATGTTGATGAATATACGCCAGAGCAAGCTGATAAAGCTTTGTCATCATCGGAAACCAAGTCCGAAGAAATGGAGGAGCTAGAAGTTGAGGATCCTGAATCAGTGGCTACAGAACCAAATGTTCAAATCGGAACGTATGGATCTAGGTTGGTAGTGAATGAAGAAGGATCGAGGAGGAGAGTAGCAAGGGAATCTGATGATTCAGATTTTGAAGAGGAGGAAGTTACTCCCTTAGTGACTCGGCAAAGGGCCAAGCGTCACAGGTTTATGCAAGGGTCAACATCAGCATCTGAAGCCCAACAGACTCAAACTCAAACTTCAGAACCTCAAGCCACCGCTCCACCACCACCACCACCACCTCAACATGAACCATACATTCCATCACCATTCATCCCTACTCCTATTCAGTCCATTCCATCTACTTCGACCACCTACGCTGACAATCAGAGGTTTATGCAACTTAAGGGACGCGTTGACTTCTAGCATGTCCAAATCTTGAGCCTAAGAAAGGCCATCGGCGAACTCCAGGCGCATAATGCAAATCTTGATAAGGATAATGCCGAGATGAAGAAGATTGTGGAGAATGTCAAGGAAGAGAACACAGAATTAAAGTCCTTTATTGCAGATCAATCAGCAGAGATCCGATCGATGCGGTCCCTCCTTGAGCAGCTCATGAAAAATCTAAAAGCTCAGGGGGAGACGAGTTGTAGGGATCAGGAGGAGCAACGTAGAGATGAAGATGACGAAGGCAATGATCCCGATGCACATAATGAGAATGAGCCAGTAGATTTTCCTGCTGCTCAGGCTACACAAGTTCAGGGGGAGCCCAGTCAAGTTGAAGGAGAAATGGGAGAAGCTAGTTCATCAAAGCAGCCTACAGACTTTATGATCGACGCGCTTATGGATCTCGATGATGATCCGATGGATGTAGGTTTTGATTATGAAGATGAAGAGCTTGAAGAAGGTGAGTTTGTGCCGGAAGAAATAGTTGACTGGCAATCTGATGATGAAGTAGCTGCTGATGAGGATGATGAAGCCGACGAGATAGTCGTATAGCAGAATCCTATCACGGATACTTACATGATTGATGGGAATAATATTGTCAACGTAGATGTAGTGAATGCTGCATTGAATACTCAGCCATCAACAGAAGAACCTGCTAGAGAGCTATCAAACGAAGAAAAACAAAAGTTACGGTTCAGGGCTGAACAGAAAGAGTTAGAGCTTAAGAAGACAATGAGAGTGCCGGGTACTGGGAAGCTGTCCGAACGCATATTAAGCTGGTTCTTTGATAGAGAACTGCAGCTATTTGTAATTAAAAGGAAAGACGAGCTTCAGTACATGAGGCGAACTTTAAAAGCGTTCAACTCCCTGCCAAAGATCGAAATTACAGACCTAGCTTGGAAAGATCTGATAAACATTGGCAATGATCCTTATGCAGACGTTATCGCAAGAATCATAAGAAAGGAGGGAAGATCGAGGAAATTTGAGCGTCTAAGTCCAAGGGTCGGGAGAAGAGTAGAGGATCCGTCACGTATCGATCCTCTAACTGGATGACCTTGGATGAGGATTCACTATAAGCCAACTAGATGTCTTAGGAAGGTACCTCTCAAGCCGATGCCACAGAATGTTTTGAAGAATCTGCATTGGTGGTACGCTGACACTGAGACTGGGGAAGCGGTCATGGAAGATTTTGAAGAAAATGTTATTCTTAGAGTCTTTGACCCTCTTCACCTGGTAAACCTCTCCAAAGATGATCTTCATATTTTGCATGCCTGTAAGATCTCTAGTGATGCACATATGGACAGTGAAGCTAGTAAGTATGAAAATGTAGTCAAGGTATGTGTTGAGAAAGGTTTGTATGCTGGTAGTAGTTTGAATCAATAAATAAACAAAGTTCTTAAGTCAAATGTGTGAATTATTAGAAGCTATCGTCAAGGGGGAGTCTGTTGGTACATCCTGTGTGACGATAGCAGTCTAAGTGATCCTACATTGTGATTTTAGCAAGTGTGTGTTATATATGTTTTTATATGGTTGATATTTATTAGTGTTTGTATATTTGAACTTGATGTAACGTATTACAAGAAGTTCAAACATAAAGTACAAAGATAAAATCAATCATAAGTAATAACATAAGTTTCAACACTTAGTTGTTTATGTAAAAGGCTAGATTCGAATTATATATGGGTTGACATTCGAATCTGTGATAGATTCGAATGTAACCATAGATTCGAATATGACCAGATTCGAGAGTGTCTTTGTGGACAGACTCGAATGGGCCTTGGGCCAGATTCGAGTTTGACCCACATCAGACTCGAATCAGGGTCTATAATTAGGGATAGACTCGAGATATTATCAGACTTTTGGCAGAATTCGTGAGGAATTAAGCTTAAAGCGATCTCGAGTTTATCAGCTGGGTGCGTGTTCTTTCGGAGAGAATCAGTTCGTAGGATCGTTCGTGTGTCATTCGTTCAGCTTCTGATAGTCTCCGTGTTTCGTAGTTGAGAGTTTTCCGTCTAACCGTTAACGAGGATTCCGCACTCATTGACGGATCCGCGTCTAGATAGATCTCGTAGTGGTAGTCCTTACATAGCTCAACCCATTCCCTGTACCCCATCTGTGCAACATCAGTGTAGTCATAAGTTTCCAGCTCTGGGCCTGTTGCACCCATTCTGGTTATTTGCAGTTTCCACTGTTTGCGTTTTCTTGCTATGGGGACAGCTTTGACAATTGCTTCTTTGGCAAGCCTTCTTTCAGCAACTTCCTGAAACTTTTTCCTTGCCAAATTGTCAAAATGGAACTGGGCCCTTGCAGAGGATGATTGTTTTGGTTTGGTCACAGAGACCAGAGCACCCTTAACCTGTTCACTTTCCTTTTCTCCTGCTGATTCCTTAGCAGCTTCCATCAGTTTCTTCTGCACATCCAAAGACGACATTTTAATTTTGCTTGCCTCTTGAAGTGCAAAAGTTTTGACAGCTTTGGCAGAGGCTTCTTGTTCTCATAGAGCTTCCAGGGCTTTAAGTAGTTCATCTCTGAACTCAAAGTATTTATCCATGGGAAGACCCATTTCCTTTGCCCTGACTTTGTGAAATTTTAAGTCTGCTGCTTTCTGTTGTTCGGAATCAACTGCTACTTTTTCTTTTCCTTTAGCTGCTGTAGTGATAACAGCTTCAGGAGCTTCTTCCTCTTCTTCTTCTTCCTCTAAAATGAGATGCCTCCTTCTGCTGCTTGACCTGCCCTCAGAAATGAATTCCTCCCCATTAGATTGAGTAGGGTTTGGAGATTCAGCCTGAGTAGGCTGAGCAGCTTGAGAGGCACCTTCCATTGTACCTGTTGCAGATGCTCCTGCTGGTTGACCAGTAGGTACTCATTTCTCCTTAGGAGAAGAAGTTTTCTCCCCCTTAGACTTGGTCTTCGAGGCAGATGACTTCTCCCCCTTTGAAGGAGATGGACCAGCACCTTCAATACCTGGTCTGCCTGAACACACAAAGTCAGCAGGCTTGCCAGCAGTTTTGGCAGCAGGCGTGGGACCAACCAGGCTATGCAATAAGAAAGCCAGGTTGTCCTTCACCTCTGCAAGTTGGGAAAGACAGCTTTGAAGAGAGGATGATTGGTTATCAGCAAAGGAGGTCAGCTTAATAATGTTGTCCCTATCAGAAGCTATGAACAACAAAGTTTGGAGCTGTGCAAGATGTAACTTAAGCTGGCCAGAGTGGTAGGAAGGGTAGAATTGCAAGTGGTGAGGAGAGATGACAGCTGTTGGGATATGGCTGTCATAGAAGACAGAGAGTCCTGTTGGAGTGATAGAATTGAGGAGAGGGAGGTGGAGACAATTTGCAGCTGTGCAGTGAGTGCAAGCAGCTGTGAGGAGTTGTCAGTTTGTGGAGTGGCTGGGAAGGAATTCTTGAACAGATCAAAGAATCCCTTAAGTTGTTCAGAGACAGAGTCTGAAATGAGAGAGGGTAGAGAAGACATGGATGTTTCTAAGGAACCAACTTTGTTGGTCAGCAGGGAGAGCTGATCCTTCAAAGGCAAGTCCTTAGGGGATGGAGGTGTATGGGTGGATTGTTTTGAGTGAGTGGATGGAGATGAAGAGGATGAGGCCGATGTATGGGGATGTGATGTAGAGTGAGAGGGTATGTTAGAAAGAAGCTCCATAGCCTGGGCAAAAGTGATGTGGCCCAGCTTGAAGGGGTCGATGGGTCCTTCAGCAGTGGCTGTAGCTGCATAATCAGGTGAGGGGGTAGAGGATGGTAGCCTTTCAGACACTGCTTGTTTTGCAGTACCTTCATTAAGGCCAGTGGAGGTTCCCTCTGCAGTACCTTGGTTTAAAAGTACCTCATCATGGGGAGATGGAATTTGCATTTCAACATCAGCAGTGGTGAAACCTGCTGATGGAATTTGCATAAAGGGAGTAGCCTCACCAAAGGGAAGTTCTGTTCCCTGAGGTTCATCAGCCTGAGTTGTGGGTCCTTCAGCAGCTGTTTGGTGTAGAACAGCTGTATCATGAGGAGCAGAAATTTGAGGCTGATCTGCTGGTTGGTCTAAACCAGCAGGGTGGACACCTCGTGCAGACTCAGGGTGTAGAGAAGTATGAAGTGGGGACAGTGTGGACACAGTATGGAGTGGAGAGAACTCCTCTCTTTCAATATTCTCAGCGTGTTGGGAGGCTGGAATAGTTGATGTGGCTGTCTCCATTTGTACAACTGGCTCCTGTTGGGAGGAACCAGAGGGTCTAGGCTGACTTGGGGTTGACACTGGATGGAGTGAAGCAGGCTCCAATTGTACTGATTCTTCTCCCAAAATAGGTTAGACAGCAGGGGTAGCTTCTTTTTCAACTGAACCCTGTTGAGAGGGAACAGAGGGGCTAGTTTGGGCTGTTGGTTTCTTTTTGCGTTGGTATAAAATGTGAGATGAAGTGGGAGATTTTGGAGAGGAGATGAGAGGTTCAGACAGGATAGATTTGGAGACTGGGTCAGAAACAGGTGGGTTGACCTGTTCCATAGTCTCAGGTGCCACAAAGGCACCAGCCACAAAGGCTTCAGGGTCAACAAATGACCCAGGGTGAGGAGCCTGCTCCCCCTCAGCCACAGAGGCTAAGGGAGCAGACTTAGACTGAGCTGTTTTGGCCTTCTTTTGGACAGGCCCAGCTTCAGTGATTTCCAAGGTCCTTTTGACAAGCTTGGCCCTGGCTTTGGATTTTCTTCTAGGAGCAGCTTCTGGATCCACCCTCACATCAGAGGGTCCTTCCACCAATCCTAACAACCTCCTCATGGTGTTGACAGAGGAGGCTCATTTGGGAGAACAGGAGTATAGAAAACTCTATTCCCTATTACAGGGAATGCAGGAGTATGGAGTAAAGGCTGAGAGTTATACAAATGCTCACGACAAATATGCTTGAAGATCAGACTCAGAAATCTGGGATATCGAACAGCAGCTGGTCGTGTCTCCTGATGCACCAGATTTCTCAAATTCAAGAAAATCCACTTAGCCATGTATATTGTAGTTCCATCCACATGCTGTAGAAGTACATGAACTTCATCACGGCTCAGTTGGTCAAAGGAACCAACTTTGCTGCTGAAGCACATTACCACAGAGGTAAACAAGAAGCTGTAAGTAGGAGACAAATCCTTTCTGAACAGCAATGCTCCAACCTTTGGTTCTGCTACACCACAGAAGTGCAGCAGATTCTTCATCTGTTCATCTTCAGGTTGTGGTTGATCATATCTTTCAACCACAGGGAGTCGAAGAACTTCCCTGAGCAGACGAGTGTTGATCTCAATGGTCTGAGTCCCATTGAGTATGGTGCCCTTGATGACTTTCGTGTATGGGTTGTAGGCACAAGTGTACCAGAACTCATACACCATCTCCTGGTACAGGACACCAGGAGTTGCAGTCATTGCGTAGTTCAATGGATGAACTTTCAAAAACTCCACCATTTGGTCATAGCCTTTCCCCACATAGTTTTTGGGGATTGTGAGGTTGGCAATGTAGTTAGTGGGTTTTAGGGTAAGCATTGTGGTTATTGATGAGTGTTTATGTACATCATCACCAACGAATATTGGTAGGAAGGGGTTGTTTCTTCGAGCCATTTGGGAAGTTGTGAGAGTGACAGAAGCACAAGACACTTAGTCGAGATTTAGGGTTCTAAGAAGGTTTATGGAAGTAGTGAGGAAGAAGAAGATGAAACAGTAAAAAGGGTATTTATAGGATTTGAATGTGATTGAGTATGAGAGAGAAACATTTGGGCGGTTGATTTGAAAAGGTCCTTAACGGAAAACGGAACGGTTGTCCATGTCAGACCGTTTGTCAGACCACTTGAGCCCTTAATCACTAACACACGAAACCCACATTATCCGCAGTAATTAAGTTAAATAAAAACAGAAATTAAGTAACTTAATTGTGAAGAAAGGTAATTAAACTGATAGTCCAAGCTGATGGTCAAACCTGTGATGAGCAGGGTCATCACAAGCTGTTCATTCTTCAAGCTGTTCCTTCAACCTGTTCAGCTATATAAGAACAGGTTGTGTTCAATAGCTGATCAGGTTACAAGACAGTGCCTTGTATGACAGATTGAGAGAGTGAGCAGCGTAGAGGTTTGATCACCTGTAACATCCGGCACTAAACCATGATAGCAACAATGACCTAATATGTATTTAATAGTCAATTATAGCCTAATCAGTGGTCATTAGAAATTAATCAAGTGATTAACAAGGTTTATTAGAAAATTCAACTCAATTAGAATCAAATTCATCGGTGCGATGAATCGGGAAATCAATTAATCCGATCAATTTACGATATGAGGGATTAATTCAACTAAGTACATAATTAAATTATGATTAGTGACACTAATCATACACTAATACAATTACTTAACATTAATTATGCAAGACTAAAACAATTCATTAAAACAATGCATTCAAAAGTATTTATGAATTTACAAGAAAAGGGAAATACAAGAATACATTCTAAATACTTTTATACAAAAAAAAATATATAATAACATGAAAATAATCCATAAAAATCTGGTCATAGGGTAGTACTACCCAAGATTTGATTTCAATTTTTTAATTCCCAACTCCATAACCTTTCATAATCAAATCTTTCACACCCCATTCTCCTTTCATTTCAACATGATCTTACACTCCACCTCAATTTGAAAGACCAAGACTTTGCCTATAAATAGAGGGCTTCCTTTTCATTATTTTCACACCAAAATATCTCTTTCTCTCCTCTCAAAACCGGATCCCACACACACACACACTACAAACCTTTTCATTCAAGTGTTCTTGGTGAAATTCAAGTGTTCTTGGTGAACTTCTAGTGTTCTTGGTTCAAATCTTGCAAGAGTTCCAACTTCTTCTCAATTTCATACTCCAAATACATCAAAGTAAGTAAATACTAACTTATTTCATCATATATTTAAGTTTATATAAGTCTTGCATAATATATATAATCACCTACAACAACAAGTTTCATAAAAACTCAAGTTTATAAGTTTCTAGTTGTTATTTTTAAGTTGTTTCTTTAAATGTGTTTATGAATATATGAACACATTATAAGCATGTTAATATTATGAAAACATGTGTTATATATGTGGTTTTATAACTATTATGGCTTTTAAACAAGTTGTCTTTAAATAAACAACAAGAATCATAAGTTGTTTTAAATTTATAAACTACGGAATTTCGGCAGAATATTTGTATCGACTTTGAAAAATCATAACTAATTCATAACTCAACGAAATGAGTTGATTCTTGTCTCAAAAGTTAGATCTATGTCTTAACTATAGATCTGCAATTTTTCATAATTTATTTTGAAGTTTAAGACCTCCAGAAATTATTTGAGAAACCGAAAGTTTGACAGCTCAAAAATGGCCAACATAGCGTTTTTAACGAGATTTTTCACCAACCTAAACAACTCGAAAAATGGCCGTTCTTGATTCTAAAAATCCTTTGTATATAGTAGTTTAATGTCCTAGAAAACCAAAGTCTAAAACATTTTGGAGCTTGGTCAAAAACAGCCTCAAAGTAGGCCGAAAAACCTCCGAAAAAGCTGGAAAATTATATATATATAAACTTGACGTTTTAAGCAAATCTTATTTATAAACTTGTAATGTTGGGTGATTTAAGACATAAAAATCTATAAATATACATATTATCATATATTAGTGATATTAAGTCCTTATCATCATTTAGGACTCGGTTAAACACCTCCGGTTTCATCACCCATCAAACAACGCACTTTTGCATTTTTGCGCGTCGTTTTGCCATCACAAGTTCGGTGAGTCTTCATAGCCCCTATTTTTCACTATCTATTGGGGTGGAAATACATGCACTGTTTTTCATATGGACATCAAAACTGTTTATTTCTTATATGTATTACATGTTCGGATTCCATCAGCCCTTATATCATGAACCGTTAATTGCATTTATTTGTAAGCGCGAGTATATTGTGGATAGATCTATTGGGAGTCATGTCCCCCATTCGTGTTAGCTCGGTTCGGCTAACAGCGAGTGCATATATATTCAACACACGGTATTACGTATGGGAATACTGCACAGGGCAAACTCATTCTAATTAAGCTTCGGTTGCATGATGGTTTATGTAATACATACACGGAATTTATGATTTTATAAATTCAACTCATCTGATAATGTCCATACAACTGGTCTTTTCGCGTAAACCTATGAGCTCACCAACAATTTTTGTTGACGTATTTTAGTATGTATTTTCAGGTAATTAAGGCAAGTGTGCCTTCGGATACACCAACTTTCAAGCTTCCGCATTTCATGGAGTCGCATGCATATTTCGAAAACTAACGGAGATTTGACTGCATTATTTTTGGACGCATTAATTATGTTTCAGAATCTCTGTATTACGCGAACTTCATTCCTTTCATTTTGTAAAACATTAATACATTTTTAAATTTTAATGTCGTAATATTTCGAAAACGTCCATATAGTGGTCGTTCGTTATAATTATGGTTACGCTTCCGCACTCGTCACGTCTCGCTGCCAACCAAGGTAGCAGGGTGTGACAGATTGGTATCAGAGCCATAGTTATAGTGAACTAGGTTGCATTAGTACCTAGACTATAACTGTTACAAAAACTAAACTTTCTTCAAGAACTGTGAACACATATATGGACCCTGATGACAATAACATATCGAAATTCACCCCTAGGGAAAGGGTGTGACTAGCACAACGGGAGTCTATCCCGGTACCTGCCCATCAGCCAAGCCCGCCGCAGTAGTAACGGGCAAGCATAGGACAGTGGGGATGGATGCCTCACACTCTCCAAGAGTGGAGAAACGAAGAGGGGATCCAAATCCAGTTTGAAGTCAGAACACCATCTTCCTCTCAAGTGCCGACACTTACCCAGAAACCTACGTAACAAACAATGTCTCTGTTGGTGGCAAGGGCCGCCAGACCTGACCTCCAATTTCGACAAAATCCACCAAGAGGTCAGTGAGATCTTTGCAAGGATTAAGCAGGAGGCAATGCAAACCACCAATAAACCTTAGGCCAACCAGAATAAACAGGCGATTCAACCAGACGGAATCAACAAATTGTGACAACGCCTAGCGGAGCACAAAACCCGCAATGCAGAACTAACCCAACGACTTAACACTCTGGAGTACGAGGAAACCCCAGAGGCATCTCATACCTAGTACCCTTCTACCATTTTATAGTATTTATCTAGGCTTTACTATCTGATATATCTTAGGGTAAATAAGGCTTAAGAATTTATCAAAAAATTTTTTTGACCATATCACATACAAAGATTAAGTATCAAGAACTTTTATGAGGAATTAAGTTTTAACTACAACTCTGCGTAGGAATAGATAAAGCTGTGACTATCTGCCTAAGAAATTTCAAACCCGTAGACTTATCCTCTTACCCCATTAGATACCACTTATGCATTTCTACTATTTGATACTGGTGCTGATAAGAGCTTTATATCCACTAAGTTCACGAAGCTGATAAATTCCATTAAGTGCTACTTATGCTATTGAGGTTGATGACAGTGAGACGCTTAAGACAAATAATATAAGTCGAGGATGCTCCTTAGAATTAGTAGGCCGACTCTTTGAAACAGACATGATACCCATCAAACTGGGAAGTGTTTACGTGGTCATAGGCATGGATTGGCTATCGAAAATCGTGAGGAAATAGTATGCAACAAGAACATAGTTCATATACCTTTAGCCAATAAGAAGGTCCTTACCGTCCAACGCAAAGCAAGAAATACCAAAGTAAGCATCATCTCTAGCATTAGGACCCTGAAGTGTTGATAGAGAGGGAGCCAAAGGGAAAGCGGCTCGAAAATATTCTTATTATTTATGGTTACCCCAAAGTTTTTCCAGAACACTTACCTGAACTCCCAACATCGAGGCAAGTCAAATTCAAAAATAGGCCTAGTATCAGGTGCGGTACCAGTGGCTCGAGCACCATGCCGATTAGCCCCATCAATAGTGTAAGAATCGTCCAACCAACTATAGGAGCTCTTAGCAAAAGGGCCTATCAAACCGAGTTCCTGGCTTTGGAGGAGCTCCAGTTTTGTTCATAATGGAGAAGGATGGAACTTTCGGGATGTGCATCAATTACCGAGAAATTAAATAAGCTAAAAGAACCAATACCCACTTCCAAGGATCAATGACTTGTTTGACAAAACTCCAAGAATTAAGCTTCTATTCGAAGATCGTCCTTAGGTCTGGTTATCATCAGGTTAGAGTTCACAAGAAAGATATTCCAAAGACAGCTTTCAGATTCCGTTTCGGTCATCATAAATTCCTATTAATGCCGTTTGGATTAACCAGTGTCCCCAACGGTACTCATGGACCTCATCGGGTGTGCAAACCTTATTTAGACAAATTCGTGATTGTATTCATGAATGACTTTTAATCTACTCACGAAACGAGAAGGAGCATGAGCAACATTTAAGACTGATTCTGGAATTATCGGAGAAAGAACAACTATATGCTAAGCTTTCTAAATTTGACTTTTGGTTAGGAGAGGTGAAATCCCTCGGTCACGTGAACAATAGTAAAGGAATCCAAGTCGACCCCGCAAAGATCAAGGCTATCAGGAATTGGTCAACTCTTAGAACCCCCATAGAGATACGACAGTCCTTAAGACTTGCCACTTATTATAAGCAATTTTCTCAAAGACCACCAGAACTCTAACAAAACTGACCCGAAAAGACATTAAGTATGATTGGAGCAAGGATCAGGAGACATCATTCCAGTTATTAAAGCACAAACTGTGCAGCGCGCCTATTTTGTCCATACTTAAGAGGAACGAGAAATTTATAGATTACTGTGACGCTTCACACAATGGGCTTATATAGAAAAATAGGGACATAGCTTATACTTTATGAAAACTTAAGGTTCACTAGGTGATTTACACAACACATGATCTGGATCTTGAAGCAGTAGTCTTAATCCTTGGAGACAATAGTTGTACGGTATGAAGTGTATTGTATTCACAGACCATAAGAGCCTCCAACACATCTTGAACCAGAAAGAGTCGAATACGAAGTAGTACCGTTGGATGGAACTAATATGTAATGGCAACCGTGAAAATTCGTTATCACCTGAGGAAAACTAAGGAGCTAAGCCGTTAAGAGTACAAGTGGATAAATAGTTTAGAATAAGGGCTAATAAAAATCGATAATTCATGAATAGAATCTGATTACTCTGTTTGGTGGAATAAGAAAGCTGGCTATGGATGAAGGACACAAATTAAGATATGTCGTTCACCCCGGATCCAATAAAATGTATCATGACCTTAAGAAACTATACGGGTGGCCTATCATGAAGAATGACTTGCCAAATCGGTCAGAAAATTCCTAACACGCTCCAAAGTTAAGATAAACCATCAGAAACCATTTGGGTAATAGTCGACAACCTAACAAAATCCGCGCGTTCCTACCAATCAAGAAGAACATCAGGATGAATAAGCTAGTCCAAACGTACCTCAAGGAAGTCGTCTCCGGACACGGAGTGCCTATTATAATCATTTTGATATGGATAGCAGATCTACAGCTAAGCTTTTGGCAATTATTATAGCCAACTGTGGATAAAAACCTGGACCTGAGTACCACATATCACTCTCAGACCAATGGTCAGAATAATAGAACGATCCAAACCCTAGAACGTACATTAAGAGCCTGTGTAATGGATACTTATTTGCCTTAGTGGAATTATCGTACTACAATAGCTATCACTCAAGTACTAAAGCTGCTCCGTTTGAGGCCCTCTACGGGCAAAAGTGTCGATCACCAATTTATTGGGAAGAAGTGGGAAACGGCCAAATCATTGGCGTTAAGATCATTCACAAAATTACCGAAAGGATAGTACGATTGCGGAACTGACTAAAAGTTGCCCGCAATTGTCAGAAAGTTATGCAGATGTAGGAAGAAAATCCCTTGAATTCTAATTAGGAGAACGAGTACCAATGAAACTCTCGCCTTGGAAGGGCGTAATCCATTTTGGGAAACGAGGAAAACTCAATCCTCGTTATATCGGACCATTCAAGATCACCAAAAAAATTGGCCCGGTAGCTTACCGACTCGACCTGCCCCCAAAGCTTAATAACGTTCATAATACCTTCCACGTGTCCAATCTTAAGAAGTGTCTGGCTGATGAATCACTCGTTATACCCATGGACGAGCTGGAGTTAGACGATAAGTTGAACTTCATTGAGCAACCTGTAGAAATAATGGACCGCGAAGTCAAGAAACTAAAGCACAGCCGGATCCCGATAATAAAAGTCAGATGGAACTCTAAGCGAGGTCCTGAGTTTACGTGGGAACGCGAGGATCAGTTCCGAGAAAAATACCCACACCTGTTCTCAAGTACTCAAGAAGTGGAGAACACGAGCTAATTTCGGGACGAAATTCCCTTAACAGGGGGAGACTGTAACATCCGGCACTAAACCATGATAGCAACAATGACCTAATATGTATTTAATAGTCAATTATAGCCTAATCAGTGGTCATTAGAAATTAATCAAGTGATTAACAAGGTTTATTAGAAAATTCAACTCAATTAGAATCAAATTCATCGGTGCGATGAATCGGGAAATCAATTAATCCGATCAATTTACGATATGAGGGATTAATTCAACTAAGTACATAATTAAATTATGATTAGTGACACTAATCATACACTAATACAATTACTTAACATTAATTATGCAAGACTAAAACAATTCATTAAAACAATGCATTCAAAAGTATTTATGAATTTACAAGAAAAGGGAAATACAAGAATACATTCTAAATACTTTTATACAAAAAAAAATATATAATAACATGAAAATAATCCATAAAAATCTGGTCATAGGGTAGTACTACCCAAGATTTGATTTCAATTTTTTTAATTCCCAACTCCATAACCTTTCATAATCAAATCTTTCACACCCCATTCTCCTTTCATTTCAACATGATCTTACACTCCACCTCAATTTGAAAGACCAAGACTTTGCCTATAAATAGAGGGCTTCCTTTTCATTATTTTCACACCAAAATATCTCTTTCTCTCCTCTCAAAACCGGATCCAACACACACACACACTACAAACCTTTTCATTCAAGTGTTCTTGGTGAAATTCAAGTGTTCTTGGTGAACTTCTAGTGTTCTTGGTTCAAATCTTGCAAGAGTTCCAACTTCTTCTCAATTTCATACTCCAAATACATCAAAGTAAGTAAATACTAACTTATTTCATCATATATTTAAGTTTATATAAGTCTTGCATAATATATATAATCACCTACAACAACAAGTTTCATAAAAACTCAAGTTTATAAGTTTCTAGTTGTTATTTTTAAGTTGTTTCTTTAAATGTGTTTATGAATATATGAACACATTATAAGCATGTTAATATTATGAAAACATGTGTTATATATGTGGTTTTATAACTATTATGGCTTTTAAACAAGTTGTCTTTAAATAAACAACAAGAATCATAAGTTGTTTTAAATTTATAAACTACGGAATTTCGGCAGAATATTTGTATCGACTTTGAAAAATCATAACTAATTCATAACTCAACGAAATGAGTTGATTCTTGTCTCAAAAGTTAGATCTATGTCTTAACTATAGATCTGCAATTTTTCATAATTTATTTTGAAGTTTAAGACCTCCAGAAATTATTTGAGAAACCGAAAGTTTGACAGCTCAAAAATGGCCAACATAGCGTTTTTAACGAGATTTTTCACCAACCTAAACAACTCGAAAAATGGCCGTTCTTGATTCTAAAAATCCTTTGTATATAGTAGTTTAATGTCCTAGAAAACCAAAGTCTAAAACATTTTGGAGCTTGGTCAAAAACAGCCTCAAAGTAGGCCGAAAAACCTCCGAAAAAGCTGGAAAATTATATATATATAAACTTGACGTTTTAAGCAAATCTTATTTATAAACTTGTAATGTTGGGTGATTTAAGACATAAAAATCTATAAATATACATATTATCATATATTAGTGATATTAAGTCCTTATCATCATTTAGGACTCGGTTAAACACCTCCGGTTTCATCACCCATCAAACAACGCACTTTTGCATTTTTGCGCGTCGTTTTGCCATCACAAGTTCGGTGAGTCTTCATAGCCCCTATTTTTCACTATCTATTGGGGTGGAAATACATGCACTGTTTTTCATATGGACATCAAAACTGTTTATTTCTTATATGTATTACATGTTCGGATTCCATCAGCCCTTATATCATGAACCGTTAATTGCATTTATTTGTAAGCGCGAGTATATTGTGGATAGATCTATTGGGAGTCATGTCCCCCATTCGTGTTAGCTCGGTTCGGCTAACAGCGAGTGCATATATATTCAACACACGGTATTACGTATGGGAATACTGCACAGGGCAAACTCATTCTAATTAAGCTTCAGTTGCATGATGGTTTATGTAATACATACACGGAATTTATGATTTTATAAATTCAACTCATCTGATAATGTCCATACAACTGGTCTTTTCGCGTAAACCTATGAGCTCACCAACAATTTTTGTTGACGTATTTTAGTACGTATTTTCAGGTAATTAAGGCAAGTGTGCCTTCGGATACACCAAATTTCAAGCTTCCGCATTTCATGGAGTCGCATGCATATTTCGAAAACTAACGGAGATTTGACTGCATTATTTTTGGACGCATTAATTATGTTTCAAAATCTCTGTATTACGCGAACTTCATTCCTTTCATTTTGTAAAACATTAATACATTTTTAAATTTTAATGTCGTAATATTTCGAAAACGTCCATATAGTGGTCGTTCGTTATAATTATGGTTACGCTTCCGCACTCGTCACGTCTCGCTGCCAACCAAGGTAGCAGGGTGTGACATCACCAGATTAGGCTTGACAGATAAGCTGTTATTTGTCAAACCTGTTATGTGCTCA
The DNA here is from genome assembly GCA_020465985.1 of Centrapalus pauciflorus. NCBI lineage: Eukaryota > Viridiplantae > Streptophyta > Magnoliopsida > Asterales > Asteraceae > Centrapalus > Centrapalus pauciflorus. Next base: position 56,126 of record JAANYP010007265.1, read on the forward strand.
AGCTGTTCAAGTTTTGCAGAAAACGGCTAAGTATAGAACATGCATAGCCTGTTCTGTCTAAGCTGTTCTGAAAGAACTTGAGCAGTGTGAGACATATAAGGTCTTAGACATAAAGGACACTTAGTCACTTTTGTTTAACATGCCCAGTTTGCTGACAAGGTAATTAAACCTGGTTTCATCAAGAGGTTTGGTGAAAAAGTCTGCAAGCTGTTCATCAGTGGAAATAAAACTTAGCTCCACATTACCTTTCTGAATGTGATCTCTGATAAAGTGATGTCTGACTTCGATGTGCTTTGTTTTGGAGTGAAACACTGGATTGTTGGAAATAGCTATGGCACTTGTATTGTCACACAGAATAGGAGTTTTCCTAAGTACAAGTCCATAGTCTTCAAGCTGATGCTGCATCCACAGAATCTGCCCCCAGCAGCTTCAAGCAGCAATGTACTCAGCTTCAGCAGTAGAAGTAGAAACTGAGTTCTGCTTCTTGCTACACCAACTTATCAACTTACCACCAAGGAGTTGACATCCACCTATTGTGCTTTTCCTGTCTAGCCTGCAACCTGCAAAATCAGAATCTGAATAGCCTGTTAGTTCAAGGCTTGAGTCTTTGGGATACCAAAGACCCAACCCTGGTGTACCCTTAAGGTATCTGAAGATTCTTTTCACAGCAGCTAGATGTGATTCCTTTGGATCAGCTTGGAACCTAGCACATAAACAGGTAGCAAACATAATATCAGGTCTACTAGCAGTTAAGCACAACAAGCTCCCAATCATGCCTCTGTAAGCTGTTACTGAAACAGCTTTGCCACAGGCATCTGCATCCAATTTTACATTGGTTGCCATTGGGGGTTTAATAGGAGAACTTTGATCAAATTTAAACTTTTTCAATAGATCTAAAGTATACTTTCTTTGATTTATACAAATCCCAGTTGAGGTTTGTTTAACCTGTAATCCTAAAAAGAAAGTAAGTTCTCCCATCATACTCATTTTATACTTGGATTTCATGAGTAATGAAAAATTCTTGCATAATTGTTCATTAGTAGAACCAAATATTATGTCATCCACATAGATTTGAACAAGCATAATATCAGACTTCACTTTCTTTATGAACAGTGTAGTATCCACTTTACCTCTGGAATACCCATTGCTCATAAGAAAATTAGTAAGAGTGTCATACCTGGCTCTAGGGGCTTGTTTTAGACCATAGAGAGCTTTGTCCAACTTATAGACAAAACCTGGATGATTCATTTTCAAAACCTGGAGGCTGCTTGACATAAACTTCCTCTTGCAGTTTTCCATTTAAAAATGCACTCTTCACATCCATTTGAAATACCTTCATGCTCTTATGAGCAGCGTAGGCTAGAAACAAACGAATTGCCTCTAGCCTGGCCACAGGAGCAAATGTTTCATTGTAGTCAATGCCTTCCTCCTGTCTATAGCCCTGAGCAACAAGTCTTGCCTTATTTCTAATGACATGACCTTGCTCATCCATCTTGTTCCTGTAAACCCATTTGGTGCCAATTATAGTTTTACCTTTAGGAGCAGGGACCAGCTTCCATACCTTGTTTCTCTCAAACTGATTGAGTTCTTCTTGCATGGCAGTGATCCAATTGACATCTTTAAGTGCTTCATCCACTTTCTTTGGCTCAATGAGAGACACAAAACTAGAGAACATACAAAAGTACCCTAAGATGTCCCATCTCGTTTGTACCCCTTTGTTGATGTCACCAATTATTTGATCATTGGGGTGACATCTGATCCACTTAGGATCATTCTTCAATGAGGATTCTCCTGAGTTATTAGCATCTTCAGCAGGTCCTGTTGAGCAGCTCTCAAGATTTTCAGACACACTGTTGTCTTGAGCCTGTTCACTTGGTGAACATGACTGACCACTGTTGAACATATCAGCAGAGGATCCAGGAAAATCAGCATTGATTGGTTCATGACATGTATTTGTAATTAAGTCAGTACACTTATTCACACAGGGTGTATCTACATAATCATCATCATGTCCATCATGGTTTGCAGGTTCCACTTTGGATGTAGTGGAAGCTTTTGAGTCCTCTTCATTGTTGGAATGCATGAGATCATCAAAGTTGAGTTCTCCTGAACCTGATTCAAGAACAACTTTGGTGGAAGCATTTCTGGACTCTTCAAAGGTGACATTGATAGATTCATCTATCACCTTTCTCTTGTTGTGGTACACTCTGTAGGCTTTGGAGATAGCAGAGTATCCAACAAACACACCTTCATCAGCTTTTGGTTCAAACTTTGCCAGTTGGTCCCTTTGATTCAGAATGAAGCAGGGACATCCAAACACATAGAAGTAGCTAATATTTGCCCTCCTCCCTTTGAGCACTAAGGATCTGTTTTGGGTGAAGCAAGCAGTGTTGACAGCTTCAGCCCAGAATGATGAAGGTAAACCAGATGCACACAGCATGGTTCTAGCAGCTTCAATAAGGGTTCTATTTCTTCTTTCAGCAACTCCATTTTGTTGTGGATTTCTTACTGCTGAAAAGTTTTGAGAAATCCCTTTTTCTTCACATAAGTCTTCAAGAGTACTATTTTTGAATTCAGTACCGTGATCACTTCTAAGCTGCTTCACTTGAGCAGAGTTCAGCATTTCCATCTTTTTGACAAATCCAATGATTTCTCTAGCAGTCTCTCTTTTGCTCTTCAAGAAGATTACCCATCTAAACCTGGAGAACTCATCAACTATTACTAGAGTGTATATTCTTCCTCCAAGACTTGGGACATTAACAGGTCCAAACAAGTCCATGTGGATTAAGAAGAGAGGAGTATCAATAGAGAAATTATTCTTGGATTTAAAAGATGATTTCGTCTGCTTGCCTTTTTCACAAGTTGTGCAGAGTTTATCCTTAACAAAAGTCATGGAAGGCAAACCTGTTACCAACTCTTTCTTACAGAGTTTGTTGATGTTCTTGAAGTTCAGGTGTGACAGCCTTTTATGTCATAACCAGTTTAGGTCTGCATTTGTTCTTGTGAGAAAACAGGTTTCAGTTTTGGGATCAGCAGATTGCATATCCACAACATATACACCTTTCTTTCGTTGAGCACACAGCACAACTTTGCCTTGGGGATCCAATATGTAACCCAGGTGCTCATCAAAGTTAACTCTATAGCCAGCATCACACAGTTGACTTATGCTTACAAGGTTATGTTTTAGCACCACTACATAGGCTACTCTTTTGAACACTGCAGCACCAGCATTAAGAGTTCCATATCCCTCAGTGGATCCCTGTACATTGTCACCAAAAGTGACTTTTTGCCCTTTTTCAGGCCTTAGATCATTCAGCAGGTCCTTGCAACCTGTCATGTGCCTTGAGCAGCCACTGTCCAAGTACCAAACCTGGGATGGTTGTTTGTCCTGCAGAATGGCATAGGAAAATATTAGTTACATTTAGGGGAACTCATCACAAAGATGAGTTCTCCTACTTCATCAACATGTGTTGATGGGCTAGAGATATCCACATTAATATTTCCTGTTTGAATGGTATCAACTTGGATACCACTCTCATTGACTAAGTTACTTCCAACACTGCTTGTTTTAGCAATGATGGAACTAGCAGAGTCAACAGGCCTCATGTCCTCAGTTTCAGGACTGTCTTTGGCCATGTGTGTCTTCTTTCCACATTTATAGCATTTTCTCTTTTTGGCCTTTTTGGAAGAAGAGCTTTCAGAAACACATTCTGGATTATTTCTGTTGATTTTATCAGCAGGTTTAGCAAACTTATTAGTATTTTTCGATGAATCAACAACTTGGGTGGATGGCACAATGGCAACAACTTTGCCTGTTTCTTCTTTCCTCTTTTTGGGAGGACAGATGTCAAAAACAGGAAGCTTGAAAGGCTTTTGTCCCTCCATATGTTTGGGAAACTTATTCCCAGATTTCTCAGGCTGAGCAATGGCTTTGCCTTTGCTCTTACTGAGATGTTATTGAAACTGCCTATCAGCATAATCACTGTTTCTGGTTTTGAAAGACTTATTTTCATTTATAACCAGTTTTCCATTATGATTTGAAAAGTTATTTGAAACCATAGCAGATTTACTTTCAACATGAGACTTACCCTTGTTGAAAGCAGGCTGCTTACCTTTTGAAAACTTATTTTCAAAATGTTTAGCACAAAAGGATTAACATGTCTCTTGCCATCAGCTTTGGACCCAGAGCCTGTTTTGACAACAGGTTTAGTGTCCACCGCTGCAGTTTGAGGATGTTTTCCTTTCTTTTGCTTGTGAGACTCAGCATAGCACTTAGTGGGCTGAGTTGATGGAGAACACATTCCATCATCAGCTTTTGAGTCTTTTTCACACAAGCTGTCAGTGTTTTGAGGCCGGACAAACCTGTTTGTTGAGATCAGTTTTCCATTAACCTTCTGAATGAAAGTACTGGGAAGCTCACCAAGAGTGGATAAGTCATCTTTCAGATTATTAATCTCAACAATGGAAGCTGCTGTGTCAAGATCCCCTCCAAGATAGGCTTGGATTTGTGCAGGAATCTGCTGACTTATACAATGGCTGACTTTTTGTGCAGATTGGCACCAAGAGTCAACTATCTTTTGAAGCTTTGCATGTTTTACATATGTTTCTCTCTTTTCTTCCAGTAAAATGGAGTTGATGTGTTTTAGTTCATCAAGTTCAGATTCCAACTTATGGAAACTGTCCAGTTTACCAGATTTAATTTCAAGATCAGTTTTAAGCTTAGAGATCTCAGATAGTAAAACATTATGCTTCTCAACAGCAGCTTTTAAATCAACTAACATATATTCAAACATTTTAACTTTTTCATATGAACTGTAAGCCATAAAATTTTATACCTTGTACATCATTGTAGGGTTCCAGTTCTCCAAGCTGCTGAAGGCTTCAACTTCAACCAACTCCTGTTTGAAGTTTCTAGTTGATGGGACATCAGTATTGGCCATCAGACAGTTGTTGTCTTCTTCATCTGATGATGAATCAGACTCCTCCCAGTCACATGTTTCTGCCATTAGTCCCTTTTGCTTGTTGGAAGCCACTGAGTTTTCCAACTTCTTCATCTTAGCCATGGCCATAAGGTACTTAACCCTATAGCCATCATCCTTGTTGGTCTTGTATGGTTTGGAAGACTGTCCAACAGTTTTTGACACACAGTCAGCAGCTCTATGGCCAGCTTTGCCACATTTGAAGCACTCAGCTTTTGATTTATCAAATGCCTTCTTCTTGCCAGCATTTGAGTTTCCCTGCTGCATATTTCTTCCAAACCTTTTCTTGTTGAATCTTTTGACAAGCATGGCTATCATCTGCTCATCATCAAGCTCAGCAAGATCTGCACTGTCTTCTTCATCAGACACTTCCTCTCTTTCATCATCAGCCTGCTGATCAGGTTGTGTGAACACATCACATACCTGCCCAACAGGTTGTCTCACGCTGGCCACTAAGGCAGCACCTCTCTTGGACATTTCCAAAGCATTTCTTTTCTGTTGCCTTGACTGTTCATCATTTAGTAAGGATCCATATAAGTTTACAAGATCCATACCTTTGATGGTACCTGAGTTTCTCAAGATGGTTGAAAAGTAGTTCCATTCTTCAGGTAAGATGTCCAAGAACTTATTCACCAGGGTCAAGCTGTCCTTGGTGATCCCAACAACTTTGAGATCATTAACAAGAGCAGTAAACCTAGTGTAGGTTTCAGTGAGAGTCTCCTTTGGTTTTGCAAAGAAGAGTTCATACTATCTAACAAGATTGTTAATCCTGTTATCCATTGTGATTGTGGGTCCATCATAGACGGTACACAAAGTATCCCACATCTCCTTTGCAGTCTTCATCTTCTCAACCTGTTTGAACACGTCATCAGGCAGAGAGATAACCAGGTTATTCCTGGCCTTTGCATCCAGAGCAACCAGTCTTTTGTCTTCATCAGACCATTGAGCTTTGGCCTTCTCAAAGGTTCTGATTTCAGGAGCTGCTCCTTCAACAGCAGGAGTTATGGTAGAAACAGAGGTTGGCACATAGGGTCCTTCCATTACTATCTCTGGTAGTTGTACATCTAGATTCTCTAAATAGAGCATCATTCTGCACTTCCAGCCAGAGAAGTTCTGATGATTGAACTTTGGAGGTTTGGCCATTGACCCATTGTCATAGTAAGAGGAATTTGCAGAAATGTTGTCCATGGAAACACAGGGAAAATGAGAGATCTTAGAGATGACACACACTCTAACACTACTCTGATACCAGTTGTAGGTCCCAAAAGGTTTCCCAAGTATATAGTTCTAAGTTGTATAGGGGGTGAATACAACTATTTAAAACTTAAATACTCTTTTCTCAATGTTTGTATGTATTATCAACAAAAGTTAATTACAAACAAGCTTGAATGCGGAAAGGTTCAAGCTAAGATGTAAGATACAACAGTTTGTCAACTAATCTAAAACTCACTCAGACTAGTTACAATGAATACACTCACTTAGAAGCACTTACTGTTTTTAACAAGACTCAGAAGGACAGCTTATACATGAACATCTTAGACACACTCTACTGTTTCATATAAGCAGACTTGCATGCATGGAATAACACACTTCAATGCACGTTCTGATTTCACACTCTTGATTTCACACTCTATTCTGAAAAGCAGACTTGTCTTCATGTTGCAAAACTTTTGTCTTTTCTCTTTGTCTACTGTTGCATAAGCCTTTAACTAAAAGAGGAATGTCAACTTTGCGTCTTTCTTCTTTTACTAAGGCCTATTTTGATATAAGAAAAGGTCTGTCACCCTTTTTCAAATATCCTTTTGTCTTCATGTGACAGAACAGCGTGGGCAGGCTGAGCAGTTCTGTTTTCCACTTTGTCTTTCGACTTTGTAAACTGATCTTGTAGCCAAAAACAATACATGAGGACTTGGAAACATATTCCTTAAAGTGTTTAGCCTGTTCACAAAGAACAGGTTCTGTTCACAAAGAACAGAACACTTGTAAACTGTCCAAGCTGCTCAACAGAATAGAGCAGTGTAGACAGTTTATGTCCAGCCTGTTCCGCAGACAGAACAGCTTGGACAAACTGCCTTTGTTGCAACGAATGCAACATGGTAAACAGCTTTAGGGTGATATTGTAAATCATTTTCAGGTTTCAATAAGGCATATAACAGGCTTTAAATCACGGAAAATAGAGAAATTCAGAATTACCTTGGCGTGATAAGATTCCACATTGGCCATCTGTGCGGCGAACTCCAGAATTGTCTGATCTTCTGATTTTTCTACTAACATAGGACTGATATCATTCTGATTGCTGTCCCCTGTCTTTTCCTCTGCTCCGACACTTCCAATCTCGGTTACTTCAGCCATAAAGGCTCTAGCGTTTGACTCTGGATGTGTACTGCAGTCATATGTCCCATCGAGCTGTTTGTCAGATGTGACATTGGTTAACAGACCAGCTATATTTGCCTGACTGCTTGAACTACCCGGCAGATATCTCCCTTGAGATTGATTCTGATACTGGTTCTAGTACTTCTCTACCTTTGGTCTTTGACACTCTCTGGTGATTGTCTCATCCAGCTTTTCGTTCTTCAAGGCTTTGAAGATCGCGAACTGCTGGTTGCATTTCCATTCTATTTTTCCTGACCCTCGGATTTCCTTCACACTTTTTCTCCAAAGCATCCCACAGCTGTAACATCCGACACTAAACCAGGTTAGCAACAAAGCCCTAATCTGTATTTAGTAGCCAATTATAAGCTAATCAGTGGTCATTAGAAATTAATCAAGTGATTAACAAGGTTTATTAGAAAATTCAACTCAATTAGAATCAAATTCATCGGTGCGATGAATCGGGAAATCAATTAATCCGATCAATTTACGATATGAGGGATTAACTCAACTAAGTACATAATTAAATTATGATTAGTGACACTAATCATACACTAATACAATTACTTAACATTAATTATGCAAGACTAAAACAATTCATTAAAACAATGCATTCAAAAGTATTTATGAATTTACAAGAAAAGGGAAATACAAGAATACATTCTAAATACTTTTATACAAAAAAAAATATAAATACATGAAAATAATCCATAAAAATCTGGTCATAGGGTAGTACTACCCAAGATTTGATTTCAATTTTTTATTTCCCAACTCCATAACCTTTCATAATCAAATCTTTCACACCCCATTCTCCTTTCATTTCAACATGATCTTACACTCCACCTCCATTTGAAAGACCAAGACTTTGCCTATAAATAGAGGGCTTCCTTTTCATTATTTTCACACCAAAATATCTCTTTCTCTCCTCTCAAAACCGGATCCCACACACACACACACACTACAAACATTTTCATTCAAGTGTTCTTGGTGAAATTCAAGTGTTCTTGGTGAACTTCAAGTGTTCTTGGTTCAAATCTTGCAAGAATTCCAACTTCTTCTCAATTTCATACTCCAAATACATCAAAGTAAGTAAATACTAACTTATTTCATCATATATTTATGTTTATATAAGTCTTGCATAATATATATAATCACCAACAACAACAAGTTTCATAAAAACTCAAGTTTATAAGTTTCTAGTTTTTATTTTTAAGATTGTTTCTTTAAATGTGTTTATGAATATATTAGCACATTATAAAAGTGTTAATATTATGAAAACATTTGATATATATGGGTTTTATAACTTTTATAACTTTTACACAAGTAGTCTTTGAATAAACAACAAGAATCGTAAGTTGTTTCAAGTATATAAACTGCGGAGTTTCGGCAGAAAATTTATATCGACTTTGAAAAATCATAACTAATTCATAACACAACGAAATGAGTTGATTCTTGTCTCATAAGTTAGATCTATGTCTTAGCTATAGATCTGGAATTTTTCATAATTTATTTTGGAGTTTAAGACCTCCAGAAATTATTTGGGAAACCGAAAGTTTGACAGCTCAAAAATGGCCAACATAGGGTTTTTAACGAGCTTTTTCACCAACCTAAACATCTCGAAAAATGGCCGTTCTTGATTCTAAAAATCCTTTGTATATAGTAGTTTAATGTCCTAGAAAACCAAAGTCTAAAACATTTTGGAGCTTTGTCAAAAACAGCCTCAAAGTAGGCCGAAAAACCTCCGAAAAAGCTGGAAAATTATATATATATATATATAAACTTGACGTTTTAAGCGAATTTTATTGATAAAATTGTAATGTTGGGTGATTTAAGACATAAAAATCTATAAATATATATATATCATCATGTATTAGAGATATTAAGTCCTTATTATCATTTAGGACTCGATTAAACCCACTCGATGCATCATCCATCTATTTACGCTAAAAAGCTTTTTACGCTCGTTTTGCCATCGCAATCTCGGTGAGTTCTCATAGCCCCTATTTTCACACTGTTATGTTTTGGGGATGAAATACATGCTTCGTTTTTATATGGACACGGAAACAACTTCATTTCTATTATGTATTACACATTGGGTTCCATTAGCTCTGATATCATGAACCGTTAATTGCATTTATTTGTAAGCGCGAATATATTTTGGATAGATCTATTGGGAGTCATGTCCCCCACTCGGGTTAGTTGGATTGGCTATCAGCGGGTGCATATATATTCAACAAACGGTATTACGTATGTGAATACTGCACAAAGCAAACTCATTTTAAATTAAGCTTCGGTTGCATGATGGTTTATATGTAATACATAACAAGGGATTTATGATTTTATAAATTCAATCTCTATTATTGTTGTCCATACAAGTCAGATTTACGTGTAAACCTATGAGCTCACCAACAATTTTTGTTGACGTATTTTAGCGTGTACTTTCAGGAAATTAAGGCAAGTATGCCTCGGACGTATTTAACTTTCAAGCTTCCGCATCCATGGAGTCGCATGCATATTCAATTTAACGGAGATTTAGCTGCATTATTTTGGATCTTTTAATTATGTAATTAAATCTCTGTATTTGTGCGAACTTCATTTCTCATATCAGACTATGTAAAACAGTACTATGCTTTAAAGCTTTAACGATGTATTTTAAAAACGTCCATATAGTGGTCGTTCATTATGATTATGGTTACGCTTCCACACTCGTCACGCCTCGCTGCCAACCGGGGTAGCAGGGTGTGACAGATTGGTATCAGAGCCATAGTTATAGTGAACTAGGTTGCATTAGTACCCTAGACTATAACTGCAGTTAAGTTTTGCTAAACATTTTGTAACTAACTAAAAGACTATGCATGGACCTTGATAGCAGAAAACGTGTCCCGCCAAGAGATAATCGTTTTGTCCGACTCTGAAGAAGAGTATGCCCCTTTAAGCCCGGAAGTCACAGAGGTGTTCGTAGAAGAGGATCCATCAGAAAGGGAAGACCCCTCTGAAGAAGAAGACCCAATGGAGGAATCCGAGGAAGGACCCATGGAGGAGGAACCCATGGAGGAAGAAAGATCCGGAGACAATCCACCACCCCCAGTGGTCCCCTCTTATATCCCGTATCACCCAGAGGTTCAATCATTCACACCATACCGCCATCACCCCAATGGCCCAAAGATGCTCTATACACCCCGTAAGAAAGTTTTCATGCCAAGACGGGAGTCTATCCCCGTGCCAGCACCACAACCAAGTTCACCACCAAGACGACGGTCAAATGCCCGAAGATGGGGCTGGATACCCGAGACCCTCCAAGAATGGAGGCGGGAAGAAGGAATCCCTCCCCACTTTGAGATTGGAGGACCATCCTCCACACCTATCTCACCACTCACTCAGGAAACCGCCGATCAGACCATACCACTCTTGGTAGCACGGTCTACCAGGCATAATTACCAAATTCGGTCACTTAACCTAGATATTGGAGAATTGACTGCCCATCTGGAGCGGGAGGAGACTCAAAACTCCAATTTATACTGGGTTAACCAGCATGCTCTCACCATCCAACATGATGGCCTGAATGAGCTTCGGCAGCAACTAGCCGAAAGCCAAGCTCGGATAGAGGAGCTGACTTTGCGCCTCAATACCTTAGAAAAGGGAGAGACCCCTAATCACTCCCACACCTAGTACCCCCCTTTATCTTTGTAATATTAGGAACTTATTATGTAATAGTGTAGGACTAAAATTTTCGGGTAATAACCCGCCCCCAATGTAAGAAAATTATGAATGATTAATGAAAATTGCAAGTTATTTATGAAATTGTGTATGATGATTATAGTGTTGTGCCTTAAGAAAAATTTACATCTTTAAGATTCAACTTCTTACGCTATGCTATTTTCTTTAAACTTTAAGATAATGCCGCCGAGACGAGTCATGAGCGCCGCTGAAATTGAGGAGCTAGTTGCACAAAGAGTGGCTGCTGCTATAGCCACTTACGAGACCAACAGAAATAGTTCAGCTAACGGAGATGGTGGTGCTAGCCGCACCACAGGAGGAACTGAAACCCACCCGAAAGGCTGCGGAATTAAGGGGTTCTTGAGCTGCAAACCCCGATACTTCAATGGGACCGAAGGAGCCGTCGGATTAGTACGATGGTTCGAAAAGTTGGAATCCGTCTTCCATGTTAGCGGATGCATAGAAGGAGACAAGGTAAAGTTCGCCACCCACACTCTGCAAGACAGCGCCTTGACATGGTGGAACTCGTACACCCAGTCTGTGGGAATTGATGCAGCTTACCAACTAGCCTGGACCGAGTTGAAGCAGATGATGACCGATGAATACTGCCCTAGGAATGAACTACAGAAAATGGATTCAGAGTTTTGGAATCTGGCTATGAAGGGAACGGATGTAGCGGGGTATACCAACCGATTTCATGAACTGAGCATTCTGTGCCCTCAGATGGTGACCCCGGAGTACAAGAAGATCGAACATTACATTTGGGGACGCGCTCCTCAAATTCAAGGTAATGTCACTGCCTCCAACCCATCCACCATACAGGGTGCCATCAGGATGGCCAACAATCTGATGGATCAAGTGTCCCGGAGGAATGAAGCCAAAGCCGGGGAAAACAAGAGGAAGTGGGAAGACAAGTCTGGAAAGAATACGGGTTCGCAATCCAAAAAGCCCGAGACCATCAGGGCTTATGTAGCAGGAACTGAGTCAAGGAAAGGCTACACGGGTACCAAGCCTTACTACACCCAATGCACCTTTCATCACAACAAGGGTCCCTGCCCAACTTGTGGAAAATGCAAACGTATTGGCCATATGACCAAAAACCCCGGGTGTCAATGGCGGCAATCAAAGAGGCTGCTTTGAATGTGGAGTTATTGGGCACTTCAAGAGTGAGTGCCCGAAGTTGAGGAATGGTGGAGGAGCTCAGGGGAGAGCTTTTGTGTTAGGAGCAGGTGAAGCTCGTCAGGATCCCCACGTAGTATCAAGTACGTTTCTTTTAAATGACATTTACGCTTACGTACTCTTTGATACTGGGGCTGATAGGAGTTTTATATCTGATAAGTTTAGTAAGCAATTGAATGCCACTCCTTTTCCCTTAGACAACTCTTATACTGTAGAACTGGCTGACTGTAAAATAATAGAGGCAAGTAGTATCATTAAGGAATGCACACTGAATCTGGCAGATCATCCCTTTAAGATAGACTTGATGCCTATAGAACTCGGAAGTTTTGATGTAGTAGTTGGTATGGATTGGTTGTCACACAATCATGCCGAGATTTTGTGTGGTAAGAAAGTGGTACGGATACCACTCCACAAGAAGAAGTTTCTAATAGTTCAGGGAGAAAGAAAGAACCGACAGTTGAATGTCATATCCGGCCTAAGAACATTAAAGTGCCTTAGGAAAGGTTGCCATGCAGTACTGGTGCAAATTGTAGACAAAGAGTCGGAGGAGAAGCGACTCGAGGATATTCCAGTGGTTTGTGACTATCCGAAGGTCTTCCCGGAAGATTTGCCTGGACTTCCGCCAAATAGGCAAGTAGAGTTTCAAATCGATTTGGTGCCGGGAGCTGCACCGGTCGCAAGAGCCCCATATAGACTCGCCCCTTCTGAAATGCAAGAGCTATCCAATCAATTACAAGAGTTGATGGATAAAGGATTCATTCGACCAAGTTCCTCACCTTGGGGAGCTCCGGTCTTGTTCGTTAAAAAGAAAGACGGATCCTTCAGAATGTGCATAGACTACTGAGAGCTAAACAAGTTAACGGTAAAGAACCGCTACCCTCTTCCCCGAATTGATGACCTGTTTGACCAACTACAGGGATCTAGCTTCTACTCTAAGATTGATCTGCGATCCGGTTATCATCAAGTAAAGGTTCGGGAAGAAGACATTCCCAAGACAGCATTCAGAACTCGTTATGGACATTACGAATTCCAGGTAATGCCATTCGGTTTGACTAACGCACCAGCCGTATTCATGGACCTCATGAATCGAGTGTGTAAACCGTATCTGGACAAATTTGTAATAGTGTTCATAGACGATATTCTCATCTATTCCAGAAATAAGGAGGAGCATGAACAACATCTCAAGCTGATCTTGGAGTTGTTAGAGAAGGAACAGTTATACGCCAAATTTTCAAAATGTGAATTTTGGTTGCGAGAAGTTAAATTCCTTGGACATGTGATCAACAGCCAGGGAATCCAAGTTGATCCATCAAAAATCGAGGCCATAAAGAACTGGGCGACTCCTAGAACCCCCACGGAAATCCGCCAATTTCTAGGACTTCCCGGTTATTATAGGCGATTTATCGAAAACTTCTCAAAGATAGCAGGTTCCTTAACAGAATTGACTCGGAAGGATGTAAAGTATATCTGGGGTGAAGAGCAAGAAAAGGCGTTTCAGCAGTTAAAGCAAAGATTGTGTAGTGCACCAATTCTGTCCTTACCTGAAGGGACTGAAAATTTTGTGGTCTACTGTGATGCCTCACACAATGGATTAGGTTGTGTGCTCATGCAAAGGGAAAAAGTCATTGCTTACGCATCACGACAGCTCAAAATTCATGAGGTGAATTATACGACTCATGACTTAGAGCTTGGAGCAGTGGTGTTTGCTCTCAAAATATGGAGGCACTACCTGTATGGAACTAAGTGCACGGTATTCACAGACCATAAAAGCCTTCAGCATATTCTGAATCAGAAAGAGTTAAATATGAGGCAGCGTCGTTGGGTTGAACTACTTAGCGACTATGACTGCGAAATTCGTTATCATCCAGGGAAGGCAAATGTCGTAGCTGATGCCCTGAGCCGAAAGGAACGGGCTAAACCCTTGAGAGTCCGAGCTTTGGTCATGACTATACAGTCAAACCTAAGCACTCAAGTCCGCGAGGCACAAGAAGCAGCAGTCAAGGAGGGTAATTTACTGGATGAAGCCTTGAGAGGGATGGATAAGCAGTTTGAAATCAAGCCAGACGGATGTCGATACTTCATGGGCAGAATTTGGCTACCAAAACTCGGAGGAGTAAGGAAGCTGGTCATGGATGAAGGGCATAAGACAAGATATGCTATTCATCCAGGGTCAGATAAGATGTACTACGACTTGAAGGGAATGTACTGGTGGCCAAATATGAAGGCTGACGTTGCTACCTATGTCAGCAAGTGCTTAACATGTTTGAAGGTTAAGGCTGAGCACCAAAAACCATCAGGATTGCTAGTTCAACCAGAAATACCCCAGTGGAAGTGGGAAAACATCACCATGGATTTCATCACCAAGTTGCCAAAAACTTCTGGAGGTTATGACACTATTTGGGTGATTGTGGATCGACTTACCAAAACTGCACATTTCCTTCCAATCAAGGAGACTGATAAGATGGATAAGTTAACACGAATCTATCTTAAAGAAGTCGTCTCAAGGCATGGAGTGCCATTATCAATTATATCGGACAGGGACAGCCGGTTCACATCAAGATTTTGGCAGTCATTGCAAGAAGCACTGGGTACACGCCTAGATATGAGCACAGCCTATCACCCGCAAACGGATGGTCAGAGTGAAAGGACGATTCAGACTTTGGAAGACATGTTAAGGCCATGTGTCATCGATTTTGGCAAAAGTTGGGACAGGCACCTGCCATTAGTCGAGTTTTCCTATAACAACAGCTATCACTCGAGCATTAAGACCGCCCCATTCGAGGCACTCTACGGGCGAAAGTGTCGATCACCACTTTGTTGGGCTGAAGTAGGAGATAGTCAGATTACTGGACCTGAGATCATCCAGGAGACTACAGAGAAGATAGCCCAGATTTGTAACCGGTTAAAAATCGCGCGGGATCGGCAGAAAAGTTATGCAGACGTTCGACGGAAGGATTTGGAATTCCAAGAGGGAGATCAAGTAATGTTAAAAGTCTCGCCTTGGAAGGGCGTAATCCGTTTTGGGAAACGAGGAAAACTCAATCCTCGTTATATCGGACCATTCAAGATCACCAAAAGAATTGGCCCCGTAGCTTACCGACTCGATCTACCCCCAGAGCTTAGTAACGTTCATAATACCTTCCACGTGTCCAATCTTAAGAAGTGTCTGGCTGATGAATCACTCGTTATACCCATGGACGAGCTGGAGTTAGACGATAAGTTTAACTTCATTGAGCAACCTGTAGAAATAATGGATCGAGAAGTCAAGAAACTCAAGCACAGTCGGATCCTATAATAAAAGTCAGATGGAACTCTAAGTGAGGTCCTGAGTTTACGTGGGAACGCGAAGATCAATTCCGGGAAAAATACCCTCACCTGTTCACAAATACTCAAGCAGTGGAGAACACGAGCTAATTTCGGGACGAAATTCCCTTAACAGGGGGAGACTGTAACATCCGGCACTAAACCAGGTTAGCAACAAAGCCCTAATCTGTAATTAATAGCCAATTATAAGCTAATCAGTGGTCATTAGAAATTAATCAAGTTATTAACAAGGTTTATTAGAAAATTCAACTCAATTAGAATCAAATTCATCGGTGTGATGAATCGGGAAATCAATTAATCCGATCAATTTACGATATGAGGAATTAATTCAACTAAGTACATAATTAAATTATGATTAGTGACAGTAATCATACACTAATACAATTACTTAACATTAATTATGCAAGACTAAAACAATTCATTAAAACAATGCATTCAAAAGTATTTATGAATTTACAAGAAAAGGGAAATACAAGAATACATTCTAAATACTTTTATACAAAAAAAAATATATAAATACATGAAAATAATCCATAAAAATCTGGTCACAGGGTAGTACTACCCAAGATTTGATTTCAATTTTTTATTTCCCAACTCCATAACCTTTCATAATCAAATCTTTCACACCCCATTCTCCTTTCATTTCAACATGATCTTACACTCCACCTCCATTTGAAAGACCAAGACTTTGCCTATAAATAGAGGGCTTCCTTTTCATTATTTTCATACCAAAATATCTCTTTCTCTCCTCTCAAAACCGGATCCCACACACACACACACACTACAAACATTTTCATTCAAGTGTTCTTGGTGAAATTCAAGTGTTCTTGGTGAACTTCAAGTGTTCTTGGTTCAAATCTTGCAAGAGTTCCAACTTCTTCTCAATTTCATACTCCAAATACATCAAAGTAAGTAAATACTAACTTATTTCATCATATATTTATGTTTATATAAGTCTTGCATAATATATATAATCACCAACAACAACAAGTTTCATAAAAACTCAAGTTTATAAGTTTCTAGTTTTATTTTTAAGATTGTTTCTTTAAATGTGTTTATGAATATATTAACACATCATAAAAGTGTTAATATTATGAAAAAATGTGATATATATGTGTTTTATAACTTTTATAACTTTTACACAAGTAGTCTTTGAATAAACAACAAGAATCGTACGTTGTTTCAAGTTTATAAACTGCGGAGTTTCGGCAGAAAATTTATATCGACTTTGAAAAATCATAACTAATTCATAACACAACGAAATGAGTTGATTCTTATCTCAAAAGTTAGATCTATGTCTTAACTATAGATCTGGAATTTTTCATAATTTATTTTGGAGTTTAAGATCTCCAGAAATTATTTGGGAAACAGAAAGTTTGACAGCTCAAAAATGGCCAACATAGGGTTTTTAACGAGCTTTTTCACCAACCTAAACATCTCGAAAAATGGCCGTTCTTGATTCTAAAAATCGTTTGTATATAGTAGTTTAATGTCCTACAAAACTAAAGTCTAAAACATTTTGGAGCTTGGTCAAAAACAGCCTCAAAGTAGGCCGAAAAACCTCCGAAAAAGCTGGAAAATTATATATATATAAACTTGACGTTTTAAGCGAATTTTATTGATAAACTTGTAATGTTGGGTGATTTAAGACATAAAAATCTATAAATATATATATCATCATGTATTAGAGATATTAAGTCCTTATTATCATTTAGGACTCGATTAAAACCACTCGACGCATCATCCATCTATTTACGCTAAAAAGCTTTTTACGCTCGTTTTGCCATCGCAATCTCGGTGAGTTCTCATAGCCCCTATTTTCACACTGTTATGTTTTGGGGATGAAATACATGCTTCGTTTTTATATGGACACGGAAACAACTTCATTTCTATTATGTATTACACATTGGGTTCCATTAGCTCTGATATCATGAACCGTTAATTGCATTTATTTGTAAGCGCGAATATATTGTGGATAGATCTATTGGGAGTCATGTCCCCCACTCGGGTTAGTTGGATTGGCTAACAGCGGGTGCATATATATTCCACAAACGGTATTACGTATGGGAATACTGCACAGAGCAAACTCATTTTAAGTTAAGCTTCGGTTACATGATGGTTTATATGTAATACATAACAAGGGATTTATGATTTTATAAATTCAATCTCTATTATTGTTGTCCATACAAGTCAGATTCACGTGTAAACCTATGAGCTCACCAACAATTTTTGTTGACGTATTTTAGCGTGTACTTTCAGGAAATTAAGGCAAGTATGCCTCGGACGTATTTTACTTTCAAGCTTCCGCATCCATTGAGTCGCATGCATATTCAATTTAACGGAGATTTAGCTGCATTATTTTGGATCTTTTAATTATGTAATTAAATCTCTGTATTTGTGCGAACTTCATTTCTCATATCAGACTATGTAAAACAGTACTATGCTTTAAAGCTTTAACGATGTATTTTAAAAACGTCCATATAGTGGTCGTTCATTATGATTATGGTTACGCTTCCAAACTCGTCACGCCTCGCTGCCAACCGGGGTTGCAGGGTGTGACAACAGCTCTTTTGCTATTTTTTGATTGCGGAAAGTGTGCAAGATCTCCTGAGTTAAAGCCATTCTAATGATAGCGAATGCCCGATTCTCGGCCTCATAAAGCTTCTTATCATCGTCCTTCATCTTTGAATATGAAAAGACTCTTTGTCGTCCTTCAAGCTCAGCCGTAGGTGGAATGTATCCCTCGTCTATACAAATCCACATCCTCGTATCAATAAATCCAGCGAAGTCGGCGAACCTATCCTTCCACAAGTAATAATCCTCCAATTTCATCAACTTTGGTGGAGAATTTGCTTTTCCGACCTCGTGGTCCATCTCGATAAACCTTTGTAGACTTGTCATTGTTTCAAAAAATTTTGAATTCGAACTTAATTAATTTAATTCGAAATTATTTTAAACCTAAGTAATTTCGAATTTAATTAATTTTAAACTGGTTTGGAATTAAAGTCGAGATTAAGTTTGAAGTCCAACCAAATTCAAAATAAATGATAAATTTGAAGGCTTGACTAAATTCGAAATCCCTAACTTCGAATTTAATGGAAACTCGAAACTGAGCAAATTCGAAGTGGCCAAACTCGAATCAAACCCTAAGGAACTTCGAAAGGAGCGTATTTTTCTGACAAACTCGAAATTTGAGTAAACCCTAATACCCCCTTGATGCTCGAGCACCGCAAGTTCAAGAAACGGCTAATACTTCGAGTTTTTCAAGATTTCAGATTAAATCAATCTTTTTACGAGTAAAAATATTGATTTCGATCAAAAACCTGAACTAATGCAAAGTATTTTCCGATATCTTACTTGATAAACTTGAAATCCTCCAAAAAAGTGATTTTAACCGTCCAAAACGTCAAGAAACCACAGATGTTTCTAGTGAACACAAAGAACACCACGAACACCCAATGGCTCTGATACCACTTGTAAGGTCTGCACACTACGGGTCTATATTGACGTGAGCGAGTGCGGAATCCTCGTTAGTGGCTTTACGGATATATCACGCACACCGAAACATGGAGACTACCACGGTGATAGACGAACAACTTAGAACGTCCCGACACGATGATTCTCTCCTCACGAAACTCTCTGATTGCAATCACGTTCGAGACCGCCTTCTGCTAATCGTCTGACCAATTCTGCAAAAGTCTAATAATTAATCGAATTAACCCTTAATTATACTGACAGATATGAGTTTGTCTCGGATGAATTCGAATCTGGCCTAAGGCCTTATTCAAACTTGTCCTCCTAGACATATTCGAATCTATACCTAAATTCGAATCTAGACATTCAAACTTATGTTTGAACTTATGTTTTATCTTATGTTTGAATTTATCTTTGAACTTTATGTTTGAACTTCTTGTAATACATTACACCAAGTTCAAACATACAAACTATCAATATCAAACACACATAATTAAACATATATCAAACACTTGTTAATATTTAATATCATGTAAATAGACTTATACAAAATGCTATCCAAACTTAGACTGCTATCGTCACACAGGATGTACTAACAATGTGCATGAGCTAACTACAGGTCTAAACAACAAATGGTTCATCAACAGTGGTTGCTCTCGTCACATGACTGGGGAAAGGAGTCTACTCACAAACTTCAAGGGAGGGAACAAGGGCTTTGTATAAGTTGCTGGGAACAAGGGATGAAATATCACTAGAACAGGAGTGGTCACTAATGGGACAATCACACTTGATCAAGTTTACCATGTTGATAAACTTGATCACAATCTCATTAGTGTATCTCAGATCTGTGATAAGAAGCATTCAGTTATTTTTACTGAAAATGAAGCATTAATGCTGAAGGGATTAAAAATACCTGAAGAATGGAGCATGATGAGAGCCCAAAGGTATAATGATTTGTACAAGATGGACATGAATGTATCAGACTCATCGATGAGAACAATTTGTCTACTATCTAAAGCTTCAGAATCCGAATCTATACTATGCCACAAACGCATGGCACACTTGCACCTATGGAAAATGAACTACATTACGAAAAATGGTCTGGTGCAAGGTGTTCCACTGAAGAGTTTTCAGTTTGATGACAAGTGTGTCCCGTGCAAGAAGGGAAAACAACATAAGAAGTCACACACGTCAGAGACTCAGAACTCGATCGCTTCCACCTTCGATTTGCTGTATATGGATCTCTTCGGTCCAATCAACAAAAGGAGCATAGGTGGTAGTTGGTTTTGTTTAGTTATTACTAATGAATACTCACGTTTCTCTTGGGTTTTCTTTTTCGGTACAAAGGATGAAATAGCTGGCATGCTGATTGGGTTCTTAGACCAAGTCGAGAACTCTTATGGGACAAGGGTAAAACATATCAGGAGTGATAACGGAACAGAATTTAAGAATGCAATAATTGGTGTATATTGCCTAACTAAAGGCATAGTGCATCAATTTAGTGCACCTTATGAGCCACAACAAAATGGGGTGGTAGAACGTAAAAACAGGACTTTGATTGCGGTAGCAAGGACCATGCTCTCGGATTCAAAGCTTCCTACCATGTTTTGGGGGGAGGTAGTGAATACCGCTTGTCATGTTTTAAACCGGGTCCTTACTGTCAAATCACTTAACAAAATCTGTTATGAAGTTCTGAATAAAAGATCACCAAATTTAACTGGCTTTAAACCGTTAGGGGTACCGTGTACTAGACTGAAAACAAAAAATCAACCTAGGTTTGGTGAAAAGGCTGACGAAGGATACTTCCTAGGTTATGTTCCTAATTCACCAAACAAGAGGCTTTTTAACAAAACAAATGGTACGGTTGAAATTGTGTTTAATAATGACGTAACAAGTTATTCACATGAACCCTAAACTGGTCCTGAATGGTTATTTGATTATGACTCTGTGTTTAAATCATTTAACATACCGTTTAGTGGAAAGGCAGGTACTGTGGAAAATGATTTCTCATCAGTGAGTCTCAATGACGAGTGTAGAGGTTTTCCAGGATCAAGCATTCCATCAACATCTGAGACTACAACGACAGAAGATAGATCTCTAGCAACTAATGACCCTGAATTACCTACGAATGAGAATCAGGCAAGTGACTCTACCTCCGAAGATAGTGATCATGAGGTAAAAATTACTCCGTTAGAAGTCATACCACTAGTAGGTGAAATAAGATCGAACTTGGGAGATAATCTTCAGGTCGATGAGATTGAGACATCGAGGATAAACAAGAATCATCCAATTGAGAGTATCACAGGGAATCCAAATGGCGGTGTGAGAACATGGAGTAGTGTGAATAATAACACGGTGTTGTTATCAATGATCAACAACTCTGAGGCCTTTCACACGTGTTTATACTCATGTTTTATCTCACAAGTGGAGCCGAAAAAAGTGCAAATGACACTGAAAGACAATTCTTGGGTTGAAGCCATGCAAGAAGAACTGTCTCAGTTCTAGAAAACTTGAAGTATGGGAGTTAGTGTCGTTACCTCGAGGAGAAGTTGCTATAGGGACCAAATGGGTCTTTAAGTGCAAACGGGATGATCGGGGTATAATTACTCGTAACAAGGCAAGACTCGTGGTAAAAGGGTTCAACCAAGAAGAGAGAATAGATTACAACAAAGTGTTTGCACCAGTGGCGAGGCTTGAGGCGATTCGACTATTTCTGGCTTTTGCTTCCTTCAAAGGGTTTAAGGTATATTAACTCGATGTCAAGAGTGCATTCTTGTAAGGCAAGTTGAAGGAATTGGTGTATGTCGAACAACCGCCAGGGTTTACTGATCCAAAGTATCCCGACAGAGTATATCGACTTGATAAGGCTCTGTACGGATTGCATCAGGCACCTAGGGCTTGGTATGAGATAGTGTCAACTCACCTCTTAGACAATGGGTTTAAGAGAGGTAGAATTGATAGTACACTAATTGTGAAAAGAAAAGGTGAATATTTTATTATGGTACAAGTGTACGTGGATGATATCTTCTTCGGGTCGTCAAACGAGCAGATGTGCAAGGATTTTGAAAAGTTTATGAAGTCGAAGATTTAGATGACTGCTATGGGAGAGCTGAACTTCTTTCTCGGTTTACAAGTTGAACAAAGGAAAGAAGGAATGTTTATTCATCAGACAAAGTATGTCTACGACATTTTGGAGCGCTTCGGGATGGAAGGAAAAAAGCTGATCGCGCACTTCAGTACTCTGATTCAAGTGAATCATATTCTCGGACTGGGTACAGATAGTGATACTGATGTGGATCCGACTTTATATCGGGTCATGATCGGGTCACTTATGTATTTAAGTGCTTCTAGACCTGACATAATGTTTGCTATGTGTATTTGTGCATGTTTCAAGCTAATCCAAAAGAAATGCATATGAAATCCCTGAAGAGGATTCTGAGATACCTGAAGTCGAAACCGAAGCTAGGACCTTGGTATCATGCTGATGGAGATCTGGAATTGGAAGCGTATACAGATTCAGACTATGGAGGATGTAGCTTGAACCGGAAATCAACGACTGGAGTTTGTCAATTTCTTGGAGGGAGGCTTGTATCCTGGCAATGCAATAAATAAACATCGGTAGCCATATCAACGTGCGAGGCCGAGTATGTAGTTGCGGGTAGTTGCTGTTCACAGGTTCTGTGGATTCAACAACAATTGCGGGATTACGGTTTGACTTATACTCATACTCCCATTAGGATAGACAATCAATCAACTATTGCTATAACAAATAATCCAGTTAAACATAGTAAAACTAAGCACATAGACATAAGACATCATTTTATACGTGATTGTGCTGAAAAGAACTTGATAAAACTGGTAAAAGTTACAACGGAAGACAATAATTTAGATTTATTCACAAAAGCCTTTGATAAGTCACGCTTTGAATTGTTAGTTCGACTAAATGGCATGCGTAATCTGGAGTAATTTGACCTTAGTATCAGTAAACTCATTTTTGTTCTTTTAGTAGTAAGTTATTAGTTTAGTTTATCAATTTTTTTTACTTCAAATGAAAAACAAAAGAAAAGAGAGAGAAGTCATAGAGTCATAAGTTCAAAGTGACGAAAATTAGCACATTCTAACAAACTCTAAGTGTTAAGCTCTCACACATAATGCACCTTAAAATCTAAGTGATGTACACATTCTTGTCTGATGTGTTGGTAGGCATAATACATGAAGGAAATCCTAACATCTAATAAAATAATCAAGAAAATGTCAAATGTGTAACTAACATAGATGTATGACCAAAAGGTCTTAATTTCTATGTTAGAGACATGAAGACAATGATTATGAATGAGGTATGCAAATTTATCTGGGGGATGTATAGCAACATCAAAATACATCTTAAACAAAGAAAGAAAAGGTTTTGAAAAGTAACGGAAGTCAAAACAAGTCGCTTTGTTGTACGTAAGTACATACCTGTCACCGTTGTTTTGGCTTAAACTAGTAAGATAAGTCGCTCTGTTGTACGTGAGTACAGACCTGTCACCACTGTCTTGCTAACATAAGAGGAACTCTAAGACAAACTAAGTCACTCTGTTGTATGTAAATACAGAACTGTGTCCGCTGTTTGCCTTTTAAAGATAATTTGCAAATACCTAAAAGTCATAATCATTTTTTGTCTGCCTTGATCATAGAAGTACGTCTATGTATGGGACACGTAAGGAAGTTCCTTGATAAATAAAAAGGCCAAAGGAATTTCTAAAGTGTTGAATGTTTAAAAGGAAAAACATACCAACAATCTCCTTGAAGTGTATGTCGCGACAAACAATCAAAGGAATAAAGATTTCTGAAGTGTGAAAGTGAAATACTGAAAATGCGTTTGACACCGTTATTTGATTGAACCTTCTTTGACTATCTCGCAAGAATATTCTGATAGTGTATTTTTATCCTTAAATATTCTTGAGTTTATCTTTATTTTTATTTTTACTAATATTTTTCAATTTTATTTTAATTTATTTTATTTTATTCTAGCTTAGATAATTTTAATTTTAATAAATAGGAATAAGGTCAAAATACTAGGATGCATGTTTTAGTTGCAGAAAGAAAACTGCGTGATAATCTGTTGCTTAGTGTGAATGTCTTGCAAAGTTGAAAAAATTCCGTTAAGTGAAAAAGTTGAAAAACTTGGGGTGCGTTTAGTTCCCGAAAATTTTTAAAATTTCCATCTCATTTTTCAACAAAAATGAAAACTTGTTTACTTAACAACAATTTCATAAATTTTCATTTCACTTTTTAAAATACCAATTTTCATATTATCTCTCTTACTTTTCTACTACCTACCATATTTCTTTATAATACTCTCTTTCTCTCTCTTACTTTTCCATCACCTATCATATTTTTTTAATTTTATAATCACTCATCTTATTTTTCTTAAAACTAAAACTTCATCATCTAAACAAGTTTTCACTTTTCATGGAAACCCTTGTTTTTTTTCTAAAAACTATAACTTGAAAACTGAAATTGAAAAAAGACTAGTTTTCGTTAACTAAACGCACCCTTGGATTTTATTCAAGAATTTTCAAAAATTTTCAATTAAGTTCGAACATCAGACGAGTTCGAAGTTACATTTGAACTTGCTGCAAGTTCGAACTTAACATAAGTTCAAAGTAGTTTAGGTATAAATAGGTCAACGGTGTTCATTTAATACAACTACCTTCGAACTTCCTCTCTCGAACTTATCCGACGATCTCAAACATCCTCTCGAACTTGTCGTGAATTCAAATTTGTTTCCTATTTCTCGAAGAACCAACAGTTCCATCTCGAACATACACTCACTTTCAAGTGTTTTAACTAAGTAAGTGAGATTTGGAACTTAAAATGGACTGTATTGGTGTATTTTTGGGTTTACTTAACCCAAAAACTAGGTTGTTCAAATCACAAAATTTCAGGCTATAAAACTTAAAATTAATACTTAATAAACTTGATTAGAACCCATTAGGACTAGATTCTACAGTTAATTAAGTCTAAAAGGGTTAAAATCATGGTTTTGAAGTTTAAAATGACCTACTTCGAACTTGTTCAACTTGATTCGAACTTGTTCTTCAGATTCGAACTTGTTAGGACTTCGAACTTGTAAAAATATCTATAAGTTCGAAGACAGACATGTTTGAATAGAATTCTCGAACTTAAGTAAGTTCGAAGGTCAAAAGACTGTTTGAACGAATGCCCAATTTCTCATATTTAAGTAAGTTCGAAGATGTTCAAATTCGAACTTAATCAAGTTCGAATTTAAACAAGTTCAAATAAATTAAATTTGTCAAAATTAAATTCTAATACTTTATGTGTTTGATTTGTGTGCAGAGATGGGAGATCGAGCGTTTTTTAATAAGCATAACATGACATTGGCAGTTGACCTTCAACTGCAAGAAGCTCAACCTTACCGACCGATGCTTGAATTTTTGTCACAATCTCGAGTGGCGTATGCTCTTACGCATATCGAGCAGATATATCTCCCATACGTTCGCCAATTCTGGCAATCACTTCAAGTTGACTGCACCCATGTTCCGACGCTACTAAGGGCCAGAGTCGGTGGCCAACCAATTTCTTTCTCAGCCGATCATCTGCGATCGATTTTGCAATTAGGAAAGATAGAGCAAGAGAATGGTCCAATAGACTTCCCAGCTCCCATAAGGCAGGCGGCCTTCTTACGAATGGGATATGCTCAATATATCACTAAGGCATCCTACGTTAAGAGTGGTCTGATTGGCCAATGGTGCTATCTAGTTCATGTTATCATGGTTTGCTTTGCTCAAAAGAAGGCGGGATTTGACACAATGGTGTCTAAGCTTCAATCCGCGATGATATCTCTAGTCTACAACAAGCTTTATAGCTTTTCCGAGATGTTCTTTGGGGAGTTTGTCAACCAGATCTCTGCCCCAACCCGTGAAAGGTTTCTGATGTATCCAAGATTCATCATGATGATCATCAGGCATTTTATGCCAGATTTACCGACTCTACCGGAACAAACATCAGTTGCTGTTATTGATAAGAGAATATTTGCTGACTGCCAATCCCACAATGCTAGAAGGGCAGAGCAAGTGAGGCCCCAAGTGGCTCCGTTGTTTGGCGCAGTCATAGATCCTGATTTTATTGCTCCAGAGGGAGATGAATGGATGATTGATGCTCCTCAGCAACAAACCCCATCGCAACAAGCACCGGCACAGCAAGCTCCGGTTGCTAGGGAAGCTCCTCATTCCCAATCAACGACAACGTCAACTGGACCGTCCATATCGTGACTCAAGATTGACCAGAGGGCGCAAATTTTGCAAGAGATCTTTAAGCAAGGCGCAGCAGCTCAAGAAAATATAGCAGAGCAGCTGGTAAATGAGATTTTGGAGCTGCCTACTGATATGGATGACATTTTCAGGGACATTGAAGAATATCAGTCGCCGGTTGTTGCATTTGAAGGAACAGCGAGTCAGGAAGAAGCGAAAGAAGATCTAGTCGAGACAACGTATAAATCAGACTCAGACTCTAGTTCAGAAGAGGAGGTAAGGGAAGCAGCTAATCCAACTACTTCTTTTGAAAGATATGGCTCAAGAGTAGTTATGAGCGGAAGAAAAATGACTCGTCGAGCACTCCGTGATGAAGATGAAGGAGACACAGATTTTATCTTGGAAGAAGAAGTAGTGATTGCCACTCAATAGATATCAAAGCGTCAACGCATAATTCAAGGCGTTCCATCTACTTCAGCTACCGTTCCAACCGCTACATCAACCGCTCCATCCACTTCAACGACTACTCCATCAAAACCTACTCCTTCTACTGCCAATCAAAGATTTTCAAAATTGAAAGGAAAGGTAGACTTCCAGACAGTCCAAATATTTCAGCTCTCGCAAGCTGTAAATGAGCTGCAGCAACACAACTCCAGATTGGAGCAACAGAATGCCTAGCTACAAACTCAAGTGGCTACTCAACAAGAAACAATGTCAGCCCAGCAATCTCAAATTCTGACTCTTCAGGCCCTGGTCTTGCAAATATTGAAAGATCTACAAGCTGAGGGGGAGAGTAGATGTCGGGACGATGAGTTGAGGGCAGTTAGGAGAGATAGTGATGATGAAGGAGGTGACCTTAGTACACAAAAAGATAGTGAGCTAGCAGATCTTCACATGAGACTGCTCCACAGGCTGAACTTCAGGGGGAGCTTGGATCATCTGGATCAGGCAGAGGAGGAGATAAAGAAAAAGGTAAGGCTCCCGAAACGTTAGAGCTCGGTGAGCTAGATATGATTGGAGCCTTAACCAGAATAGTTGATGATGAGAATGTGATGTCTGACTTCGAAGATGAGTTAGAAGATCTTGAAGAAGGGGAATTCATTCCAGAACACATTACAGACTGGCAGTCAGATGATTAAGTCTTAGTTGATGAGGAAGATGACGCTGATGAGATTGTCATCCAACAACAACCTATCACTGAGGCGTATATGACGGTAGAATAGAATGCGATTGACATCGAAGAGTTTAAAGCTGCTTTAAATGTTAAATCAGAGTTGGAAGGGCCTGATTGGGAGCCTACAAATGAAGAAAAAAGAAAATTGTGGCTCAGGACAGAAGAAAAGAAGAAGGAAGTGTCCTTAAAAGAAAAGATAAAGGTGCCTAGTGCTGGAAAGCTGTCCGGAAACATACTTAGCTGGTTCTTCGAACAAGAATTGCAGCTCTTCATAATTAAGAGAAAAGATGGACTTCAGTATCTGAGGAGGAGATTGAAGACTTTAACTTATTGCCTAAGTGTGAGATAAAGGCATTAGCATGGAAAGAGCTCATCAACATTGGAGACAACCCCTACGCTGACGTACTTGCTAAGATTGTCAGAAGGGAAGGGAGGTCTAGAAAATTTGAGAGACTAAATCCACGAGTAGGCAAGAGGGTAATGGACTATATGAGAATAGATCCTCTAACTGGCAGGCCTTGGATGAAGATGTATTACAAGCTAGTTAGATGTCTGAATAAAGTACCTATAAAGCCAATGTGTCAAGACGTCTTAGGCAATCTCAACTGGTGGTATGTGGACAGTGAGACGGGTGAAGCAGTTATGGAAGATGTTGAAGAAAAGGTAATCCTGAAAGTGTATGATCCCTTGCACCTGGTCAACTTATCTAACGATGATCTGCTCAAGCTTCATTTTCAAAAATCTCTTTTGATGCGCATTTGAAGACTGTAGGCAAAAAATATCATAATGTTGTAAAGGTTTGCATTGAACAGGGACTTCATGCTGGTAGTATTTTGAATAAGCCTAGTTCTATAGGTTAATGAATATCTACCTAGAAGCTATCGTCAAGGGAGAGTCTGTTGGTACAGCCTGTGTGACGATAGCAGTCTAGGTATGTAATAGATAGTCTTTTGTAATAGATCAGGCTTTGCAAATAAAAGTTATATATGTTTGATCGTTGTTGTGTATGATGTTTACATTTGCATGATAAGTTCAAAGATAAGTTCTAGAATAAGTTCAAAGGCTGGGATTCGAACTTAGTGGAACTAAGTTCGAAGGTCATTGGACAAGTTCGTGGGCTTGGGCCTAAACGTACTTGATCAGTTAAGTTCAAACTTAACTGATATAATTATGTGTTAATCCATTTCATTAAGTGACTTATGAAGAAATTAGTGATCAGAGCTTGTATTAGTGCACGTACGAACTTGAGTGATTTCAGAGAGTCTTTCGGAGAAATACACGTGTCGGGTCGTTCGACGTATCGACTATCATTGTGTTCAACTCCGGTTCCCGTGTGTGATCGTTCCCTTAAACCGCTAACGAGGATTCCGCACTCGTTGAAAGGTGTTGCGTCAAGATCAGATCTGTGCTACAGGTGACCTTACAACAACCAGTCTTGCCTTATATCTAATGACATGACTTTGCTCGTCCATTTTGTTTTTGAAAACCCATTTGGTGCCAATGATAGTTTTACCTTTAGGAACAGGGACCAACTTCCATACTTTGTTTCTCTCAAACTAATTGAGCTCTTCTTGCATGGCAGTTATCCAATTTGCATCTTTAAGGGCATCATCTACTTTCTTTTGCTCCATCAGGAACACAAAGCTAGAAAACATACAAAAGTTTCCTAAGTTGTCCCATCTTGTTTGTACCCCTCTGTTGATGTCACCAATTATTTGATAATTAGGGTGACACCTGATCCACTTAGGATCATGTTTCAATGAAGATTCTCCTATATCATTTTCATCTTCTTGCAGAATAGCTTTCAAGGTTTTCAGACACACTGTTATCTTGAGCCTGTTCACCTAATGAACATGAATCTCTATTGTTGAACACATCAGTGGAGGATTCAGGAAAATCAGCATTTATTGGTTCTGAACATGGTGCATTAACTATGACAGTACACTTATTCACACAGGGGTACCACTATAATCATCATCATGACCATTGTGATTAACAGGTTTCACTCTGGGTGAAGTGGAAGCTTTTGAGTCCTTTTCCTCATCATTTGAATGCATTAAATCATTAAAGTTGAACTCTCTTAAAACTGATTCAAGAACAACTTTGGTGGAGGCTGTAACATCCTCAAATTTAAATTTTGTATATTTGAACTTATTAGTTTAAATTGTAATTTAAGTTGAATTATGAAAGTTGACTTAAAATTTTGATCAATTATAAAGTTGGTTGCATTATATGGAAATTTAAAATTTTAAATTATTAAGTGAAAATAATTATTAAATTATTAAGGATAATAAATAAAAGATAGAATTCTTTTATTTTATAAAATCAATATTTAATGGAACCGGATAAGTGGAGGAACTAATTATGACAATAGCCAAAATGTGGAAATAAAAAGGGATGAAGTCTTTCATTTCAACAAATCCACCCTCCCACTAAAAATCTCTCTCATCTCTCGCCTCTCTCTCTCTCTACCAATTCAAGAATCATAAAAAGTTGATATTTGAAGCTGAAAATCTGGATCCAAATTGCTAGGAAGGAACTAAAACATCTGCAATTGACAATTTAAGGCAAATATTATTCAAACTCTTCGAATTTAAGCATTTTGTTTCGGTTTTGTTAAAACCCGAACCACTAATTTGGTGTTGAAAATGTGGATGCATGTATGATCTAGTGGTGGATTAGTTCAAATCTAGTGTATATGAAGCTACATATTAAATTTCAACATCAGATTCACCCTATAAGTATGATTTTTGGAGATTTGTGTGTGTTAGTGTGTGTGTGTTTGATGGCTCGGACAAAAATGGTCAAAAAGGATTTGATTTTCTACATAAAGTATGTTAATATTAGTGTTAAAAGTTTTGAAAATAGATGTATTTTAGTTGGTATAAGTTATTTCATGTATTGAAGTAGTACCAAAAATGATGGGATTAACTCTGAAATTTGATAAAAAAAAGCTGCACAAGTATGAATTCGATGGGGTCTGAACTCGGATCCGAGATGAACTCGGATCTGGTCCGAATTTGGATGAGGCCCAGATTTCAGGATATCCAAAAATTACCAAAATAATTTCTAAGTATTGGAATTTCGGTTGAGGTCCGAATTCGGTTGGGGACCGAATTCGGATGGGGTTCGAACTTGACATGAGGGTCCGAACTTGACATGGTTCGAATTTGACAAGTGGTCCGAATTTGATATTGTCCAAACTTATATGGG
This sequence comes from Centrapalus pauciflorus, assembly GCA_020465985.1. Taxonomy (NCBI): domain Eukaryota; kingdom Viridiplantae; phylum Streptophyta; class Magnoliopsida; order Asterales; family Asteraceae; genus Centrapalus; species Centrapalus pauciflorus. The sequence goes on from JAANYP010007265.1 coordinate 86,812, forward strand.
TGGGGTCCGAATTCGGACATGGATCCGAACTGCGGGTCAAAAGTTACAAAACTTAAAAAAGTTTGGTTTTATGGAATTAAACAGTTATTGACACAATGTGTTGTTACAACTGACTTAACAGGTCCCTTGTGGTGTTGTTTGACCCACAGTGGGGTACTTTGTGATCTGGTTGAAAGCCCGAGGAGAAATAGAATTAACTTGAAGTTTAATAACACACCCACTGTGAGTACCTTTGATTTTAACATGTCTGCATCTGCTTTATGTTTGCTTCGCCTGCTGAGGCATGTTGTTTCATTATCGTTTGGCACTCTACTAACTTGCGTATATGTTGATGCACATTCATACTTGTTGCATGTTCGTTCATTAGTTGTGCATCCTATTGATGGTGTAAGGTTTACCACTACGATATCTATCTAGACGCGGAACCGTCAACGAGTGCGGAATCCTCGTTAACGGATAGACGGAAACAACTCTCACCAAGAAACACGGAGACTATCAGAAGCTGAACGAAGAACACACGAACGATCCTACGAATTGATTCTCTCCGAAACGGCACTAACACTGATGATAAACTCGAGATCGCCTTTTGCTTAATTACTCTCGAATTCTGCAAAAAGTCTGATAATATTTCGAGTCTATCCCTAATTATAGAGGCTAATTCGAGTCTGTTATGGGCCAAACTCGAATCTGGCCCAAGGCCCATTCGAGTTTGCCCTCACTAACACTCTCGAATCTGCCTTCATTCGAATCTAGTCCCACATTCGAATCTATCACAGATTCGAATGTCAACCCTTATATAATTCGAATCTAGTATTTCACATACTTAACTTAGTATTGTAACTTATGTTTTTACCTTATGATTGTTTTTATCTTTGATCTTTATGTTTGAAGTTCTTGTAATATGTTACATCAAGTTCAAACACACAAGCAATAATAACTATCAACCATATATAAACATATATAACAAACACTTGCTAGAATCACAATGTAGGATCACTTAGACTGCTATCGTCACACAGGATGTACCAACAGACTCCCCCTTGACGATAGCTTCTAATAATTCACACATTTGATTAAGAACTTTGTTTATTATTTATTCAAACTACTTCCAGCATACAAGCCTTTTTCAACACATACTTTGACTACATTCTCATATTTCCTAGCTTTGCTATCCATATGAGCATCACTAGAAATCTTACAAGCATGCAAAATATGAAGATCATCTCTGGAAAGGTTTACCAGGTGAAGAGGATCGTAAACTCTAAGAATAACTTTTTCTTCAAAGTCCTCCATGACCGCTTCTCCAGTCTCAGTCTCAGCATACCACCAATGCAGATTCTTCAAGACATTCTGTGGCATAGGCTTGAGAGGTACCTTCCTAAGACATCTTACTGGTTTGTAATGGATCCTCATCCAAGGTCGCCCAGTTAGAGGATCAATGCGTGAAGGATCTTCTACTCTTTTTCCAACCCTTGGATTCAGTCGCTCAAACTTCCTTGATCTTCCCTCTTTTCTTATGATTCTTGCAATTACGTCTGCGTATGGATCATTGCCAATGTTAATCAGATCTTTCCATGCTATCGCTGTGATCTCGATCTTTGGCAGAGAATTGAAAGCATTCAGTGTTCGTCTCAGGTACTGGAGCCCATCTTTCCTCTTAATTATGAAAAGCTGCAGTTCTCGATCAAAGAACCAGCTTAATATGCGTGCAGACAACTTCCCAGTACCCGGCACCCTCATTTTCGTTTTAAGCTCTAACTCCTTCTTTTCAGCTCTGAACCACAATTTTCTCTTCTCTTCATTTGTTAGTTCTTTGGCAGGTTCCTCTATTGATGGCTCAACATTTAACGCAGCATTCACAACCTCTACGTTAACAATATCATTCCCATCTATCACGTATGTATCAGTGATAGGATTCTGCTGTACGATGATCTCATCAGCTTCATCATCGTCATCAGCACATACCTCGTCATCTAATTTCCAGTCAACTATCTCTTCAGGTACAAACTCACCCTCTTCTAGCTCTTCATCTTCACAATCAAAACCTAAATCCATCGGATCATCATCAAGATCCATAAGAGCATCGATCATCTCACTAATCTCAAAATCTGTAGGCTTAGATGAACTCGCTTCTCCTACTTCTCCTCCTGCTAGACTAGGCTCCCCCTGAGATTGAGCAGTCTGAGCAGCAGAAAAATCTACTGGCTCATTCTGACTTTTAGGGCTGGGATCATTGCCTTGATTGTCTTCATCATCATCATCTCTCGGCCTTTGTACTTCCTGATCACGACACGACGTCTCCCCCTGAGCCTGTAAATTTTTCATTAACTGCTCTATTAGGGAGCGGATCGTCCTTATCTCTGCGGCCTGATCTGCTGCAAATGATTTTAGCTCTATGTTCTCTTCCTGGACTTTCTCCACGATCTTTTTCAAATCGGCATTCTCCCTATCGAGATTTTCATTATGCGTCTGAATTTCACCGATTGCCTTAGTTATGCTTAAGATATGGACATTCTGGAAGTCAACACGAGCTTTAAGCTGCAGAAATCGTTGATTGTCGGAATATGATGATGAGGTTGATGGAATTGACTGTATCGGAGTTGGGAGGATTGGCGATGGAATATATGGTTCATGGCGAGGTGGTGGTGGTGGAATGGTTGTTTGAGGTTCTTGAGGTTGAGTGTTTTGAGTTTGCTGAATTTCTGGTTGATCTGTTGATGCAGAAGATGATCCTTGCATGAATCGATGACGCTTGGCCCGTTGCCTCGTCACTAAAGGAGCAATCTCTTCTTCTTCAAAATCTGATTCATCAGCCTCTCTTATTACTCGCCTCCTTGAAGCTTCTTCGTTAACTACCAACCTTGATCCATATGTTCCTATTTGAACATGAGGTTCAGTAGACACTGATTCTGGAGCTTCTACTTCAATTTCCTCCATTTCCTCTGATTCAGTTGCAGACGATGACTCATCAATACCAGTCTGCTCAGGCACATATTCGTCCACATCTCTCAACACATCTTCTTCTCCCTCAGGAGGCTCAAGTAATTCACCCACTAACGCTGCAGCTATATCTTCATTAGCATGAGGACCTGCCTCCCAGATTTCATTAAGAGTTTGGCACAATTGTTCAGCTTCGCTTGGAACATTTGAAGGTCCTGCTTCTTGTATTTCTGGCTGCTGATTGGTAGAAGGCCTAGACGCCTGAGTTTGACTCGCAGAGGTTCTTTGTCTTCGCCTTTGTGCACGCGATGGCTGTCGTTGTTGTTGTTGTTGTTGTGGAGGCTGCCTGGCTCGAACTTCAACTTCCCCTGCCCAGTTGACAATCTCTGGGGCTTCAAAATTCCTATCCAAGATGGCTCCAAACAACGGACGCTCAACTGGAACAGCCAATCTTCCTCTGTGCGAGGAACAATCAGCAAAGATCCTCTTATCCATTACAGCAATGCTTTGAATCTCATTCGACTGAGGCAGATTCGGCAAGAAATGCCTGATCATCATCATTATGAATCGTGGATATAGCAGGAATTGTTGATTTTCTGGAGCCGTGATCTGATGTACAAATTCGGAGAAAAACATTTCCGAGAAACTGTATGGTCGATTATACACTATCGCGATAATCCCAGACTGGATCTTCGAGACCATATAGTCAAAGCCGACTTTCTTTGGTGCAAAGCAGACCATAAAGACATGAGCCAGAAATCTCCATTGGCCGATTAGCCCGCTCTTCATATACGAAACCTTCGTCACATCGAGACTATAACCCATTCTCTGAAATGCTGCCTGCCTAATACTCAGTGGAAAATCAATAGGCCCAGCCTCTTCTTCTTGTGAACCCAGCTGCAACACCTGACGCAGCATATCCGCGGAAAACACTAACGGTTGTCCAGCTATTCGAGTTCTTAGCACTGTCGGGGTGACCGAGCAGTCTACCTGAAGATGATCATAAAATTGACGAAAATATGGTAGAACAAGCTGAACATTATGGGACAAAGCAAAACCAATTCTAGATTCTACTAGGAAATCCAACATTTGTCTGAATCCCTGCGCCTCAGGGATATGATGATCAGGATGAAGGACCATATTGTGCTTCGGCACAAAAGCTCGTACAGCCATATCTGCACAATAAACAAACTATGAGATTCGTTAAAAATCAATAAACTTGTTTAAATTCAAATCTGTTTTATTTTGAACTTGATTAAGTACAAAATCCAACACAATTAAATTTCTACAAGTTTAATAAAATTTAAATTAAATAATGCAAGTAAAAGACAGATTCGAATGTAACAGATTCGAATAAGTCTCCCTTTCGAGTTTGATGACATAATCGAATCTAGTGTCCTTCTCGAGTCTAATGACAGATTCGAGAAACCTCAGGAACAGATTCGAACCGCCGACTCTACTCAAACACCAAATCTCTTGATTTTAACCTTTTTGGACTTAGAAAATTACATTCATTAGTCCTATTAGTTACTAATCACAGATTTGTGCATTTAATTTGACTATTTATCGGTCCAAACTTTGTAATTTTTGAAAACACGAGTTAGACCCCTAAACCTCCAAAAAAATCGATGATTTTGCCTAAAATGGTGTATAAAACTACATGAATCTTGTACAATCAAGTTGATTATACCTAGATACAACAGTAGAATCGAACTCCTTAGCAATAATCTAGACAAATTGTCGTTTATGAGAGAAACGGTAGATTCGAGCAACAGCTTCGAAATCGCCACAGTAGATTCGAGGATACAGATTCGAAAACAGTAAGGAGTTAATGACTTCACTGTTAACCTATATATACCACCTACCTTCGAATCTATGGCCAGACTCGAATCTACTGACAGATTCGAAACCACACCATATCGAGTCTGTACTAAACTCGAATAACACCACATACTTAGAAAAACTTCGAAAATTTTGAACTAAACTTCAACTTTTTCAACCTTTTCAACGGTATTGTGTAACAAGATAAACTATGCCAACTCTTTTACCCTAAGCACATGATTTTCACGCAGTGTTTATTTTATCCAACTATGAATGCACCCTCAGTAATTTTTTTACCTTTTACCTAAGTAAAAACTAAAATAAAATAAAATAAACTAAGGAAAAATAAAATAAAATTTTGACCAAACACTTAACTTAGACTTAAGCTGTACCTATTAAAATCGACAATCTAAGCTAAATACTAAACAAAATATTTTTGATGAGTATAGTCTATGAAAGGTTCAATCAGATAGCGATGTCAGAGAGTCACTTTCAGTACTTAAAATTTCACACTTAGGAATTTTTTATTCCTTTGATTGTTTGTCGTGAAATACCCATTTAGCCGATTGTTGGTATTTTACCCCTTTAAACATTCTACATTTTGGAATATCCCTTGGCATTTTTATTTATCATGAAATTATCTTACGTGACTCAGACATAGACCTACTTTTATGATCAAGGCACACAGACAAAGATTCTAACTTGTTGGTATTTGCAAACTTTCTTTAAAAGACAAACATCGGACACAGGTCTGTATTTTCATACAACAAAGTGTCTTAGTTTGACTTAAGGTTTATTTTTAAAGCTAGCAAGACAACGGTGACAGGTCTGTACCGACGTACAACAAAGCGACATATCTTGCTAACCGAATCTAAACAGAGGCAACAGGTCTGTACTTACGTACAACAAAGTTACATGTTTTCGACTCTCAATTTTGTATGATATTTCTATTCTTTCCATGTTAAGATGTATATGATGTTGCCATACATCCCCAGAAAGTTTGCATACCTCATTTAGACTCAAAGTTTGTATGTCTTGTTCATAAAAATTAAGACCGATTGGTCATACATCTAAGTTAGTGACACGTTTGACTTTTTCTTGAGTATTTTATTTGCCTTGAGACTCCCTATATGTATTATGCCTACCAACACATCAAACTAAACTAAAGTATAACACTTAAAATTTAGTTGCATTATGTGTGAAAGCCTAAACACTTAGAGTTTGTAACGACTGTGCTAATTTTCGTCACTTTGAACCTATGCTTCTAAGACTTAACTCCTTTTCTGATATTCTCTTTTTTTTTTTGTATTTTTTATGATTTTCTCTCTTTTTTCTTTTGTTTTTCATAAAGAAATAGCAATAAAATAAGACAACCTATGTAGGTCCCGAGAGGTTTCCAAAGTATATAGTTATAAGTTGTATAGGGGGGGTGAATACAACAATTTAAAAAACTACACACTCTTTTCTCAATGTTTGTATGTATTGTCAACAATTTGTTAATTACAAACAAGCTTGAATGCGGAATAGTTCAAGCTGAGATGACAGATACAACAGTATGTTCACTAGTCTAAGACAAACTCAAACTAGTATACAATGAATACACTCACTAAGAAGCACTCACTGTGTTTACAAGACTTAAGGAACAGCTTATGTAAAACAGCTTAGACACACAGATACTGGTTTACACAGAAGACTTGCATGCATGAATATCACACTTGCACGTTCACTCTTGGGTTTCAGCACTTAGCTTTCTTCACTTTTCTTTCTGACCTTAGAAGCTTCCTTTTATACTCACTTAGAGGATCTAAGAGAAACATCTTCATTGGACGGAATGAAAAAGGAGAAGTCTTGTTGAAAAGACAACATAACCTTTTCTGCACTTTTCTGAAAAGCAGACTTGTCTTCACATGTGCAGAACTTTTGTCTTTTTTACTTTGTCTACTGTTGCATTGCCTTTAACTAATTTAGGAATGTCAACTTTGCGTCTTCCTTCCTTGTAAAGGCCTATTTTGATATAAGAAAAAGGTCTGTCACCCTTTTTCAAATAACCTTTTGTCTTCATGTTACAGAACAGCGTGGGCAGGCTGAGCAGTTCTGTTTTCCACTTTGTCTTCGACTTTGTAACTGATCTTGTAGTCAAAAACAATACATGATGACTTGGAAACATATTCCAGAACGTGATTAGCCTGTTCACAAGAACAAACCTTTAAAAATTGCCCAAAGTCTGTCAACAGTTGTAGAGAGCAGCGTAGAACCGTTTATGTCCAGCCTGTTTCAGCAGACAGCAGCAGCTTGGACAAACTGTCTTAGTTGCAACACATGCCACATATAGAACAGCTTTAGACTGATATTGCAAA
>JAANYP010007266.1:0-17986 GCA_020465985.1 Centrapalus pauciflorus
ATTTACTTAAATTCAAAACTTATTAACGTATTGAAATAGTTTGATGGAAAAGTATAAATAATAAAATTATACAAATAGTTTAACCAATATATAAATAATAAAACTTTAATAAATAAACTGAATAAAAAAATGCAAAAATTAATTAATTAAATATACAAAAAAAAAATTTAGTAAATAAATATAGAATTATTTTACAAAATAAATTGATATAAATGAGAATAATAATAATCATATATTTGATAATAAATCACATCATAATTTATTAAATTAATATTTCAAATTTAAAACCAAAAGTAAAAAATTAAGAAAAAGGACCAAAATTGAAATTACCAAACTTGTAATGTGAGAAGGGCAAAATCGTCATTTTTAAAAATTTTAGAAACAGAAGGACCAATTCTGCAAGTAAAATGTGGTTTGAGGGACTGTCACTGCAACTTTGGAAGTTGAGGGACCGTTTTCATAATTTTGAGCAAACCACAGGGACCATTTTTGTAATTTACTCTTAAAATTATAAAGTTGATCGATAACTAATTAATCTTATAAAGTATTATTATGTGAATTTTATAAAATGCATGGTTAAATCAAAAGACCTTATAAAACGAATGACTAAATCCAAATATCTAAAAAAAATGGTTGATATGTGAATAATTTCATAGAGTTCGTGTTATATTAATACTTAATTGGATTAACATGTAAAGGTCAACTCTAAAGATTATGAGGGGTTAATAAATTATTTTTAAAATGCACAAATTTAATCTTATAAAAAGTACCTAAATTTTATCACAGACTTTGTTAACAGATTTTTAATATTTCTATAAGGGAGAGCATCGTCAGTCAAAATATATTAAATTAACTTTTTTTTTAATAATTCATAGTCTTAATTTATGTGTTAGCATATATCATACGTTTTCTTTTTGCTTATATTTTTTTTTGGTTTTGTTACATGTTATCATCATATGTTTTTAAACATCTTTAAGCAACCATTTTCTTTAAAGATAATGTCGATGACATTGTATAGTTTTCAACTTGGTGTTATTCACATCAGATTTGATTAAAAAAAAATACCATGAAAATAATATGAATATAATCTCAATCCTTTACTTCTAAATTAACTATTTCTAATCAAAAAATTATTACGAAAAAAACCAACGTGTGTTTTACTTTTTTCTGGTTTTGCATCTTGTTATTTTTTACCGGTAAAATTAACCTCAACAACTTTCTTTTTTTTTTCTAGATTTTTCCTATTAATAGGTAAACCGGGTTTTCAAGAAAACATAAAAATTAAGTGTAAATAGGTAAACATTTGAAAACCAAAAAAATAAATAACTTGAATATTTTATTTATAAAAAAATAATAAAAGGAGAAACGATACACATTTGATCTGAATTATTTATTGATTTAAACAATATTGGTTCCAAAATACGGTATAAGGTGATGATACATGACAATAACAGATGATAACTCGGAACAAAGTAATTACTCTTTAAATAGAATTTATTAATAAATTATTAATATATTTCACGTATATCGATGAAATTTCAAAAAAATAACAAGTAGATTGAGGATGAGTTAGTTTTACATAAAAGTACGTTAAGAGTGGTAATTAAAAAATTCATTTAAACAGTTAAAAAGATTACAACAGGCTAAAAAAGATTTTATAGTCTCAAATCACATTTAGATTTTACACAGGAGGTTTAAGCACATTAATTAATGAGTGAGTGGTGGACTAGAGGATCTTTACCATGCACCACACCACCAGAGATCAAACGTACGTACCTCGTAAATCGAAGACTCTTGAACCCTCCTCTTACAAATGGGTCAGTGGACTGATTTGAATCCGACGGTCACATCTGCTCGTCCATCATGTAAACAATGGTCGCCATCTCACTTAACTATATATAACCAGTCAAGACTCAATACTATCTTACGCTACTATGACGCTATCCTTAAATCCTATTCAATTCCACCAATCCTTGCCATACACGTCATCTCCCAACCTCTTTTCAATTTTCAATATTTTTAATACATAAATATACTGCTACTATATATACGTACTATTGTGTATGATCGAAGCTTAATTTTAATTTTAATTTTTATTTTTATTAGATGAGCACAAACATATACATATATAGAGAGGGTCACATAATCGTATAAGGATGTTAAAAACAAATGAATTTTTTTAAATGATTAATTACAAAAAGTAATACATTGCTACATTGCTCTAATTTAGGTCACGTTTTAATTTTCTTTTTAAATATGCACATATTAACTACTAATCTTTAAGAATTATAACGTCATATTACACAGACAAATCACACCTCGAAAAGTTTTGCTTACTAGATGAAAAAAACTATCATTAGAGGATAATTTACCGGTAATATTATCTATTGACGTGTTTTCATTAGTATGTCTCCAAATTGAAAAAATATTTAATATGTCATCTCGAATAAAATAAAAGATGAAAATATGTTATCTTTTTTCGTCATTAACCGTTTATTAAAAGACTATGTATACTACGTGCAACCTATTTATCTTATATATAGGACCTATACGAATTACCATCATCTTTATTTTAAGTAATACTTGAACCCATAATAATTGAAAAATATCTTGTTACCTCTATCAAAAAGAGTTCGAACTTTTGTCAAACAAAACAATTTTTTTTACAATCCTAATAATTAGTAATTACAATTTTTAATTAACATTAATATCTAATCATATGAATATATGATTTAATACAAAACGCTATACGTACCTACAAATGTATTTACCATATACGTTTGTAAAAAAATTCAACTTTTTTAAATAGTTATATATAGTTCCTAAAAACTTCAGCTAGTAAAATCTCTAGCTTATAACATTTTTTGAAAATTACGTCAAATAGCTCCTCGTAAAAAGAAAACGTTTGAGAGTCATAAGAGTTTTGTGGCAAACATGTGCTTGATCTCTAGTCTCATAAACTCATCATATTTCAATCACATTTTAATTTCATTAGAAAGATAATGATGGAAACACATGAAGCACATCAATTTAAACACATAAGTGTCATTAATTAATGCTTTGTTAAATCTTAAAACCTACGTATAATAATGCTTCCTTAATTCCAAATTAATATTGGTAATGTGTAAAAAGGTGGTAACTTTGTTCATTCTTGGTACTTCCGGGTCGGGTCAAACTAGGTGTATAAATAAGGTGTAAGGGAGCAAATACTATTTCCCATGCAACTGAAAGTGCAAGCGTAAGCCATCCGTCAGTACTCACTACTCAGTCGTCTCCCTTTTCATCCTACTGCTTCTAAACACAAATAAATAAATTAAAACTTTAATCCAACTTCAGTTCCATTGAAACATGCATAACTTCCACACAATTAGCTCCTCTCAGGAAAGTTCCTCCCTCAAACCTCAAAAACATGAAACCCCATTTCCAGAACTCGCAGATATTTCATCGGAATACAACCGTCCCGCTGTTCTAGACGGCATCGCCGCCGTGGTTGGAGAACATGTTCTTTTCGGAAAGAATATGGATGTGGCTGAGGAAGCAGAAGCAGAAGCAGAAGTGGAAGTGGAAGTGGAAGCAGAAAAGAGTAATGGCGGTGTGGAGAAGAGCTACAGAGGGGTGAGGAAGAGGCCGTGGGGACGGTGGTCGGCTGAGATACGTGACAGAATCGGACGGTGCAGGCACTGGCTGGGGACGTTTGATACTGCCGAAGAAGCGGCACGTGCGTATGACTCGGCGGCAAGGCGGATGAGGGGAGCTAAGGCGAGGACTAATTTCGATATACCGTCAGTGATTCCAATTCCAACGACGTCACCAACATCTTCGTCGTCGCCGGAAGTTAAAAAGAGGAAGTCCGGCAGTGCATGTGGTGGAAATAAGTGTGACGCGGTGGCGTCGGTGGCTCAGCTGTTTAGTCGTAATTCCGGGCAGAATATGACCGGGGCTAGTAACATAGGACTGTAGGAGCTAAAACGAATGCTACCTAAGCTAAATTTTATTCTATTTATGCTTCTTTAACTAAGCCTTATGTAGTTAAGTTGTTCTTGGTCTTATATTTTTATATATATGTGTGTGTTCCTTTGACTGATTTTTTCTTCTTTTTTAACAAATTTGAAGCCAACGATCGTAGATTTATATTATTAAAATTCAAAAACTAATTAGAAAAAAAAAAGAAGCAAAATACTCATTCTAGCAAGCATAGGGTGACATAGGTTTAGAAGTTAGATGGATACAATTTCTGGACTATATATGATTAGTTTGTGAAATTTCATTCAGGTGATCCATTGACGACCCATGCAATTTCTCAAGCATTTATGTTCGTATTTGTTGGATTAGTGTTAGGTTGTGTTTGCTATTTTAACAGGTAAATGTTTGGAAATCTGAAATTATAAAATGTGAATTTAAGATCTGAAAGTAGTGATTATCGAGTAAAACTTTATTAATTATAAAAATTAAAAGAATGATAAAAAGGTAGCGGTTATTCATATATATTTAAATTTTGGATAAATAATGGTTAATTATAATCATCCAAACTTTTATTATTTTTTCGGTTTTAACCACTCACTTTTGTTTTCCAACTGATCAAAACAATAGTCTTTTCATTTTTTATTGATTTGACCAGTTTACCGGTTATCACAGGTGATTTGGTGACGTGGCAATACCGTGACGTTTTTTATCATTGAAAAGATCACTCGAACTTCCAAAATTTTTTTGGTTTGACCACCATACTCTTAAACTAAAAATTAAAACTTCGGGAACCGATAATTCAATGAAATCAAACATATATTTTTTCATTTTTTTATCAATAAAAGTAATATATCAAATTAAAATTCACTTTTATTTCTAAGTTTATTCAAGATTTTATAAATACCAAAATAAACCGAATTTAAGTTTCAAAATTTGCTTATGAAATTTTATAATATAGTTAAGTTTTAAATTTTCTATTATATTTTATTTTTTAAAATTTATTTAACTATATTATTACTATCGTTAGTGATTAATATTTAATTTATAAAAATTTATATATTAACGGTCCTTTAAAACACACAAACTCTAACAAAAGAACAAGAAAAATAAATCAAAATCAAATCAAATGAATTTCAACAGTTGAAAATTGAAAAAAAAAACAACTACCAATTTAAACATTATTTGATAGATTTTTTATTTGAAACTATAATCATTTAACATAATTGTTAACAAACTTGATTAACACTACAAAACCTTAGAGAATCAAATTGATTAGAATCTGTTTGAATTAACACAATGATAATGAAGAACTGATGAAGTAGAAGAGGATGATAATGAAGAAGCAGAAGAGATCAATGAATTGAAGCACCGTTGGTGATAAAAGCAATATGATGATGAAAAAAAAGAGAAACTGTTTTCTAGAAATTAATGTTTATTTTAATCATTTAATGTTATGAGCAATATAATAATAAAAATTATAAAAATTTAAACATCAATTAAATTAGAGATTAGATTACGAAAAATTAAAATAGTGGTAAAGAAAAAGAATTATGAAAGTGTGAATGTTTTTTTTAATAACTCTAATTCATAATAACAATTGACCGGTCAAACAGGTTACCGGTCAAAAATGAAGGGCTAAACCAATAACTTTGAAAGTTTATTGATTAAACTAATAGAAAAATAAAAAGTGTAGTGCTTTGATTGGTTGAGAAAAAAATTGAATTGTTAAACTGAAAAAATCATAAAAATTTAGATGATTTTTTCGATAATAACCCTTAATTATAATGAATAACAAATACTAGTATTGTTTTTCTTTCTTAATTTGTACGTTTTAATTCATAGTTTATATATACTTTATGTAAATAATTTATAATAAGTATTCACATATTATGTGAGTTAATAAACTAGATTTTATGAAATATATTTATGTAATACGTTGGTTAATAACTAAAAAATGATAGCAAACATTGCCTTAAAAACATCAATTTATTTATTTACGAAAAATTCAAACCCAATAGTTTCACAAATCCAAATACAACATCAATTATTTATTTTTGTTAGCACATTGCCTAAAAAACCCAATTTTCTCATTATTCTGTACACATTCATGTCCAATAGATGAATAAAAACAAAATCTAATTGATCACACCTTCAATCGGGTATCCGGGTGATGAGTTTCTCTGATTATGTCATTGAAAAATAATCATTTTGTAAGGCTATAAATGAAACAATTATTAATCGATTTCAAAATATTAAACATCTCAAAAAGTAACTATATGTGATAATTTGAACATTTTTTTAATTAGGAGTGTTTTTTGTTTTGCATTTTAAAAGTGTTGCAACGTTTAAAATTATATAATTTGATAATAGTTGTAACAAAAAATTGTTTTTATCGTAAGTTTTGAAGTATTTGGAATTACGTTTTAACTTGTAAAGTTAGTATATAACCAATTATTAAGTATATTAGCTACATTTATCAGCTTTTTAAAAATGTGGTAAGATTGCAAACACCTAAAATACATTATTTGTATTACTATAACACAATAATCTAATAACCACTCTTTATAATGCAACCCAAACACCTAAAATACATAATTTAATGATCACAATGCAATCATAAAGTTTAATATTTTGGTTTAATTTTCGGTCGTCTTAAGGCATTGTCAAAATTTTATAGACGCTAGTTCTGATGAAGTTACATATACCATTTAGTTGCATATTTTATACCTAGAAAATATTTAATGTACAAAATTAAAAAATGCAACTAAGCTAAAAATGGTTTGAAGTTTAATAATTAGGGCCTTAGGGGGTTAAAAAACCGTCAAAAGTGGGCTCGGCCCAAATCATAGCCACGTAAGCGAAATGAAAAACGATAATTGCACCAGCCGGGAATCGAACCCGGGTCTGTACCGTGGCAGGGTACTATTCTACCACTAGACCACTGGTGCTTGGTGATTATTGACGTTGTTTTAGCTTCAAATAGGAACCAGTTCAATTCTTTTGTTTTTTATGTTTTTTTTTTGTTGTATACTGAAACATTATAATGGATTTCCATAACTACTATTATGTTTTTCCTGTAGGTATTTACACTGTTATTTCAAGTGTATAACAAATTTTTATAACACTGTGCGTGAACAATAATACAACATCAACTTCAAATTTTATCAAGAATTCGTGTTTAATGCATGAAAAACGAAACCTTGGCCTACACATTTCAATTTTCATCAAAAGTTAGAACCCCAATTTTAAAATAGAATCCATTCAATAAACAAGCTCAAACTTGCCTTGATCGTGTTCTTATAGGCTTGGCGGCTTGAGGGTGTAAGCGAATTAGATATAATATATAATATGTAAATTTAATTAAACAATTGTGAGTAATTAAATTATACAATAAACAAACAAGACCCAAGCCTCATGTATAAACCTCAAACGAGTTAACCTTGAGTTTACACTTTTAAATAGGGGTGTGCAAAATAACCGAACCCGAACCGAACCTTAATCGGGTTAAATGGGTCGGGTTATTCGGTTTTCGGGTTCCTTATTCGGGTTAAATGGTACCCAAATAAGTAATTCGGTTCGGGTTACGGGTAGGATTCATGCTTATTCGGGTACCCAAATAACCCGTTTAATATATATTTTTCATTTTTTTATTTGTTTATAATTTTAACTAGTATTGTTTATATATAGAATGTAAATATGTAAATAGTCATTTTTTTATACTCAAACCATTTAACCCGTTTTACCCAAATTACTCAACTCATTTAACTCGTTTAAACTACGTTGTTGATGATTTCATTTTTTATACCAAAACCGAATAACCCATTTAACCCAAACCGAATAACCCGATACTCATTTAACCTGAAACCGATTAACCCGTTCCCTTATTTGGTTTGGGTTCGGTTAGCTAACCCACACACTCTAACCCGAACCGAATAACCCGATACCCAATTAACCCGCCCGAATAACACCCCTACTTTTAAACACAGTAACAAAAACGGGTCGTAGCATACATATTAAAACACCATATTTACAGCTTCAAAACTAAATCCACAAGACATTTGAATGGTATAACTAACATAGCAACATGTTATTATACCAACAGAAAAAACAGTTAGACGCAATTAATTTCATTCTTTAGATGGTTATAACTTATAAGCAACATGTAAAAACATCTCCGTTTAACAAAAAGAACATACTTCAAATATAATATCCCAGAGCTTATAGAAACCGGTGACAAAAGAATATATGACTGAAATCTAAAAGGGTTATAAAAAAAACATTTCTACACTATCATCATTCTCTGTTAACTTTCATCAAATATCGAAGGAACCATAAGAAATGAAGTCTTTTTCTCTACTTACACTTGCCCTACCCATCAACGTTAGAACTTATTTTTCTATTGTTGATCATATACTCTGCAGTTATTCTATCAACCCTACTTTACTCCTCTCCACCAGCCGGAATATTCAGATCAGGAAGCACAAACTCCTCGTCTCTTTTTGCTTCCATACAATCGTTTGCCTCAGAACCCACAATGGTCTCATTGGGTTCACTAGGTGCAGCTGCCTCCAGCTTCAACCCTTGTGATTGCACATCCAACTGAAGCCAAATACAAATTCAAATTGTTAAAGAGCATTCCTTTCATTTCTTATATTATCCGTTTCTCATATAAATTCAGGCAATAACCATCATTGTAGGCAGGCAGATTGCTTAACCATGATCCTAACACTTATGTGAACTTTGCATTTGTAAATTGTAATCAATCATGATCAAATCTTTATGCATTTCAAAGGGGGTACGCTTTACCTTCATCTTCTTCAAGCTCTCGTTCTCTTTTCTTTGTTGCTGGCATGTCGCTTGTAGGGTCTCTAGTTGCTGTATTAATAAAATTATAAAAGACACTAGATCAGGATACAATCCCAACAAATATTATCAGTCAAGATATGACAGGAAAGTTAACTAACTTACTCGCTTCAATTGCTTTCTTTCCTTTAATAACATTGTCTCGTCTTCTTTAAGTTCA
Organism: Centrapalus pauciflorus; assembly: GCA_020465985.1. Taxonomy (NCBI): domain Eukaryota; kingdom Viridiplantae; phylum Streptophyta; class Magnoliopsida; order Asterales; family Asteraceae; genus Centrapalus; species Centrapalus pauciflorus. The sequence continues at coordinate 8,987 of JAANYP010007266.1, forward strand.
GCCAATGTCTACAAGAAAGCGGAACAAATCACATAGATAAGAACTCACATAGATATACAATTGATACATGGGAGAATCGTGAGGAGCCCGTTGGAAGAAAGAGTTACCTTCTTCTTTCGTGGCCTTTTGGAAGGGGTGGTTTCATTTGGCCGTATAACCTGAAAATACCAAAATAAAACACGTTAATCATTGAATTAGATCGATGGCGCTGATTCTTGAATACATACTTACAAATTATGGAAAGCATAAGATTGAGCAACCAAGACCCTGTTCAATTTTTCATCACATGAATAAGTAGGACCCACAATCACATCTTTATTTCTTTCATCACAATAAAAATAAACCGATAAAAGAAAAGGAAAAAGATAAATCATTGATTTCCCCGAAACAATAGAGGATCCGGATACCCTACTGTCCTACAAAAATGCATATGTTTGTCTTATATGCAAGGCAATACGTTTGTCTTGTATACGTAGAAACCAATGGCCAAGGCTAATAACAAAGTCAACAAGACATCTCTCCCTAACAAAAAAAAATTGCATTTTTAAAGTTATAAGAATTTATAGACCAACATCTTTTTGTCACAATTTTATCCCTCGATATATAAATACAAACAAGAATCATTCTTTATCTAAAAGAGTAAAGAACCTCAAATTTGTACTCTTATGTAGCGTTCGATTGGTTGGAATATTTCCGAAAGAATTAGAATTTGTCAATGAGTAGGAATATATCAACAACTAAAATCGAATTCCTTTCCCCTCCAAACCCCATGAATTCTAGCAAAGCAAACACACCCTTATATTCTTGAAGAAGAATCTCTTGGGCTGGGGACAAATAAAAAACGTCAAAGGCAAACTGATATTAATCAAGTCTTTTAACATAATCATCGTATAGATTAGACCTTTTCTAGACCCCAAAAAAGATGTAAAGGTTAAATCTTCATTCATGGGTAATTAAGCGAATAATATTAAAATGTTACACAAATATCTAAAATATTCATTTACTCTATTGAATAGACAGCACATTATAACCATAAGCAAGTATTACCAATATCTTGTAATGGAAGAAGTAGTGGATTATAAGGTTGATTGGGTAAAAGTCGTGTTTCTCTCTTTTTTTTTTTAAATGAAAAATCAAGAAATCGAACCTTTTATTTGACCATAGTTTCTAAATGGTTTGGGACCAATCCTCTTAATAAAGGATAAGTGCTAGTGTAACCTACCAGTCAAAATAAATGAATAACAGACACAATCCTAACCCTTCAAAACATCCTTTACTTTTGACTTTGTCAAACCGCGACTTTCTTGAATAAAATATTGACTCCAATCACATGGAATTTTTTTTTAACTGACCCATAATGACTAAAATAAAAGTGGACAAAGCAGATACGGTTGCACACAACTTCCAAGACTGCAGCACACTGGATCATAACTCTTCTTCTTCTACACACACACCCAATAAAGTGCACAACTACTCGCACCAAACACACACACACACACTCACACTCAGACCCTAAACTTGCCACGAAAACACGCCAGTGACAAAACTGCCATATACCCATAACTGAAATGACGTAAATACCCTCAACTGTAAGCTTCGTTTACAGGTTTGGGTGAGTGGCATTCGTCTTTTTCAACCAAATCTAGATGGGTATTGACTTTGACAGACGTGTACACGAGTCATGAGCTTATGAACTACGATGAAATGTATGAATTGACTAAAGTGTCCTTTGATAGGAAGGGTATATTCGTAAAAGGATGAGAGAAAAAAAAGTGGAAAGTCGTTCGATTTCTGACTCCATGCGTCGAAGGGAAGTCATCTGATTCTTCAATGGAAGGATAAAATAATAATTAATTACTCATGGATGCATAATAAATTCATAAAAATAACTGTAATCTGACTGAAAAGGTATCTTAGGGGTAACTGGGTCAACGGTCATCGGAAGTAGACGCCGATGAGATCTGGGTTGGGTAGTTCTTGCATGGGACGAGGGTAGAATGGTAAATCAGCAAACCGAAAAACCGGTAAAGTAGGGTGTGTTTTGATCTGACAAAAATCCAGAAACGGTGACCCGTAAAATAAGCGACCTACGAGGGGTATTATGGTAATAAAGATCAAACCGCATCGAAAATCACGAGAAGCAAATGGGAAGCGCCACGCGCCACCGTCTAAAACCAGCTGGAACGAAACAACAACCACCACCACGAGCCCACGATAAAACGACAACGTAAAGACGCAAAAACACCACAAGTACCGAAACGTACTACAAACCTTAGATCTCGAGATTTCTGAGCGGTTATTAGTGGGTAGGCTGGACTCCTCGACACCGCCACCGCCGCTGACGGAAGTAGCACCGCTCCATGACAACGGAGTGGTAGGGCTGGCTCTAGCCGCAGGCGATTTCTTACCGGTGACAGGTTGCACGAGGACCTGGGGTCTGGAACGGCGTTGTCGGATTAGCCAACTTGATGGAAGCGGGTTGAGGTGAGAGGGCGGAGATGTGGCTTGACGGAGTGAGAGCAAAACCTGAACCACCAAGTCGGTGTCATCCATGGCGGATTTGACCCAGTTGTCGTCGTCAGTCATGGTAGTGATGGGGGGAGATGGAGGATGAGAAGGAAAAAAATGGTGGTGGTGGCAGAGAGAAAGTAGGGAAAATAATAATGGGGATTAGGGGTGGGCTTTATATGTATTTATTTGTGTGTGTGAGAGAGAGAGAGAGAGAGAGAGAGAGACTGAGAGAGAGAGAAGAAAAAGGAAACAGAAAAGAAAAAAAGAAAAAAAGAAAAAAGGAAAAAGAAAGAGAGAGTACATATGATATGGCATTTGTTGTAGGTGTAGAAACGAATGGAATGGGTGGAGCTTGGTGTGATGAGGGGAGTGTAGGACCCACTTTTAGTGGAGACGTGGAACTGACCGCCCTTCTGCCCTGCCCCTTTTTTGTGTTTTGAAACCTCAGGGTCTATTTTGCCATTTTACTATTTTCCCTTTTACCTTCCTTTCTACGTTTAAACAACTTCAATTATAATTATATATTAATATATTATAACCAATAAATAAAAAAAACATTTTTTTTAATAATTTATCAAATCTACAATTCACACTTCTTCTTATCCACATTGTCTAATTATATATGTAACGTTGATTTTGAATTTTGATGCATGAATCAAAATATTCGACTTCATGAATCAAGTACGAGTATTTCTTGAACAACTCGCTCTTGTATCGAGATGTCACGTTAAGATATTAAATCGACCCGATATTAGATTGCACTATAGAGTGGATCTCAAACTCGACATTGTTTGTTTGTGGCTCATGCTAAGCATTTGTAAGTTTTGGTTTTGTGGGTTTGTTCTGGAAAAATATCAATCATACTGATAACATCATTTTAGTCATTTTACAAACTAATCCAGTCAAGTGACTAAACTTAATTAAACCATCTAATTCTATCACAAAAAACTTTGGTCTGAAAGTTTGAACTATTTGGTTGCAAACATCTTAATAAAAGGTGATGGAAAAATTAGTTAAATAAATACACAATGGGTTGTTACAAATTAGCAATTAGAGTACATTTGCATATATAGTTATTAACCGGGAATTTTAATATTTTTATTGATAGCTGGTTTTTAGTATTATCAAAAAGGATCAAGTTTTTGTTCGAATTAACAAGTACACTAAACTATCAAGTTTCATATAAAACATATTTTGTTGTCAAATATAGATTTGTGTTAAATCAGTCATACCAATCACATTGATTTAGTTTTGATTGAACTAAGTGCATCCTATATGAATGCATACTTAGACGGTATAAACTAGTTAAACAAAAAGACCAATCTACTACGTAATTATTAATATACTGAAAAAACAAGGTAAATGACACTATAATACCTTCATTATCATCATTTGAATCTTTGTTGTCATATTTGTGTGCACACCAGCACCAAAAAGACCAATCTACCACGTAAAACTAGAAAATGAACAAGAGGTAATGAAAACGACCTATGTAGTTGAAATAATAGTAAAACATGGTCGAGAATCAAATGACAAGCACAATTCATCGAATCTTTCTGATGATGATAGAGAGCATAAAACTAAACGTATAATGTTTGAGAAGAGACGATCTTATCATGATATTCATCAACAAAAAATGAGTTGTCTAGTTGAACCTAAAGAATGACTATCTTTGAGCTTTCACCTAGACGAAATTTAATGAATAGAGAATGAAAAGTATGATTAACCACTTGTTTAATCCATAAATATGGTGTGGTCATGTATGTGTGTGTATACATGTGTCATATTACACATTTTTTTTTCTTGGTAATTGTACATATTTATGCCAAAACAACACAATTATTGGAATCTTTTTATATTCATTATAAATTGACATATTTACAATTATACATTTTTGTTTTCTTTATCATGACTATACCATTTACATACACATAGTATTTAAAATGATAAATTTAAATATACGTCATGGAAGTTATATTTATATATATAAAGCATCCCATGTTCATAAATAAAATAATCAAAAGTTAATACAATTATAATGTTTAAATGTAACCGATAAAACTATCTTAGGGAGAAAGGTATACGAACTCCGAAGCCTCATCAAGATGTCATATAGGCTTCAGCGACAAAAATACCACCTCTGGCCCGAACTCCTTGAATCACGGTGAATGTCCCTCCTAAGCAAAAGATGACCATTTGCGAAAGATTTTTTTAGTCGTTAGACTATTTAGAATTTTTTTTCTTAAACTCCATAAATACCATGATTTATATTCCATTTTATTCACACCAACACCATATATTTAGCTGCCCTCTTTACTTAAACTCAAATTTATTTCCAGCAACCCAAAATCATACATTGCAAACATAAAAAATTTATTGAAATGGATTCATATTCATCATCGTCAAATTCATTTTCGTCCACTTTAGACTCGTCACATAATAATAAGTTTGACGTGTGTAATCAACAAGTTCGTCTAGGGTTTGCCGCATCAGCATTTCTTCTAGATGATGAATTACGAGAGATCATGATGTTGCACATTAATGTCAGGTACAATATTACTTTTCTGAAAATGTCATTTATGGAAATGACATTTTATTGAAGGAGGTTCTTGAATGAGCAAAGAACTATTCTTAAGAATAGTTTATGATTCGAAGAAACTTTTCGTTTCTTATAATGGGATGTCATGCTAGAGGAAGAACATGATTTTCAACGCTACAAAAGTGCACATATGCTATACGAAAAATTGTATACGACATCGTTCCTAATACGTGTGATCAGTATATGAATATGTAGAAAAATAATTCATGTGAAAAGTCTAGAATTCGTGTGTGCGCGTTTGTGTGTGTAAACCAACTGTCAACGATATTCATCAGTTTGTATGTGACACATGAATCCAAACATGCATTCCATTGGCAACATTGATTGTATACATTGGTCATGGAGAAATTATCTTGTAGCGTGACGAGGTCAATAGGCGATAGAAGAAAAGAATGATGGAGGGACTAGATAAGAAAAATTGATGTAGTCAAAATGATGAGGGGCTGGAATATGAGTATACGTCATCCTTATAATAAGCCATGAGAAATATTGTATCTAGACATAGGGTACATGGAGCGTAATAGTCGTGTATTTTCAAATTTCTTTCGATATATGTTGTGTACCCTTTTATATTACATGTAGGTTGTGTACTTTCAAATGTGTTTCGATTTAGTAGTTTTGGCTACCTGGAAACCAGTACAACTAGTTATTATTTTGATGTGTACTTTATTAGTGTTTCATTTTAGATTGTTTACTTTCAACAGCGTTTTCAAGTTACGATGCATATTTTTATTTGATAGTTGAACAATATAAAGTTGTGTTAATGTTTCAAATGTTATCACTTCCTTCCCTGTTGCTCTTATATGATTTGTCGATCATGTTTCGAAAAAGATTGATAGTTGACTAGTTGAGCAACATTGTAACTAGTGTCGCCGTCTTCTAAACTGATCATTTTTATACCATATTTTAATTAATAAATAACTTGATTTGATATATTTTTCTGATAAAACTATTTCAAAGAAGTGAATACTTTTTGACCTTTTTCATGTAAAAAAGTAGACCATTATCTTGGTTTTAAATAGAATATTATGAGATAATAAGCAAAAACATTTAAGAATGGATATATTACATCAAATATACTCAATCGAGATAGTTTTTAATCAAAAAGTGGTGTAAGAGTCGTCGAAAAGGAAGACAACACTGGAAAAAACATTGTTACCAGTTACGAAGGTTGAAAATTGATGCAAGAGCAACCGAGAAGGAATCGACAATGAACGAAACATTAATAGAAGTTCAAACCAATTAGCAACTATACAATCAAAACACTTTTGATAGTACGCGCCTAAATCGAAATATTTTTCTAAAATACACAACCTAAATCAAATTAATATCCAGGTATGAAAGTATAAACCAACATAATAACATGTGGTATCAGTTTTCAAGTAGCTGGACTATTAAATTAAAATACCTTTAAAAATATACACTTAAATATACATAAAAATACACAATATATATATTAAAACAAACTAAAGTACATGGTTGTTATTTGATATTTTTCCTTATAATTACATAGATCAACAAATTTTAAAAGTATAATTCCATACGATACACATTCTTATTTTTAAAACAACTTTGGAGATTTTATTAGGAACAACAATTTAAATAGTGTTAGATAAATTAATAAATAAAAGTTATGATGGTAGTACTGGCTAGAAATAAATGGACCAACTACATTGTTATCATCAATATAAAAATAAAAATCTTATAATATAAAAGATATCCATCTGTAAGTGACTGTCCAATTATTATTTCTCAATTAAATAGTTGTTTTGTCAGTAAATTATGTGATTATCTCAAAAACCTAATTTATTGTCCAGGTATAACCAATTAAGAGTAATTACTTTATTGTGTTAACTGATAAGCAAGTATGTGTTTTTAAATTATACTAGTTTATTTATCCGCGTATTACGCGAATACTTTTAATATTTTGTTGCTTATATAAAATATAATAAACTAAAATGTAAAAATATAATTTTTTGCACTAAAAATATACGATAATAGTATTACTATTTATCGTGACCTATTAATTTTTTATATTTCTAAATATGCATGAATAGTAATTATTTTTTAATATTCTTTAAACTTTTATTGTATTATAATTAAAATTTATTAGAGTATTAGATTTTATTAGATTTGATTTGATATGAATTTAATAATAGATTATAATAGATTTGAATAGATATAGTTTAAATATTATTTGTTATTTTTAAAAATTAGAAATATCACATGTCAATTCATGGTGATTAGGGATGACAATCGTCACCATATTCAATGATCATCCACCCGATCCGATCCACCATTGGTGGATATGGACGAAGTTAAATAGATGAATATCGGATATGGAGCGGATATGTGTTAAATAATGTATAGTGTAGGGGTCTCCATTGTAATTATGTAATCTATTTATATGAGATGAATACAACACATCCAATCAGGGTTTCCACATATTCTAGCATGGTATCAAGCATAACCCTAACCCTAAAATATTAGGGTTATTTTTTTCCGGTCACTGTCTTCCGGCTGCCGCCCTACCACCGCCGCCGACACTGCCGCTCGCTTCCGCCACCGTTTTGCAGCGCCCACTGCCGTCTAGCCACTGCTGCTCTCGGTCCAAACCCTAGCCGACCAACAGCTCCAGCGCCGTTCTTTGCGCCGCTGCTACTCGGCTACCCCCTTCTTTGCGCCGCTGCTACTCCCCTGTATTGCGGCCGCCGTCCTGCTGAAACCCAAGGCGGCTAGCCTGCCGCCTCTCCTTGCGCCAACCTGCTGTCCTTTTCTGCCCAGAAACCGACTGTTGCCACCGCCACTAGCCGCATCCGCTTGTTGCCACCGTCTGACCACCAGCCGCGCGGTCTTCTGTCCGCCTCATCTTCAGCCGCAACATAGCAATCCCTAGGGCTGCCGTCGCATCCCAAACCCTAGGGCCGCCGCTTTTTGATTCTTTGGACCTCGACTGCTGCTGTCCGCCTATTCCTTTCGGCATTACCCTCGGTGAGCACGTTCAATTTTTCTTTTTCTTTACAATTATATTTATTTTTCGTGATTACTATTATTATTAGTCATGACTGGAATTCCCTCACAAACCACACCAAACCCTACAGCCTCACAGTTAGTTTTTGCCATTGGTAATGTCTATCCCCAATTTAGTTTCAAGTTAACCACTGATGGTTCACGCTACAAATTATGGCGTCGAATTTTTTCTGATGTCTGCAAAGGTGCCAAAGTCATGGGTCACATTAATGGAAAATCAAAACCCACTAGCCCTGATGACGAGGATTGGGAGGCTATCGATTCTCGCATTAAATCTTGGTTTTATTCCACCTGTGAACCCAACTTACTTAATATCATCACCACAGACAATTGCACTGCACATGATCTTTGGGAAGCACTTGATGCTCATTTTTTGAATAATAAATTATCTCGTAGCCTTCAACTACAAACTCTTTTTCGAAACACCAAAAAGGGTGATCTTTCAATTACCGATTACTGTCACACCCTAAAAGATATTGCTGATTCCCTAGCCGATGTTGACACCAAAATCATTGATCAGGATCTTGTATTGCAAATTCTACAGCATTTACCTCCATCCTATCAAAGTTTAATTGATGTCATCACCCATACCAAACCTTTTCCCTCCTTTCTTGAAGCCAAGAACATGTTATTGTTACATGAATCCCGCGAAGACCAACCTGAGCCTACCCTTGAACCTCAACCCTCCCTTAGTTCTGCCCTTTACTCCTCGTCTGTCACTAATAATAATGGAAAAGGGAAAAATAAAAATAATCGGGGAAACAGAAACACAGGTCGTGTTACATCTAAGGGTAATACAGGGGGTGGGGGGTCATTTAACAGCACTGCTTCTTTTACAGGTAATTCCCGTGATGCAGGTC
>JAANYP010007267.1:0-104183 GCA_020465985.1 Centrapalus pauciflorus
ATAAATTCCACCTCGTGAATTTGAGCTGCGTGGATGCGTAAGACAATGACTCTATCCCTTTGCATGAGCACACAACCTAATCCTTGTGAGGCATCACAAGTAGACCACAAATTTTCAGTCCCTTCATGGTAGGACAGAATTGGTGCACTACACAACCTTTGCTTTAACTTGGCTGAAAGCCTTTTCTTGCTCTTCACCCCAGATATTCTCACATCCTTTCGAGTCAATTCCGTTTAAGGAACCCGCTATCTTTGAGAAGTTTCGATAAATCGCCTACTAATAACCGGCAAGTCCTAGAAATTCGGCGGATTTCCGTGGGGGTTCTAGGATCGCCAGTTTCTTTATGGCCTCGATTTTTGATGGATCAACTGGATTCTTTGCCGCTGTTGATCACATGTCAAAGGAATTTAACTCTCGCAACCAAAATTCACATTTGAAAATTGGCGTATAAACTGTTCGCTTTCTAGCAACTCCAAGATCACTTGAGATTTTGTTCTGTCTTCTTATTTTGTGGAATAGATGAGAATATCGTCTATGAACACTTCACAAATTTGTCCAGATACGGTTTACACACACGATTCATGAGGTCCATGATACGGCTGGTGCGTTAGTCAAACCGAAGGCATTACTGGAATTCGTATGTCAATAACGAGTTCTGAATGCTGTTCTTGGGTATGTCTTCTTCCGAACCTTTACTTGATGATTACCCGGATCGCAGATCAATCTTAGAGTAGAAGCTAGATCCTTGTAGTTGGTCAAAACAGGTCATCAATCTGGGGGAGAGGTAGCGGTTCTTTACCGTTAACTTGTTTAGCTCTCGGTAGTCTATGCACATTCGAAGGATCCGTCTTTCTCACGAACAAGACCGGAGCTCCCCAAGGTAGGAACTTGGTCGAATGAATCCTTTATCCATTCAACTCTTGGTAATAGTGATTGGATAGCTCTTGCATCTCAGAAGGGGCGCAGTCCTATATGGGGCTCTTGCGATCGGTGCAGCTCACCGCACCAAATCTGAGTTGGAAACTCTACGCTTTCTAGTTGGCGGAATCCAGGCAATCTCGGGAAGACCTTCGGTTGTCACAAACCATGGAATTCTCAAAGTCGCTTCTTCCTCCTCCGCCTCTTTTTCTAGCAATTTTGCACGCAGTACTGTTCTACTAGCATGACAACCTCTCCTAATGCACGTTAATGTTCTTAGGCCCAGGGATATGAACATTCAACGGTCGGTTCTTTCTTTCTCCTGGGACTGTTAGGAACTTCTCTTCTTGTGGAGTGGTATCCGTACCACTTTTCTTACAACACAAACAAAATCTCGGCATGAGTTGTGTGACCACACAAATCCATACCAACCTACTACGTCGAAACTTCCGAGGTCTATAGGCATCAGTCCTATTTTAAAGGTGATCTGCCAGCTTCAGTGTGCATCTCCGTTAATGATTACTAACTCGAAATTGCCTCTGATTTTACCGGCAGCCCAGTTCTATATAATAAGGTTTGCTAAGGAAAAGAGCGGCATTCATTGCGTACTAACTATCAGATAGAAGCTCCTAGTCAGCCCCAGTATCAAAGAGTACGTAAAGGGCATAATGTCGTTAAAAATAAAAACGTACCTGATATCCACGTGGGGATCTTGACGAGCGTCACCCAACCTGCTCCCCAACACAAAAAACTCCTCCCTGCCCTGCCCCTGAGCTCCTGCACCATTCCACAGTTTCGGACTCACTCTTAAGTGCCCTTTAGATCCACATTCACGCAGCTTTTTGATTGCGTTTGCTGCCACAACTGGTTTTTTCCATCCCGTGGCTCCTGTCATTACAGTCCTTGGGCCTAATGCCCCAAAACGTTTGCATTTTCTCACAGTGGGTTGGACAAGGGACCGGGTTGTGATGGAAGGTGGCATTTAGTGCAGAAACTGTGTACCGGTATAACCAAAAACCTCTTCTTTTGGTCAGTTCCAGCTGCGTAAGCCTTAATGGGTCTCTGGCTTTTTGGAATGTGTGAACCCGGCATTCTTTCCCCGCTTGTCCTTCACCAACTTTTCCTTTTGTTCTCCCCGCCTTGGCTTCATTTCCTCCGGCTAGCTTGGGTCCTAAGATTATTATTGGCCTACCTGATGGCATCCTGCAAGGTGGATGGGTTGGAGGGCAGTCACGTTTTACCTTGAAATTTGAGGATCGGTCCCCAAGTAACCGTTCAATCTTTTTGTACACTCCGGGGTCACCATTTGAGGACACGAGGATACTTAGGCTCGTGAAAATCGGGCGGTTGGTAATAAACGACTCATGACTTGGAGCTTGGAGCAGTGGTTTTTGCTCTCAAAATATGGAGGCACTACCTGTATGGAACTAAATGCACAGTATTCACAGACCATAAGAGCCTTCAGCATATTCTGAACCAGAAAGAGTTAAACATGAGGCAACGTCGTTGGGTTGAACTACTTAGTGACTATGACTGCGAAATTCGTTATCATCCGGGGAAGGCGAATGTCGTAGCTGATGCCCTGAGCCGAAAGGAACAGGTTAAACCCTTGAGAGTCCGAGCTTTGGTCATGACTATACAGTCAAACCTAAACTCTCAAGTCCGCGAGGCACAAGAAGAAGCAGTCAAGGAGGGTAATATACTGGATGAAGCCTTGAGAGGGATGGATAAGCAGTTCGAAATCAAGCCGGATGGATGTCAACACTTCATGGGCAGAATTTGGTTACCAAAATTCGGAGGAGCAAGAAAGCTGGTCATGGATGAAGGGCATAAGACAAGATATGCTATTCATCCAGGGGCAGATAAAATGTATCACGACTTGAAAGGAATGTACTGGTGGCCAAATATGAAGGCTGACATTGCTACCTACGTCAGCAAGTGCTTAACATGTTTGAAGGTTAAAGCTGAGCACCAAAAACCATCAGGATTGCTAGTTCAACCAGAAATACCCCAGTGGAAGTGGGAAAACATCACCATGGATTTCATCACCAAGTTGCCAAAGACGTCTGGAGGTTATGACACTATTTGGGTGATTGTGGATAGGCTTACCAAAACCGCACATTTCCTGCCCATTAAGGAGACTGATAAGATGGATAAGTTAACACGAATCTATCTTAAAGAAGTCGTCTCAAGGCATGGAGTGCCAGTATCAATTATATCAGACAGAGACAGCCGGTTCACATCAAGATTTTGGCAGTCATTGCAAGAAGCACTGGGTACACGCCTAGATATGAGCACAGCCTATCACCCATAAACGGATGGTCAGAGTGAAAGGACGATTCAGACGCTGGAAGACATGTTAAGGGCATGTGTCATCGATTTTGGCAAAAGTTGGGACAGACACCTGCCATTAGTCGAGTTTTCCTATAACAACAACTATCACTCAAGCATTAAGACCGCCCCATTCGAGGCACTCTACGGGCGAAAGTGTCGATCACCTCTTTGTTGGGCTGAAGTAGGAGATAGTCAGATCACTGGACCTGAGATCATCCAAGAGACTACAGAAAAGATAGCCCAGATTCGTAACCGATTAAAGATCGCGCGGGATCGACAGAAGAGTTATGCAGACATTCGACGGAAGGATTTGGAATTCCAAGAGGGAGATCAAGTAATGTTGAAAGTCTCACCTTGGAAAGGCGTAATCCGTTTTGGGAAACGAGGAAAACTCAATCCTCGTTATATCGGACCATTCAAGATCACCAAAAGAATTGGCCCGGTAGCTTACCGACTCGACCTGCCCCCAGAGCTTAGTAACGTTCATAATACCTTCCACGTGTCCAATCTTAAGAAGTGTCTGGCTGATGAATCACTCGTTATACCCATGGACGAGCTGGAGATAGACGATAAGTTGAACTTCATGGAGCAACCTGTAGAAATAATGGACCGAGAAGTCAAGAAACTCAAGCACAGTCGGATCCCAATAATAAAAGTCAGATGGAACTCTAAGCGAGGTCCTGAGTTTACATGGGAACGAGAAGATCAGTTCCGGGAAAAATACCCTCACCTGTTCTCGGATACTCAAGCAGTGGAGAACACAAGCTAATTTCGGGACGAAATTCCCTTAACAGGGGGAGACTGTAACATCCGGCACTAAACCAGGTTAGCGACAAAGCCCTAATATACATTTAATAGTCAATTTTAGCCTAATCAATGGTCATTAGAAATTAATCAAGTGATTAACAAGGTTTATTAGAAAATTCAACTCAATTAGAATCAAATTCATCGGTGCGATTAATCGGGAAATCAATTAATCCGATCAATTTACGATATAAAGGACTAATTCAACTAAGTACATAATTAAACTATGATTAGTGACACTAATCATACACTAATACAATTACTTAGCATTAATTATGCAAGACTAAAAGAAATGATTAAAACAATGCATCCAAAAGTATTTATGAATTTACAAGAAAAGGGAAATACAAGAATACATTTCTAAATACTTTTATACAAAAAAATAAATGAAAATACACCAAAAATACCTCCCTTTGGCCAGCCAATAGGAAGGACAAAAGGACCTTGAAATAATTTATTTTACTCAACATATCAAAATCAAATCCTCTTTATTTCAATTCATCCAAGATTTGCACTATTTTTCATCATTTCACTATCTTTTCAAGATCCAATTTTTCCTATAAATAGAGAACATTTCCATTCATTTTAAACACACCAAAACCCCTCTTTTCTCTCTTCAAAAACCGGCCATAAGCCCTCCCAAAGCCAAAAACCTTCAATTTTTGGTGTTCTTGAAGTATTTCAAGTGTTCTTCATATTTTGAAGTGTTCTTGGTGCAACTTTTGCAAGAGTTTCAACTTCTTCTCATTTGCATTCTTATAAAACATCAAAGTAAGTAAATACTAACTTATTTCATCTTATATTTATGTTTATATAACTCTTGCATAATATATATAATCACCTACAACAACAAGTTTCATAAAAACTCAAGTTTATAAGTTTCTAGTTTTTATTTTTGTGTTGTTTCTTTAAAGGTGTTTATGAATATATGAACACATTATAAAAGTGTTAATGTTATGAAAACATGTGATATATATGTGTTTTTATAACTATTATGACTTTTATACAAGTAGTCTTTGAATAAACAACAAGAATCATAAGTTGTTGTAAGTTTATGAACTACGGATTTTCGGCAGAAAACTTATATCAACTTTGAAAAATCATAACTAATTCATAACTCAACGAAATGAGTTGATTCTTATCTCAAAAGTTAGATCTATGTCTTAACTATAGATCTGTAATTTTTCATAATTTATTTTGGACTTTAAGACCTTTAGAAATCATTTGGGAAAACGAAAGTTTGACAGCTCAAAAATGGCCAACATAGCGTTTTTAACGAGCTTTTTCACCAACCTAAACAACTCGAAAAATGGTCATTCTTGATTCTAAAAATCCTTTGTATATAGTAGTTTAATGTCCTAGAAAACCAAAGTCTAAAACATTTTGGAGCTTGGTTAAAAACAGCCTCAAAGTAGGCCGAAAAACCTCCGAAAAAGCTGGAAAATTATATATATATAAACTTGACGTTTTAAGCGCATCTTATTTATAAACTTGTAATGTTGGGTGATTTAAGACATAAAAATCTATAAACATTCATACTATCATATATTAGTGATATTAAGTCCTTATTATCATTTAGGACTCGGTTAAACATCTCCGGTTTCATCACCCATCAAACAACGCAAACTTGCATTTTTGCGCACATTTTGCCATCACAAGTTCGGTGAGTCTTCATAGCCCCTATTTTCACTATCTATTGGGGTGGAAATACATGCACTGTTTTCATATGGACATCAAAACTGTTTATTTCTTATATGTATTACATGTTTGGATCCCATCAGCCCTTATATCATGAACCGTTAATTGCATTTATTTGTAAGCGCGGATATATTGTGGATAGATCTATCGGGAGTCATGTCCCCCATTCGGGTTAGCTCGGTTCGGCTAACAGCGAGTGCATATATATTCAACACACGGTATTACGTATGGGAATACTGCACATGGCAAACTCATTCTAATTAAGCTTCGGTTGCATGATGGTTTATGTAATACATACGCGGAATTTATGATTTTATAAATTCAACTCATCTTATAATGTACATACAACTGGTCTTTTCGCGTAAACCTATGAGCTCACCAACAATTTTCGTTGACGTATTTTAGCATGTATTTTCAGGTAATTAAGGCAAGTATGCCTTCAGAAGTAACCACTTTCAAGCTTCCGCACTTAAGGAGTCGCATCCTTTTTCAAACCGTCGGAGATTTATTTGCATTATTTTGGACAATTTAATTATGTATTTAAATCTCTGTACTTTGCGAACTACTCTTTATCATTTACGGGTTATGTAAAACATTTCTACCTTTTAAAGTTATATCGATGTATTTTGGAAAACGTCCATATAGTGGTCGTTCATTATGATTATGGTTACGCTTCCGCACTCGTCACGCCTCGCTGCCAACCGAGGTAGCAGGGTGTGACATTTATAATTTCTAACAAAATGTTATATATTTCTACTTTGAATGAGTTCATTTGTTTACCTGCATTGTCTAACATGGTTGTTATTTGTGTACAGGTTACAAATGGCATCTCCAAGTCATTCCCATCAGTCAAATTCCTCCGACTCCCATTCATCTTCAAACCATACACTCGTATCTAAACCCGTCCGATCTGCCTCAGTTACAAGGCCTTCACCTTCAACTATCATACCTGACAACCAACTTGTAAAACCCAAACATTGCCTTCCTTTCAAAGATAATAACCATCGTTTGGATACCAAAGTCATTAAAGTCAGTCACCCCATCATCGTTTGGATACCAAAGTCATTCCCATCAGTCAAATACCTCCGACTCACATTCATCTTCAAACCATACACTCGTATCTAAACCCGTCCAATTTGCCTCAGTTACAAGGCCTTCACCTTCAACTATCATACCTGACAACCAACTTGTAAAACCCAAACATTGCCTTCCTTTCAAAGATAATAACCATCATTTGGATACCAAAGTCATTAAAGTCAGTCACCCCATCATTGTAGATATCCTCAAAGGCCACCCTTTGGGATATCTTCTTCAATGCAAACCCTCTAACCCACAAGTCTACCTTCAACAATTTTGGCATACATTCAAATTTGTTCCTGCAGATGGTAACCACCATTTCAAAGTAACCATTGATCAATATAAATCCAACATAACATTGGCCAGACTTCACCACAACTTGTTTCTACCGAGACGGATTGACACAGTTAACTTCCCAGAGTTAGCTGATTTTGAAGACTTTGTTTCAGATGAGGAGTTAGTTCATGACCTCATATGCTTGGGTTATTCAAAGCCACTTCCTAAGATCTCCAAGTTTCATCGCAATGGCTTAAATGGAGAATGGTACACTCTATTCGGTATCATTAGTCGGTGCATGACATCTAAACACACCGGAATAGACAGATGCAGCATACACTGTCTAAGGATCTTTCACGGTATTGCTTTCAATAAGCATTATGATTATGCTCAATGCATATGGGAAGACCTCAAAGAAATTGTGCTTCCAAAGACTACAAACAGATCCAGGAAATTTGTTCCGCTTCAGAGGTTCATACAAATTCTAATCCGAGGGATCCTCCGAGCTAATGAAAATATTCCGAAGAGAGCAAACTCACAAAGATGTCCAGATTACGTGATGATGAGTTTACATGAGGTGCCAGATTCTCCCAATGCAAATATAATGCCCATTTCGGAATCGTTGTTAAAATATGCAGATCCGGAATGTGAGAATGTGAGGATTTATAGGATAGACCATGCTCCTATAGAGACCCAAGAACCGGGTTCTCTTAACCAAGGAGTTATAGGGAGAAAGGAACTTCAGCAAGGGGCTGAAGTTCAGGGAAGCCTACAAGTGAGTGAGGGAGTAGAAGCAGTGAGGGGTGGTGAGGAAGAAGCTGGTAGTACAGATTCGGAACGTACGTTATCAAATATACAAGAGGGAGCAGAGGAAGGTAATGATGATGATGGTGGTGGTGGTGGTGGTGATGATGGTGATGATCATGATGAGGGAGGAGCCGCTTTGATAGACATTATTCATATTGCTCAGGAGAGTGTGAGGGATGTCCTGCACCTAGAAAGCCGGGAATTAACCACATCTACTGTTAGCTCCCCTCTGGGAGTTAGCATTGAAGAAGTCAGTATCCCACTGACAAGTGCACACCCCACCATCCACTCAGTCTCCTCTCAACAGGAGACTGTTTCAATTCAGCACCGGGATGAAACACAACTACTATCCGATAATCCTTTGGATTTGATGGATATTGAAATAAGTACACATCTGCCCGAGTGTACAACTTCCATTCAAGCACAGAGTCTAGAACCAATACAGCATAGGACACTTGAGTCGACTTCATTTGTTGAAGTAAGTGCGGTTGAACTTAGTGTTCCCGCCGGAACATCCTTAGCTACGGAAGCATTCATTGCTCCATCGCTTGAAGAGGGTGGAAGTCCAGTTAGAGCGAAAACACTGCCAACACTAAGTACTGGCCACACAGAAGTTCTTTTCACAAGTTTAACTGTTGTGACAACTGGAAGTCTAAGTGACCCAGTAGTGAATCTTTCCCCTTTTGTTACTGAATCTTCACTGAGCCAAGCCTTGAATGCAGCTATTGCGGGAGTGAACTGTCATCTCTGCTCAGTTATCTGAAGTAATGGCACAAATGTCCAACATTCATAGGGAGCCACGATTTTATGATGCCAATGGACAAACAGATAGATCAAGTGTTCGCTCCATTAACTAAGGAGAACATGAATGTGATTAACCGTGGACATGGTGATAACTTTGAGAACTCATTTAATTGTATGGTTCGTCAACAAAGGGAATCTGGTAAAATGGCTAAGAACTAATCTTGTGGATAACAACAGGTATTGAAAGGCCGGATTGACGAATGTAATACTAGAATTAAATTGGGTTATTCAGAATCTAGAAAGTTTAATCGAGAGGATGGCTACTGTAGAAGAGGTTTTTCGATTCAATGAAGTGTGTGATAACGAACGTGTATCATTAATGGCCACCAGTGTACATGATAGGGTATCAGCATGGTGTCATGCATATGAATGGGAATTAGAGTCACGATTTACGACATGAATGGAACACATAGATTAACTGGTCATTCAATAAAACAATCGGATGTGGATTTGAGGTGAAGTTTCATCACCGAAGGGAGTATGGTAGGTCGGCTCAAGACCGAATTGTGGGGATGCAATAGGCAATGGAATGTCATTTTGATTGAGTTAGTCTGCATCCAGAAAGGTTAAACGAATGGATGGCTAATGTAGATGAAGGTTTTCAATTCAAAGATGTGTATGATAATGTACGTGTATCATTGATTACCACTAGTCTACATTGTAGGGCATAAACATGGTGCCATGTATATGAATGGGTATTGGAGCCACGATTTATGACATGAATGGAGGAACATATAGATCAAGTGTTCGTTCAATTAACCAATTGGATGGTGGATTTTAATAATTATTAACATGATGATGACTTTGAGAGGGTAGCGGCAGTAGAGGAGACGTGTAAGGCTCAAGCTTCATCATCAAAACACAAACATGATGAGCATGATAAAGACTCCGAGGATGCTCCTCATGAGGGGGAGAAGAGGAGGAAGCTTGATGAGCCTACACCTGGAATTCTAATGATTACATACCCAGAGAAGGAGGCAGAGGTGAGAGAAAAGGACAGGAAGCTCAAAAGAACCTGCTGATGTACAAAGTGAGCTGGGATTGATTCTTCATGAAGATGTTCCAGTTCCTTTGAACATTCAGTCAGATATCTACAACTTTGAGGAGTATAATGATTCGGATGATGACAATCAAACAGTTCGGGATAAGATGTTGATGATTCAAGGAGTAGAAACTGAAGGAGAGAGAGAGAGGAGTATGTTGAGTTATTAGAGGATGATGATGTTATTACTTTGACTGATATTGATTTTCAAGCTAAAAGGATAGAGGAAGAAGAGGAGTTAGTTCAAGAGATTTTGAAAGAGTCTATACCGATACCGACGGTTGAAAAGCCTGAGGTTGTTATTCAAGTTAAGGAGGAGTTGGAAGAGTTTCAGACTGAAAATGTGATAATACAAGAAAGAGTAGAGCTGAATGAAGTTGAAGTAATGGAAAGGTTCTTTAACGAGTATATTCTTGCGGATGAGTCGCAGAAACAACACCGTCTCAGATTCGAAGCTCAACAGGTGGTACAGAGGGAAATAAGAGATATGCTCACATTGTTGAATAAGGATGAAATAAGTAAGAAGAAAGTTAAAAAGTTTGAGCTATCTGCAAAATGGTCAGCAAATTTCATTGAGAAAAGGAACAAATTGCCTTATCTTGAAGACATTTTGGAGAAAAGAATTTTTTGTAAGAAACAAGCACCTTGTTCGTTTCTTAAGCTGTTTAGGAATCTGGAGCCAAACCTGCCAAATCTTGTCAATTATGCTAGTTTTCTGAGAAACAAGATGCAAGTAGTGGATAAAGTGAAGAGTGAGTTCAGGATAGTTGATTTAATAAAAATTGAAGCAGATATGTTTCATATGCACCTGGTCGATATTGAAGATTTATTTGATGAGTTGTGCCGCAACAAGAGAAATGAGCACTGCAGATTTGCACTAAAGACAATTTTCCACTTCATGCATACCAAACTGGTATTGATGTCTGTGCAAGATCTGCAGATTGGTGTCGAACGAGGGATGAGAAAAATTAACATCACAGCTCCAAATCGAGATATCAAGTTTGCAGGAGAATTAAAAGAGTTTCAAGTCATCATGCTGAAGCATCCTGCGGTAATGTACAAAGACTGAAACAAAAAGTTAAGAGCAATGAGGAGTGTTGAACTCAACAAGTTTTCTGATGGTACGTTACAGAAAGTGTTGAATGGATTGAAGGGAAAGCTGGCTTCGAATAGAAAGAGAAAAACTAATAAAGGAGCGTTATCTGTTAACGATAGAAGACTGATGGTGGAGTTTATTTCAAAGATTGAATGGAGGCTTTCAGACCGAAAGAGCATCAGAAGATTTGAGCAAAAGCTGGGATTATCTACCTGAAGACTTTGCATATTCCATCAAAGGGGGAGATTGTTGGAATGTATTTTGTTGATGGAATACAAAGTATAGAGTGTATTTTGTAATTAGTTAATAGATGTAAAAATGTATATAAATAGATGGTTGACTTTCAAAATAGAAATTAGATCTGACAGTTACTATTTTGTACGCATTGAATTCAGAGCTAGGGCAACTGTTCACGAACATTCTCATTCATCATTTTGTAATCATCAGTTCTTCAATCGAATCATTCGGTCAATTTTAATTCTGTTTGTTGTTCTTGATTATTTGATATTAGTGTTTGATTGTTAAGAAACTACATTTCACAAATATTAATAACAATACAACTTATTAATATACAAATCCATATATGTAAAAATTATAATAATTAAATTGTTGTAATAATTAATAAAAATGATATATCAAATAAATAAATGAATAAATAACAGTAAAATAAAACATATTATAAAAATAATACTTTAGTGAAATTGTAACAATGAGAAAAAAAACTAAATATTAAATAAATAATAATAGGATAAAAGTAATTAAAAATAATATAAAAAATTAGTTAGGGACCAAAAGTGAAACAAAGTTAAAAGGGCAAAATGGTTTTTTTTGAAAAAATGATTGGTCAAAGGACTAAAATCATAACAAAACGACAACTATATATACTAAAATTGTAATTTCGACGTGAAAAGGATCATAACCATAATTTATATATAACCACAGGGTCGAAAATTGTAATTTACCCTTTGTTTTATTAAAAAAAGAGTTGTTAATAATTTGTAACTAAAATGCTCAAATGTATAAATATAAACATGGGCAAAATGAGTATTTTAATTAAAGTTAATGGACTAGGGACCAATGAAAGTAAACCTTGATGATAATGATCAATTTTGCAAATACCCTTTGTTTTATTAAAAAAAAAAGAGTTGTTAATAATTTGTAACTAAAATGCTCAAATGTATAAATATAAACATGGGCAAAATGAGTATTTTAATTAAAGTTAATGGACTAGGGACCAATGAAAGTAAACCTTGATGATAATGATCAATTTTGCAAACTAATAAGTTTAGGGACCAAATCCAAAATTTGACACAAACCACAGTGACCATTTTTGTAATTAACTCTATAATGAAATATAAGGTATGTAATAGAAAAGTAAGAGAGATGAAAAGTGGTATTTAAAAAATGAAATGAATATTTAAAAAAAGTGTAATATTCTACATATAAAGGTTTTTTTAAATAATTATTATAAAAGAAACATATATACTATTTATATAAAGTTATATAAAGGTTTGTTTACTAATAGAGTGGTTAAAGAAAAAGAATTATGAAAGTTTGAATGATTTTTATTATAATAACTCTAATTCATAACAACAATTGACCTGTCAAACAGGTTACCGGTTAAAAATGAATAATTAAACCAATAAATTTGAAAGTATATTGATTAAACTAATAGAAAATAAAAAGTGTAGTGATTTGATCGGTCGTAAAAAAATTGAATGGTTAAACCGAAAAAATCATAAAAGTTTGGATGGTTTTTTCGATAATAACCCACTTTTTTATACATTCATATTTTTTTTTAAAACTGACTACCCTCTAATTTAAAGAATTTATATTCACAAATTCTAAGGGCATGAAATCATTCATCTATATCATTCATCAATATCATCATTCTTATATATAATGCAGCGCACCAGAAGATACCACTCTTAAAAGTAATTTTTTGAAATTTTTTTCAAAAACATGTTTTAATTAATATTACACATATGATATATATAATTTACGCACATTCACACATTCCAAATGCATGAAATCATGCACCACATAAATGCAAGTTCACATATATGCAAAATTATCTAAGTGTACGTTCACATCATTTTTTAGGAGTTACGAGATATATGTGAAATTTTACATATGATCTTTATAATGTTAATTAAAACATGTTTACGAAAAGAATTGAAAAGGTTTTTTTAAAAGTGGTACATTCTGGTGCGCTGCATAATGAGTGGTACTCTCTCGAACCATATTCTCTCTGTGTGTGTGTGTGTGTCTATATATATATATATATATATATATATATATATATATATATATATATATATATATATTGTTAGATTGTATTTTAATTGATGGAAACAAAGTCTAGGGGTTGTTTTGTATTTCTTTAATAGTTGTGAAAAATGTATATAAATAGTAGCTTTGACTTTCAATAGAAATAGATCTCTGACATTTGCACTTTTTGTACGGAAGAAAAAGCAGTTACTGATATTGGAATTATTCTCTCATCATTGTAATCGACATTCTCTGCTATTGAATCATTTGGTTAGTAGTTTGATTACTGAATTGTTATTGTTCTTGATTTGTTATTTGATTGATATGAAACTGTAAATCACAATTGGTATCAGAGCTTTAGGGGTGAACAATTTGATTCCGAGATTGATTTTTTTTTTCGATATTGCTACTGTTCTTGAACATTCGAAAAACACTAAAATCACTAAGGGTTTTTAATCTGTTGATCAATTTGAGTGAAAATTGGATCGAAGGTACAGGATCAAAAGTCGAATCAATTGATCATAAACTTGAATTGATTCACAAAACACAGAAAAAGATCTAGGCATTTTTATCAAATTCTGAAAAATACAAGAACGAACACTGTTCTATTGAAAAAGTCCAACCTAGATCTATTTTTGCACAAAGGTGTTTCACAAAAAGTGTTTGTATTCAAAATCCTCACCTTCGATTGCAATTTGAGTGAAAATGGGCAAATTTTTGGATTTAAATTGAATTTTAGACTTGACAAATCTGAAAATATTAAGAAACTCGAAATACACATATCATATGTGTCATTCGAGTTGAAGACTTGTGTCAATCGAGTTGACAACCTGTGTCAATCGAGTTGGACATTAAGTTGATTCGAGTTTTAGTGAGAGATCATTCGAGTTTATTTCTAAACTCATTCGAGTTTAATTCTAAACTCATTCGAGTTTAATTTCAAACTCATTCGAGTTTCACTTCAAACAAATTCGAGTTTAGTTACAAACTCATTCGCGTTTCATTCCAAATTCATTCGAGTTTCCCAGCAAACTCATTCGAGTTTCCCACCAAACTCATTCGAGTTTGATTCCAAACAAGTTTAAATACAAACTCGTTCGTGTTTCACTTAAAACACATTCGAGTTTTACACCAAACACATTCGAGTTTCTCATCAAACTCATTCGAGTTTGATCCCAAACTCATTCGAGTTTCTCATTACATTCATTCGAGTTTCACTCTAAACTCATTCGAGTTTCTTACTTAGATCATTCAAGATACATACAAACATTATTCGAGATTTTTGTTACAATATATCAACATCAAGTATACTCAGTCTCTGATTCAAGTTGATTATTGTTACTAACAAGTTACTGTCTTGTAGATTTCGTTGATCATTTCAGTACTAATCTGTGTTTCAAAGTTTGATCAACCTTCAACTGTTGATCAACATTTTCAATCTCAATCAAAGTTCATCAGATCTTGGATAGTTTCCCATATATCAATCAATATGTCTAAGCACGCTCTCGCAATGGGATCAGAAACCAAACCCCCAATTCTATACAGGGGTGAATATGTTCAATGGAGGGAGAGGTTTCTTGAATTCATTAGCTTTCATGATTTATCAGAAGAGATGTTGAAATCATTAACCGAAGGACCAGCCACTTTCATGGAAACAATCCCTGGAGTACCAACCGGTAATCCCCCAATTCCACCAAGGACAGTCGAGGTCACCAACCTGACTGAAGCCCAAAAGAAGAGAAAATTAGGAGATAAAACTGCCAGGAAGTTACTTCTGATATCAATCCCCAATGATATTTACACATGCCTCGCAAACACAAAAACTGCTAAGTCAATTTGGGATGAAGTGTGTAAACTGATAAGGGGATCTGACAGAGCTGCCACAAACAGGGCTAGAAACAACCTAATGACGTTTGAAAATTTCAGAGCCCGTGAAGGAGAACTACTGGAAAACACTTCCCTAAGGTTTGTGAATTTGGTAAGTGAAATGAAACGAAATGGAGTGACAAAATCCAATCTGGACATAAATGTCAAATTCCTAAATGTTCTGAATCCTGAATGGGAGAAATATGCTATGATAATCCAACAAACAAATGATATTGAAGAAATGGATTTTCATATGATATTTGAGAACCTCAACAATTATCAAGAGGTTGTGTTGAGGAAAATATCAGGAAAGAAGAAAGCCGAGAAAGAAACTGCTGATCCATTGGCTCTACTGGCAGAGAAAAAGTACAAATACAAAATGAAAAAGGAGAAAAGAGCCGTAGTCAGCAGTACATCTTCTGAATCAGAATCCTCAGATTCATCTGCTGATTCAGAGATAGAAGAAATGAAAAAGCAGATGGTGTCACATCCTTGCTTTAAAACATGCTTGCTTATCCCAGGAATAATAATAAATGCATAAAGCTAAATAAAACATTATAAGTCTTGCACTACACGTGCTACAAGGTTACAGTATTAAGTTGCTAAAAACATCACTATTAAAATAAAAGCAGCTACCCAGAACCCAAGGCATCATAAAGCTATACCACAAGCTGAAAGTGAGCTAAGTCCTCTGGGCAGATCATATAATAGACCTAAGCAGAAGGTCCAGCTTGTTCTTTACCTTTTCCTGTAAAAATTGTGAGTAGCAACTGTAAGCTAATGCTTAGTGAGTAAACAAATATTCATGAATGCATGTAAAATATGAGGCGAAAGTGCCTAAAAAGGCTGTTATGCTTGCTTGCTTGCTTGCTTGCTCATTTGCTTAATACCCAGAAAGAACGCTGCACAATTGAGACATTTCACGCATAACGGAGATGCCACCACTATGGGTTTACCGCTGACAGATGATCAATCTGTGATGCGGGGCTAGCTACCCGCATAATGCTCAAGGGATAGTGGTGAACATCAGAATTGCTTGCTCGCTAAATATAATGCTTATGAGATGCACAAAGAAACGCTAACACAAAGTTTGCTGTATAGTATGCAGAACAATAAACAGATAGCAGATAAATATGCATATTAATAGATCAAATGTAAGATCCGGCTAAGCTGGGCATCACCTGTACCACAGTGTTCGCCTTCACTCACAAAAGTCTATTGAATTCCAAAGAAGTCACATAGAAGCAATTTATGTCTCAATTTCATATAAAACATGTAAACAAGAATAACTGTTACTCACAGTACTGAAAATGCTTTGAAATGCTCTGAAATACTTGCTCGGGCTTATTTACGCTTTAAATTGCTTTATAATGCTTGCACTTGCTTATCTAGGCTCAATATAGACTGGCACTGGCTTTGACTCGCAGCTGGGCTAAACAGCTTATGTATAATATCTGAAGTTTAATATTACAGAACATGTGCTAAATTAATATTGCTAGCTCAATATTCCAACATCTATAAGCCATAACTTCTAGCTAAATATTTTGCTATTTATTTTGCTAATTTATGCGTTGTTCGTAAATTTTATCAATTAGATTCGAAATTTAGGGGTTAGATTCGAATCTGAGCATCAGACTCGAAGTCAGATTCGAATCTGAGCATCAGATTCGAAGACAGATTCGAACCAGGGGGTTAGATTCGAACCTCATTCTCGAATCTAGCTCTATTCGAGTCTGTTCTTGGCATTTCGAGTCTGTTCTATGCGTACTCGAGTTTGTTCATAAACTACAGCTTTAAACATGCATTTTCAAGCCTCAAATCCACAAATAAGCTAAGTAATAAGCCTCGGTTTAGTTATATTATACATAATCTACCATAATCAGGCTAAAACTCAAGCTAAATGGCTAAAAATCGAATCAAAAATGAAATATGAAGCTTCCTTCAAAAACCCAAATAATGCAGAATACGAAAATGGCAATTCTTACCTCGAATTCGTATCAAATCTCACATGCAATGGTAGATCCGCGTAGTACACTTCGAGACCTTTCCGATGACGTATAGAACTCGAGATTTGGCCGGTCGGTTTGAGAGAAAAGTTAGAGAGAAGTTCGGGTTCTAGAGAGAGGAACTCTGAAAATGCTAGACGGGTTTTGCAAAAGTGTGAAAATGGAGCACTCAACTCCTATTTATACTAAATCTCGAAATTACATCTTTTTACGCAAATTGCTCAAAATTACTTAAAATAAAAATGCAAATAAAAGGCAAGGTGTTATAGTATGAGCCCACCACGCTTGCACTTCGTCCTCGAAGTACCTAAGGCTCAAACAGATGCGGATATCGAACTCTCATGTCTTCCTCAGATTCCCAGGTCTGAGAAATTCCGTGAGAAGTCCTCCACTGCACCAACACCATTGCTACTTCTCTATTTCTCAGCTTCTTCATCTTTGTTTCTAGAATAACTTCAGGCTCGTCACATTGCAGTTTCTCGTTAATCTTGTAAGTTAGATGATCGGCCCACTTTTCTCTGTCATCTTCTTTGCACTTCCTAAGCTGCGAAACGTGAAACACGGGGTGTATGTTGGACAGTTCGCTCGGCAAGTCCAACAGATAAGATTGAGTTCCAACACGCTCGGTGATCTTGAAAGGACCAACGAATCGTGGTGCTAACTTGCCACGCTTGCCGAATCTGAACACACCTTTCATCGGCGAGACTTTTAATACAACATAGTCGTCCTTCTGGAATTCTAAAGGTTTATGGCGTCGGTCGTGATACGATTTCTGTCGAGATTGAGCAGTTTCTAAGCGTTGGCGAATAATTCTGATCTTTTCATTAGTCTGCTGAAGTAGCTCGGGACCGGCGATTGGTGCTTCACCGGCTTCATGCCAACACGTAGGAGTTCGGCACTTGCGTCCGTATAAGGCTTCGAAAGGTGCGGCTTTGATGGATGAGTGGTAACTATTGTTATAAGAAAACTCTGCTAACGGCAAGTGGTCGTCCCAATTACCGCTAAACTCGAGAACACATGCCCGCAACATGTCTTCGAGTGTAAGAATTGTGCGCTCGCTTTGGCCATCAGGCTGTGGATGATACGCCGTACTCATTCTGATCTTGGAGCCTAAACCATCTTGCAGTGCACTCCAGAACCTTGAAGTGAACCGGCTGTCGCGGTCGGAAACAATTGACAGAGGCACACCATGTCGAGTAACAATCTCGTCTATATAAATCTTAGCCAGCTTCTCTAGTGAGTAATTCTCGCGAATCGGAATGAAGTGCGCAACTTTGGTTAAACGATCCACGATCACCCATATTGCATCGTGCTGTCTCCGCGTAGTCGGAAGCTTCGTCACAAAGTCCATCGTTATGTGATCGAACTTCCACTCGGGAATCGGTAGAGGCTGTAGACTGCCATAAGGCTGCTGATGCTCCGCTTTGACTAATCGGCATGTAACACAATTATCGACATATTGGCCTACGTCTCTCTTCATACCGGGCCACCAATACTCGACTTTTAGATCGTTGTACATCTTGGTGCTGCCAGGATGTACCGAGAAGTTAGAACAGTGGGCTTCCGAAAGAATTTTCTGTCGAACATCACCAAATTTGGGAACCCAGACACGATTTTTGAAAAGCTTTAAGCCACGAGGGCTATCGGTTAAGAACTGAAGTTGCCCTTTCATGTCCTCAGAGTTGAGGTTTTCCCCTTTTAGGGCTTCGGCTTGAGCAACGAGAATTTCATCGATCAAAGTTGATGAAAACGAAGTATGAGTCAAGGTATAGAGACATTTAGCAGAGTAGGATTTACGACTCAATGCGTCAGCCACCACATTCGCTTTGCCAGGGTGATAAAGAATATCACAGTCATAGTCTTTGATGAGTTCCATGGAGCGTCGCTGGCGCATGTTGAGCTCCTTCTGGCTGAATATATACTTAAGGCTCTTGTGATCCGTATATAGCTGACATTTGGTGCCGTAGAGATAATGCCGCCATGTTTTCAACGCAAAAGTCACAGCAGCAAGTTCAAGGTCATGAGTCGGATGACTCTTTTCATGATCCTTAAGCTGGCGAGAAGCATATGCTATGACTCTGCCTCTTTGCATCAAAACACACCCAAGCCCTTGATATGAAGCATCGCTGAAGACTACAAAGTCTTCATTACCTTCGGGTAAGGCCAGAATAGGCGCTTCGGTGAGTTTCTGTTTTAAAGTTTGAAATGCGTTCTCTTGAGCTTCTTCCCAAATAAAGGGAACATTCTTGCGAGTAAGAGATGTAAGAGGCATGGCTAGTTTTGAGAAATCCTTAATGAATCGACGGTAGTAACCTGCCAATCCCAAGAAACTTCGGATCTTAGTAGCTGATTTGGGAGCTTCCCAATTTTGAATGGCTTCTATCTTAGAAGGATCCACAGAGATTCCTTCACCAGATATCACATGACCAAGGAATTGTATCTGTCGCAGCCAAAATTCACATTTAGAGAACTTGGCGTAAAGTCGCTCTTTGCGCAGCAACTCTAGCAGCTCTCTAAGATGCACAGCATGCTCAGCTTCGGTTTTCGAGTAGATGAGAATATCGTCTATAAAGACGATAACAGACTTATCAAGCATTGGTCTACAAACGCGGTTCATCAGATCCATGAACGCCGCAGGAGCGTTTGTAAGACCAAAGGGCATAACAAGAAACTCGTAATGCCCATATCTAGTACGGAAAGCTGTTTTGGGGACATCTTCTTCATGAACTTTGAGCTGATGATACCCAGATCTAAGATCGATCTTCGAGAAGTAACTGGCTCCCTGAAGCTGGTCGAAAAGATCGTCTATTCTGGGCAACGGATATTTATTCTTTATTGTTACCTTGTTCAACTCCCTATAATCAATGCACATCCGGAGAGTCCCATCTTTCTTCTTAACGAAAAGAACAGGAGCTCCCCAGGGAGATGAACTTGGTCGTATGAATCCCTTGTCAAGCAATTCTTGCAATTGCTTCATCATTTCTTGCATCTCAGCAGGTGCAAGTCTATAAGGGGCTCGAGCAATTGGTGCCGCGCCGGGCACTAAATCAATTCTGAACTCCACCTGACAGTCTGGCGGGAGTCCAGAGATGTCCTCGGGAAAGACATCGGGAAACTCGGAGGCTATCGGAACCTCGGCTAATGCTTTCTTTTCAGACTTAGCATCTATCGCATATGCTAAGTATGACACGCAACCCTTAGCTATATGCTTCCTAGCTTTGACTACAGAAATTAAACATATTTCACCTGTCTTTCTGTCACCGTAGATGCAAATATTGCGGCCATCCGAAGCAGTGAGCTTTATCAACTTCTTTTTGCAGACAATGCTGGCGTCATGATGATCAAGCCAATCCATACCCACGATGACGTCGAATTCATGAAAGTCCATCGGGATAAGGTCCAGTTGGAAGGTACAGTTGTCGAGCAGAATAATGCAGTCACGGTAAATTTTATCGGTAGACACACTTACATTACTAGCCGTTTCAATATCAAAGATAACAGGTAGAGTAGTCGGTGCAATTCCAAGTTTAGATGCAAATGAATTTGATATGAAGGAACGGTTGGCTCCTGAATCAAAAATAACTCTAGCAGGTACGGAGTTAACGAGAAACATACCAGATACCACATCTGGTATTTCCTTTGCTTGCTCAGCCGTGATTTGGAATGCGCGATTCTGACTCCGAGCTGGCTCGTTACGGCGACTAGAACCTCCTCGCGATGTGCTATGCCGGGCCGGTTGATTTTGTCTTTGCTGTTGTTGTTGATGTTGTTGCTGAGGTCGGTATTGCTGCTGCTGCAATCGCGGATGATGCTCTGCACTCGGGTAAATCATGCTGAACGGATGCGTACATGCATGCTCATTATGTCCAGGGCGTAAACAATTGTTGCAAACTTTAACTCTGTTAGGACATTCTTCACTGCTATGTCCTATTTCGTTGCACACATAGCACCTCACATCATTGGGGTTACAACGCCCAATGTGTGACTTCTGGCAGCGGCGACACTGCCTCGGCTCAGAATGTACCGCATAAGATCGAGTTTGCTGTGCCGTAGGCGAGCTGAACTGTCGGTACTGAGACTGCTGTGGCTGAGAATATCTGGATGAAGATCCAGAATAGCTTCCGGTGCGCGATTTCTTGGGCGGTGATGGACATGTCGGGTTAATAGAGGAAGTAGGAACTCCTCCAGCTCGAATAAAATCCTGCTCGAGAATTCGAGCAGCTTCAACACAGTCAGCATAGTTGGTATATCCCCGGTGCTTCAAGAACTTCTGATATTCAGGATGCAGACCCATCAGAAAACGGTCGATCTTTCGCTCTTCAGTAGCGACTTGATAGTCAGACAGCAAGCTTAGTCGGGTGAATTCAATCTCATACTCAGTCACCGATTTGGTTCCCTGAGTAAGAGACATCAGCTTCTCTTCCAAACGCTTCTTTTCATCAGCTGGGCAGTACTGACGAAAGAAGATAACTTTGAATTCATCCCAAGATAGGGACTTAATCCAGTTGGCTCCGTGCATGTTCTCCTGAGACCTCCACCACATGACAGCGCCTCCCTCGAACAATGTAGTAGCAAAGCTGACCTTGGATTCTTCAGCCCAGTCACTAATGAGAAAAATCGGCTCGATGCCAGTGATCCACTCAAGTGCTTCGATCGAATTTGCAGCACCCTTGAAGGGTTAAGCTCCGCAAGCCTTGAAATAACGGAAGTTGCAGCCCTTAGGAGGGACTACAGGGGCTTCCTCCTCGTCGGTGTCGTCGTTGTGGCGTCTAGTGTCATCATGTTGTTGTTTCCTACGCTCTTCTCTGCGCTTAGTTTCGGCTTCATCACGAGCACGAAACTGTTCTTGCAAGAACTTAGCTTGACGCTCGTTGTTCTCGTTAAGCATAGTTTGCATAATTTGCATGATCTGTTCAGGAGTGAGTCCACCTCCAGCTCCTTCACCAGATCCAGACATGTTCTGAAATTATATAAATAATACTTGCATAAGAATAGGTATAATTCCTATTCTACCCCATTTCCCAATTCCTAAAGCAAAGTCAAAGCCTATCTCAGGTCAAGTTAAAGCCTAGATATTCGAAGCTAATATCTTTGCTTAAAAGTTTGAGTCCAAGTGTTATTGCTAACACTTGAATCCCTCAAACCAATGCTCTGATACCATCCTGTCACATCCTTGCTTTAAAACATGCTTGCTTATCCCAGGAATAATAATAAATGCATAAAGCTAAATAAAACATTATAAGTCTTGCACTACACGTGCTACAAGGTTACAGTATTAAGTTGCTAAAAACATCACTATTAAAATAAAAGCAGCTACCCAGAACCCAAGGCATCATAAAGCTATACCACAAGCTGAAAGTGAGCTAAGTCCTCTGGGCAGATCAGATAATAGACCTAAGCAGAAGGTCCAGCTTGTTCTTTACCTTTTCCTGTAAAAATTGTGAAGCAACTGTAAGCTAATGCTTAGTGAGTATATTCATGAATGCATGTAAAATATGAGGCGAAAGTGCCTAAAAAGGCTGTTATGCTTGCTTGCTTGCTTGCTTGCTCATTTGCTTAATACCCAGAAAGAACGCTGCACAATTGAGACATTTCACGCAGAACGGAGATGCCACCACTATGGGTTTACCGCTGACAGATGATCAATCTGTGATGCGGGGCTAGCTACCTGCATAATGCTCAAGGGATAGTGGTGAACATCAGAATTGCTTGCTCGCTAAATATAATGCTTATGAGATGCACAAAGAAACGCTAACACAAAGTTTGCTGTATAGTATGCAGAACAATAAACAGATAGCAGATAAATATGCATATTAATAGATCAAATGTAAGATCCGGCTAAGCTGGGCATCACCTGTACCACAGTGTTCGCCTTCACTCACAAAAGTCTATTGAATTCCAACGAAATCATATAGAAGCAATTTATGTCTCAATTTCATATAAAACATGTAAACAAGAATAACTGTTACTCACAGTACTGAAAATGCTTTGAAATGCTCTGAAATACTTGCTCGGGCTTATTTACGCTTTAAATTGCTTTATAACGCTTGCACTTGCTTATCTAGGCTCAATATATATACTGGCACTGGCTTTGACTCGCAGCTGGGCTAAACAGCTTATGTATAATATCTGAAGTTTAATATTACAGAACATGTGCTAAATTAATATTGCTAGCTCAATATTCCAACATCTATAAGCCATAACTTCTAGCTAAATATTTTGCTATTTATTTTGCTAATTTATGCGTTGTTCGTAAATTTTATCAATTAGATTCGAAATTTAGGGGTTAGATTCGAATCTGATCATCAGACTCGATGTCAGATTCGAATCTGAGCATCAGATTCGAAGACAGATTCGAACCAGGGGGTTAGATTCGAACCTCATTCTCGAATCTAGCTCTATTCGAGTCTGTTCTTGGCATTTCGAGTCTGTTCTATGCGTACTCGAGTTTGTTCATAAACTACAGCTTTAAACATGCATTTTCAAGCCTCAAATCCACAAATAAGCTAAGTAATAAGCCTCGGTTTAGTTATATTATACATAATCTAACATAATCAGGCTAAAACTCAAGCTAAATGGCTAAAAATCGAATCAAAAATGAAATATGAAGCTTCCTTCAAAAACCCAAATAATGCAGAATACGAAAATGGCAATTCTTACCTCGAATTCGTATCAAATCTCACATGCAATGGTAGATCCGCGTAGTACACTTCGAGACCTTTCCGATAACGTATAGAACTCGAGATTTGGCCGGTCGGTTTGAGAGAAAAGTTAGAGAGAAGTTCGGGTTCTAGAGAGAGGAACTCTGAAAATGCTAGACGGGTTTTGCAAAAGTGTGAAAATGGAGCACTCAACTCCTATTTATACTAAATCTCGAAATTACATCTTTTTACGCAAATTGCTCAAAATTACTTAAAATAAAAATGCAAATAAAAGGCAAGGTGTTATAGATGGCACTGCTAACAAAGGCATTTCAAAAGAAATTCTACAGAAAGCCAACCAACAATAAGATGCGCTATAAAACAGGCTCGAGGAAAATTGAGAAGAAGGACAAATATGAGAAATCTGGAGAAAGCAGTGGAAGAAAGACTGACAAAGATGAAAAGTCAGACAAGTCAGCAAAGAAAGAGTCAGAATAGAAATGTTACAACTGTGAAAAACCAGGTCATTATGCCCGAGAATGTAGATCCCCAGTAGTCAAAAACTCAGACTACTATACGAGAAAGGCTCTCTTAGCCAAAGAAAAAGAATCTGGCAAAGCTCTTATGGCGGAGGATGACCACTGGTTGCAGTTATCTGAATATGAAGATATTCTGGATGAAGATGCTCATATTTGCCTCAAATCAGAAATTTTCAATGAGTCAGAATTGAGTGAATCAGCATTGATAGCTGAAGATGAAGTATGGGTTGGATTAACTGATGAAGAAGAGGATGCAGAAAGACGAGAATCAGAAGAGGAAGAGACAGAAGAAGTTGCATTGATGGCAACTGACAAAAATGAGGCTGAAAATGATGAAGATTCAGAGTCTGAAAGATCAGATGGTTCAGATAAGCCGGAGGTACATTCTAATTCTGACTCTGATATTGATGAATCAT
This sequence comes from Centrapalus pauciflorus, assembly GCA_020465985.1. Classification (NCBI taxonomy): domain Eukaryota; kingdom Viridiplantae; phylum Streptophyta; class Magnoliopsida; order Asterales; family Asteraceae; genus Centrapalus; species Centrapalus pauciflorus. The sequence goes on from JAANYP010007267.1 coordinate 24,596, forward strand.
GTGTACTAGAAGAAAAACTAACTCATATGGCATTTATGCTTAAAAAGTTTGAAAAATCTTTAAAGGCGGAAAAGAAAAATGCTCATTCTTTGGAAAACAAACTTCGTAATGAACATAACTTAGTTTTAGACTTTTCCAAAGATAAAGCATTAGCTTTACGAGCAGTTTCAGATTTACAAGATAAGGAAAGAGAACTACAAAGCAATATACTAAATCTTAATCACAATATATCTGATTTACAAGAAAGACTGCGAATAGCAGAATTAGAAGCTTCTAATTTTTCTGTAAAATATCATGCCATTTTTGAAGAACGAACTAAAATTTATGAGAAAGTAAAGAAGATGGAAGATGAATTTATCAAAAGAGGGCAAACAGATCAAACAATTTATTTAAGTCAACCAAAAGACACAGAATTTTATAATTCTAAATCTGGAATTGGTTGGGAAAATCCAAAGTATCTGACAAAAGCAATATCTAGTTCACCAACATTATATGATGTCAGATACATGAACTTAGGATTAAAAATGGCATTTATGAAAGCCTCTGATGAAGTAGAATCTAGTGAAGAATTAAAAAGATTACGATCAGACAAAATGCAAAATTCTAGTGATTATACCAGAATAAATGAAACAAGTAATATTCATGATATTAAAGAAGAGTACATTCAAACATATTCTGAAAAGGATTTGTCTGAATTACCTACTCAATCTCAAAAGTTATATCTGCCATATTCAATTTTAGAAAAGATAAATTCTGATCTAGAATTGAAAGTTAAAAATTTTGAGACAGAGAATGGAACTCTCAAGGCTGAACTAAGAACTATGGAACAAAAGTTGCAAAATCAGCCTAAAAACATAAAGTTGTCTGATCCACAATCCTCAACTTCTCTAGATTCTACAAATTCAGAAAAGGAATTTGATCTGTACATGCACTCTGACTTTAATTCATTAGAGCAAATGTTTGGTATATTGATGAATTTATCAAACCTTTGCATATCAAACAATCAGATGATAATAAAAAACCAGTTAAAATTCTGCAAAGAATTTCTACAAATTCATTAAAATCATCTGAAAATTCACCATTATTACAACAAAAGAAGGAGAAAACAAAAGTTATTGTTAATACTCCTAACTTTGAAAAGGGTGAATCATCTTCATCAGCGGACTCAATTGCACTTAAATTCCAATCTTCAAAAGGTATGAGACATTTACAGAAGAAACGAGTATCTAAATCTACTAATTCTCATACTTCCTTTATGTCAGATATCATTGTGAACGGTTCGAGAAAACAAGTTTGGAGAAAGAAGAAAAGAGAACAAAAAAACAAGAGTATAAAACAAGAGTGGCGCGTGAAGGACAAAATTGTTACAGATAGAAATAGCAACATTGAACATTCTGTCTGTAATAATAAACTTGTTAATAATTCTTGTATAAAGTTTTCAAGAACAGACTTAATTGCTTTGAATTCTTGTGCTTGTAAGCCTTCAATTGTTAAATCTAATAAGCTCGTTTGGCAACCAAAGAAAAAGGACCCATTTTATGAACAGAAAAAGGTTCCACAGAAAAGTATTTCAAAAACAATTCCACCACGAATTGTACAAAAGTGGATACCTTAAAGAACAGTTCAAAAGTGGGTACCTAAAACAACATCAAATGATAAGCTAAAAGCCATATCTGTTAGAAAAACAAATAATACTATGCATGAATTACCTAAAACAAAAGTATCCAACTACAAGTGGGTACCTCATGTGCTACTTCGTCTTATAGGTAAACCATGTCTGGTATCTTGACTCCGGATGTTCCAAGCATATGACCGGACAAAGAGACACACTCACGGACTTTGTAGAAAAGTTTTGTGGGACAGTCAGATTTGGAAATGATCAGTTTTGTCCGATCAAAGGATACGGAAGTCTCAAATACGACAAAATTACCATCCAAAAGGTTTTCTTTGTTGATGGTCTTGGACACAATTTGTTTAGTATTGGACAGTTGTGTGATAAAGGTTTAGAAGTCAATTTCAAAGCTAATCGGTGCAGCATCAGATCCGGAGAAGGAAAGGAAATATTGGTAGGAAATAGGAAAACAAATTTGTACTCCATTGATTTAGCCTCGATTTATCTGAAGAAATATGTCTGCTTAATGTCAAAAGCTACATCTAAAACAGTATGGCTGTGGCATCGTCACCTTTCACATCTGAACTTCAATGAGTTAACCAACCTAGCAAAAGGAGGGTTAGTTAAAGGGCTGCCGACTCCCAAATTCCAAAAGGAGCAGTTGTGTGCCGCATGTGAAAAAGGAAAAATGACAAGAGCTACACACAAATCCAAAACAGAACACTCATCCACGAGAGCACTGGAATTACTGCATATGGATTTCTGTGGACCAATGAGAGTACAAAGCATTAATAAGAAACGATATGTATTGGTGATAGTTGATGACTATTCACGATACACATGGGTTTTCTTCCTGAGGTCCAAATGGGATGCAACCGAAACGATCATAGACTTCATCCGGAAAATACAAGTGAAGTTGCAACTCACAATTTAAACAATCTGCTCAGATAACGGAACAGAATTCAAGAACAAATCGCTTGACTCATTCTTGAATTAACTCAGATGTCCCACCTACAACATCTGAAGTAACTCCCCAACCATATCTAGATCGTAATCCCAATCAAGACCAAATAGAACCATTTCCACATACTTTTAAGTGGACAAGAAATCACTCAATAGAAAACATTATTGGTGATCCATCCGCGTCAGTCCAAACCAGAAGGGCAACCATAAATGAATGTCTATTTTCAAATTTTCTAAGTAAAATAGAGCCCAAGAATGTAAAAGAAGCACTTCTGGACGCTGATTGGATTGTGGCGATGCAAGAAGAACTGAACCAGTTCGAACGGTTAAAGGCCTGGAGACTTGTTGAGCGCCCAAAAGACAAATCCATTATAGGCACGAAATGGATCTATAAAAACAAGAAAGACGAACATGGAGTAATCATTCGGAATAAAGCTCGTCTCGTTGCCAAAGGATACAGCCAACAAGAAGGGATTGACTACGATGAAACGCTTGCACCAGTTGCACGAATCGAAGCGATTAGAATGTTTTTAGGTTTTGCCGCTCATAAAAACTTTACAGTTTATCAAATGGATGTTAAAACTGCGTTTTTAAACGGGGAACTAACAGATGAAGTATATACATATCAGCCCGAAGGTTTTACTGATCCTTCGAGACCTGATCATGTATATATTTTAGATAAGTCACTGTATGGCCTTAAACAAGCACCGCGTGCTTGGTATGATGCACTTTCAATGTATCTGTTGAAATGTGGATTTACCAAAGGTGCAGTTGACACAACCGTGTTTATAAAACGTCAGGGGCCGGATATCATAGTTATACAAATATATGTAGACGACATAATATTTGGGTCTACAAATCCAGAATTTTGTAAAAAATTCGCATTTTTAATGTCCCAAAAATTCGAGATGAGCATGATGGGAGAAATAAATTTTTTCTTAGGATTACAAGTTAAACAATTAGCTGATGGTATTTTTATCAATCAGTCAAAATATATACAAGACATGTTAAAGAAATTTAACATGGTCAACAGTACTCCTATGAAAACTCACATGGCTCCGGATTCAAAGTCAAAACTCGATGAGGACATTTCGGGAAAACCTGTAGATGTAACTCACTATCGAGGTATAATCGGGTCATTGATGTACTTAACAGCTAGTAGACCGGATATTATGTTTGCTACATGTGTCTGTGCAAGATATCAGGCAAATCCTAAAGAATCACATTTAACAGCTGCGAAAAGAATTCTAAGATATCTCAAAGGAACTCCAAATCTTGGTTTGTGGTATCCTAGAGAATCTTCGTTTAATCTAAATGATTTTTCTGACGCTGATCACGCAGGTGATAATATGGACAGAAAAAATACGTCTGAAGCAGTACAGTTCTTAGGTGACAAACCCGTATGTTGGTCATCCAAGAAACAACATTGTGTCTCATTGTCTATAGCTGAAGCAGAGTACGTAGCTGTATCTTCTTGCTGTTCTCGGGTGTTGTGGATGAAGAGCCAACTGCGCGCTTACGGGTTTACACCAACGAAAATACCAATCTACTGTGATTCTCAGAGCGCAATAGCTATTGCATCAAATCCGGTGCAACATTTAAAAACAAAACACATTGACATTCGGTATCATTTTATAAAAGATCATGTAGAAAATGGAAATATAGAATTATATTTTGTGCCTACTGAATATCAACTAGCTCATTTGTTTACCAAAGCGTTAGATGAAAAACAGTTTAATTTTTTGGTATACAAATTAGGTATGTTGAATCGTTAAGATTTAATAATTCAGTAGTTTCAATTTATAATTTTAAAATTTTCATTTTTTATTGATTTTAGTCTGATGTTAAATTCTTGAATCTTAAAGAGTTAATATTCTTTGGAATTTAACAAGATCTGGATTGTCATGTGCAGGGGGAGCAGAAAAGAAATTTATCTGATTTTGAATAAATCTGATAAAATTTATCTGTTATTTTGTAGGGGAAGCGGAGTTGATAAATACGATATACAGTTGAGGGGGAGCAGCTTTCAGAAATTAAAGGGGGAGCAATTGAGAATTTTAATATTTTCTTTGAGTTTAATATTTTTTTTTTGTTTGTTGTTTTTGTGTGTGTTAATTTTTTTTTAATTGTTTTATTTTTTTTGTGTATATTTTCAAAAAAAAAAATTTCTTTCTTTCTTTAAAGACTAGTTTTAAAGTTTTTTTTTTTGAAAATCAAATTTTATTTTGTTATATTTTTTTTGTGTTTAGTCAAAATGTTTGTTGAAAAGATAGTATGGGTTTAAATATTTGGGTTAAGAAATATGAGTTGAAGTTGGGCCGAATTTTCTATTACATTCAAATTTGGGCCGGTCAATTTTTTTTTCAAATAAAATATGGGCCGGTTTAGTATACAACATATAAATTTGAAATTTCAAATTCATTTTTCGGATACACGCCTATTCATCATCTTCTCCAAAAACATTTCTTCACCTTTAAGAAACCAAAAACCCACAAACATCATCGACGAAATAAAGTTATCTTTTCATCAGATTGTGAGTAAATGTTTTAGTTGTTTCTTGCTTATTGTATTTGTACAGAGTTCATTTCAGTATTGAGATATATGTGTTCGTATACTTTACGTATTTGAATGTTAATGGTGTTCAGATTTGGTTGTTCATAAAACTGAAATTAAATGTGTGGTAAGTTTTGGTTTATGAATGTGAACATAAATCTGAAATTTCATGGTTCAATTCAAACCACACAAACAGAAAGTTCGATTTTAGTTTTAAACATCTTCGTGTTCTTCATGATTCTGAAATTTGAATTTTTAACAACTTTAATGTTGTTTTTGTTCAAAGTTCAGTAAATCAAATGTGATTTAAAATTGAATTTCGAGTGGGACACAAGTGTTTATTCAATGAAAAGGTCCATGAAATTGATTTTTGGTAAATCAGTGGAAGTATACTTGAAAAATAATTTCAAGAAAAGTTTCTTGATTAAAGCTATACTCGAGAAAAGTCCAAGAGTCATTCGAGTTGCTTTCAATGATATTCGAGAAAGGTCTTAGTTCATTCGAGTTGATTCAAATGATAATCGAGAAAGTCTCTGTGTCACTCGAGTTGACTAAGGGTTTATTCGAGAAACTTATGTGTATCATGCGAGTTGACCAAGTTTGTTGGACTTAGAAAATTTCAGAACTTAAGTCTCGATTGATACATTGTCCGAGAACACTTATAGTTTATTCGAGTTGGGGTAATGTTGTTATCGAGAAAGTTCATTATTCATACGAGTTGAGTGTTAGACATAATAGAGATGGTCCATATACACTTGTTTCATTCGAGTTTAACAAGTATTTCATTCGAGTTGGTCATATGTTGAATTCGAGAAAATTCCTTATTCATTCGAGTTGGACTACTAGAACATACGAGAACACTTAAGACTTATTCGAGAATCTTCATGTTTTATTCGAGTTTGGTACTTGTGTTATTCGAGAAGATTATAGTTCATTCGAGTTGATACATAGACTAAGTCGAGTTGTTTCATGTGTCATCCGAGACTAGTCAAGAGTCATTCGAGAATGAAGTAATTTCATTCGAGTTTCAATAAAAATTTGTTCTAAGTGTTGGATTTTTAATGTTTTAAGAAAAAATGTCACATTTTTTCAAGAAATTATTATAAAGTTGTAATTTTCTAACATTGGTCTCTAAACGATAGACTCTGGAGTCCTGTCAATAATAGTTTATTATTGTCTGGAATCCCGATGCCTTAAAAAGAAAATCACAACTTTTTACAATTTCTGATGAAATGTTACAATTTTTCTACATTTGAAGGTTTGTCATTTGTTTACCTGTTCTGACTAACATGATTTTTATTTGTTTACAGGTGTTCAAATGGCATCTCCAGTGCAGTCTTAGAATTCCAATTCATCTGACTCCCATTCATCATCCAATCATACTCTCGTATCCACACCTGTTCGTTCTACTTCTGTTGCCCGTCCCTCACAGTCAAATATCATCCCAGATAACCAATTGGTTAAACCTAAACATTGCCTACCTTTTAGAGATAATAACCATCGTCTGGATACCAAGGTTATTAAAGTCAGTCATCCTATCATAGTTGACATTCTCAAAGGCCATCCGTTAGGTTATCTGCTTCAATATAAACCATCTATCCCACAGGTCTACTTACAACAATTTTGGCACACAGTCAAATTTGTTCCTGCTGATGGCAATCACCATTTCAAAGTAACCATAGACCAATTCAAAAGCAAAATCACTCTAGCAAGACTTCGTCACAACCTATTTCTTCCAAGACGTATAGACACAGTCAACTTTCCTGAGTTGGCTGATTTTGAAGATTTTGTGTCGGATGAGGAGCTAGTTCATGATCTGATTTGCCTGGGCTACTCAAAGCCACTACCAAAGAGCTCCAAATTTCATAGGAATGGCTTGAATGGGGAATGGTACACGCTATTTGGAATTATCAATAGGTGTATGACGTCGAAGCACACAGGCATCGACAGATGTAGCATTCACTGTTTACGGATATTTCATGGAATCGCGTTTAACAAGCATTATGATTATGCTCAGTGCATCTGGGAGGACTTAAAGGAGATTGTTCTTGCAAAAACAACAAATAGAGCAAGAAAGTTTGTTCCGCTCCAGAGGTTTATACAAATTCTTATCCGAGGAATTCTTCGAGCAAATGAAAATATTCCGAAGCGAGCAAATTCACAGCGATGTCCAGATTATGTGATGATGAGTTTACACGAAGTGCCGGATTCTCTAAATGCAAATATTATGCAAATGCGGAGTCGTTGTTAAAATATGCAGATCAAGAGAGTGAGCATGTGAGATTATATAGGATAGATCATGCTCCAATAGAGACCCAGGAGCCGGGATCTCTTACCCAAGGAGCCTTAGGAATAGAGGAACCTCAGCAAGGGGCTGAAGTTCAGGGTGACCAACCTGTGAGTGAGGGAGATGACGTTGTAAGGGGAGGTGAGGAAGAGGTGGAGAAATCTGATTCCGATAGAACTTTGTCGGATATTCAAGAAGAAGAAGGTGAAGGTGATGATAATGATGATGATGATGATGGTGCTGATGGAGGTGATCATCATGAAGGAGGAAGGATGATGATAGACATAGTAAGTATTGCTGAAGAGAGTGTGAGGGATACCTTAAACTTAGAAAGCCGGGGTATAACCACATCTGCTGTTAGCTCTCCTATGAGAGTTAGCATTAAAGAAGTCAGTATCCCACTGACGACTGCACACCCAACCATCCACTCAGTCTCCTCTCAACAGGAGATTGTTTCAATTGAGCACCGGGATGAACCTTATAGTCTATCCGAGAGTCATTTGGACTTGATGGATATTGAAACAAGTATACAGCTGCCCGAGTGTACGACATCAATTCAATCACTGAGTATAGATCCTATACAGCCTAGGACACTCGAGTCAACTTCATCTGTTGAAGTTAGTGTGGTTGAACTTCGTGTTCCCACTTGAACATCCTCAGCAACGGAAGCATTTGTTGCTCCGTCACTTGAAGAGGGTGGAAGTCCAGTCAGAGCAACTACATTGCCAACTCTGAGTACTGGCCACACAGACGTACTTTTCACAAGTTCGACTGTAGTGACAACTGGAAGTCTACGTGACCGAGTGGTGCCTTTATCCCCGTTTTTAACTGAATCAACATTGAATCAAGCGTTGAATGAAGCTGTTGCTGGGGTGAATACGCATGTATCTGCTCGATTGTCTGAGGTAATGGCACAGATGTCAAACATTCACAAGTTCTTAAAGGGTAAGTCTGTTGCAGAGGAATCGATGAAGCAGTCTGAGTCAAATCAAGCAATTGACGAATTAAAGGAAGAGTTCAAAGACTTTGTCTTCGAACAATTTGATGGAATGAGAGAACGGATGATCAGTTTGGAAAGCACGGTCATAAATGCCTTGGGAAATCTATCAGAAAGAGTTGCGGCAGTTGAAGAAACATGTAAAGCTCAAGCTTCCTCATCCAAAAGGAAACATGATGAGCATGATGAGGACTCCGATGATGCTCCTCATGAGGGGGAGAAGAGGAGAAACCTTGATGAACCTACACCTGGGGTTTTGATGATAACATACCCAGAGAAAGAAGCTGAAGTTAAAGAGAGAGAGGTCGGGGGCACAAAAGAATCGGCTGGTGAACAAAGTGAGCTGGGATTGATTCTTTATGAAGATGTTCCAGTTCCTTTAAACATTCAGTCTGATATTTACAATTTTGAAGAATATATTGATTCTGATGAAGATGTTCAAGTTAAGCATCATGAGTTGAGTATTCAAGGAGTAGGAGAAGAGAGAGAGGAATACATTGAAGTTTCTGAAGATGATGATGTAATTACTTTAACTGATATTGATTTTAGAGCTGAAAGGATTGAAGAGGAGGAAGGTTTAGTTTAGGAGATCTTGAAAGATACTGAATCGACACCAACGGTTGAAAAGCCTGAGGTGGTTATTCAAGTTAAGGAAGAAATTGAAGAGTTTCCAGTCGAAAACGTGGTTGTTCAAGAATTAGTTGAATTGAATGAGGTTGAGGTGATGGAAAGATTCTTCAATAATTATGTGCTTGCTGATGAGTCTCAAAAGCAACATAGACTCAGATTTGAAGCACAACAAGTCGTTCAGAGGGAAATTCAGGACATGCTGACACTGTTGAACAAAGATGAGATCAGCAAAAAGAAAGTAAAGAAACTTTAGCTTCCAGAGAATAGATCAGCAGAGTTTATTAGAAAAAGGAACAAGATGCCATACATCGAAGATTCTTGAAAAACGTATATTTTGCAAGAAACAAGCTCCACGTTCTTTTCTCAAGTTATTCAGGGTTTTAGAGCCGAACATGCCAAATCTGGTCAACTATGCCAGCTTTCTGAGAAATAAGACTCAAGAAGTTGAGAAGGTTAAGAGTGAGTTCAGGATAGTTGATCTGGTGAAAATAGAAAAGGACAGATTTGTTAAGATCTTCTATCCAACGTTCACTGTTACTAGAGCCGATGGAAACACTTATACGTTCACAGAAGCAGATATGTTCAATATGCACTTGGTCGACATTGAAGATCTATTTGATGAGTTGTGCAGAAACAAAAGAAATGAACACTGCAGATTTGCACTTAAGACACTTTTTCACTTCATACATACCAAATTGGTATTGATGTCAGTGCAAGATCTTCAGATAGGTGTTGAACGAGGTATGAGGAAGATCAACATGACAGCTCCTCACAGAGATATCAAGTTTGCTGGAGAATTAAAAGAATTCCAAGTTATCATGGTAATGCATCCAGCAGTTACGTACAGAGATAGAAATAAAAAGCTAAGGGCTATGAGAAGTATAGAACTGAACAAATTTTCAGATGGGACTCTGAACAAAGTTTTGAGTGGTTTAAAAGGAAAGCTTGCAGCTGATAAGAAGAGAAAGACGAAGAAAGGAGCTCTATCTGTGAATGACCGAAGACTCATGGTTGAGTTCATCTCAAAGATTGAATGGAGGCTCTCGGATCGTAAAAGCATTAGAAGATTTGAACAAAAGCTGGGTTTGTCAATTTAAAGACTTTGCTCTTTCCATCAAAGGGGGAGAATGTTAGATTGTATTTTAATTGATGGAAACAAAGTCTAGGGGTTGTTTTGTATTTCTTTAATAGTTGTGAAAAATGTATATAAATAGTAGCTTTGACTTTCAATAGAAATAGATCTCTGACATTTGCACTTATTATACGGAAGAAAAAGCAGTTACTGATATTGGAATTATTCTCTCATCATTGTAATCGACATTCTCTGCTATTGAATCATTCGGTTAGTAGTTTGATTACTGAATTGTTATTGTTCTTGATTTGTTATTTGATTGATATGAAACTGTAAATCACATATATATATATATATATATATATATATATATATATATATATATATATATATATATATATATATATATATATATATATGTGTATATATATATATATATATATATATGTATATATATGTGTGTGTGTGTGTGTGTGTATATATATATATATATATATATATATGTATATATGTATATATGTACATCTATAAAAGTTGGTATAATCGGTAAAAAAATACAAAAGTTTTTGCTATTAATGATAAAAAATAAATAATGTGGGTATAATCGGTAAAAAAATACAAAAGTTTTTGCTATTAATGATAAAAAATAAATAATGTGGGTATAAACGGTAAAACTACAAAAAGTTGTTGCTATTTTTGGCATATAAATTAGTGAATCAATCATAAGAGATATTAATTGCCACAAAAAAAAACGTTTCAAAAAAATATAATTATGAATGTGGGCTCTACCTTTCACGTACTAACATGTAAACTTCCAATGCAATACTATCAATGTATCTTCTCTGTGTCAAAAATCATTTGCATGTAAAATATAAATTATATATTCTCTCTCTCTCTCTCTCTCTCTATATATATATATATATATATATATATATATATATATATATATATATATATATATATATATATATATATATATATATTACATGCAAATGATTTTTGACACAGAGATGATACATTGATAGTATTGCATTGGAAGTTTACATGTTAGTACGTGAAAGGTAGAGCCCACATTCATAATTATATTTTTTTGAAACGTTTTTTTTTTTTGTGGTAATTAATATCTCTTATGATTGATTCAGTAATTTATATTCCAAAAATAGCAACAACTTTTTGTAGTTTTACCGTTTATATCCACATTATTTATTTTTCATCATTAATAGCAAAAACTTTTGTATTTTTTACCGATTATACCAACTTTTGACCTGGAAACCTGCTATAGCAGGTTACCATCAATTAATACCAACAACTTTTATCTTTTTACCAATAATAGCAACAACGTTTTATATTTTTACCAATAATAGCAACAACTTTTAACTTTTTACCAATAATAAAAACATATCAAATTAAAACATTCTTTATCTTGAACTAATCATTACTTTAAAGAAATTAAATTTATGAAAATCGAAATACAACCAAATAAGTCCATAATCCATTTTTTTGTTTAAATTTTGTTAGAAATAAATCAAATGTGATGTGTGCCTATAAAAGAGATAAAAATATATTTTATATAGACATTAAAAAATGAAGATTATTTTGATGTGTTATATTTTCATGCATATCCAGGTTTTATATAGGTATGATAGGGTCGACCATTTAAGTGTAACATGACAACGTGAAACTCAAATCATTTTGTATAAGATGTCATAAAAAATATAATGAACATATTATGCTACATTTGTATTCTTTTTTGGATACTTAGTTCAACAATATTTTCATTAAATAAATTAATGAATAATATTATAAATAATTATGATCTAATCATGGATAATTAGTTATTTTATTTAAATGATAAAAAAAATTGTAATATTAAAAGTTGCATCCGTTTATTTTATGAATAATTATATATGATTTAATAATCCAATTATTTTATCTCTAACAAAATTTGGATACAAATATAAATTATTAACTTATTTGAACGTCATCTGATTTTTATAAATTTAAATCATATATAATCATCCATAAAACAAAGGGATGTATCTTTTAAATATTACCATTTTATTTATCAAATAAATAAAAGACTAATTATCCATAATTAGATCATAATTATTTATTATTATTCATTTATTTATCAAATAAATAAATAATGCAAATATTATTGTAATAAGTATCCAAAAATTAATACAAATCTTTACTACTATTAAAGCATTTAGCTTGTTTGCAAGTTACAATGCATAATATACAAGTCCACAATGCACATTCTTGAATACAAGCTTTATTGCATAAAATTTTAAACCCAATTAAACCCAGCTTTTACGTTGAAAATTGTGCAAGCATTGGGAAGGTATGCAGAGTCTTCCTTTTTCTTCCCACGCTTTATTTGCTAAACCAGTAAGAAGCCCCTAGCACACCCCCTAGCAGACAAAACCCTTAGGCCACAGGGAGTGGCTCTACATTTTGCTCGGTACCGAGCTTGGCATCCGGGGAACACCACCCCTTGGCCTCGGCATTGGCATGAAATATTTCGGCATCGGCATTTGGATGTCGAGGGTGGGAGAGAGAATGTTGTGGGTATTGTGAGTGTGAATATGTGTATATATATATATATATATATATATATATATATATATATATATATATATATATATATATATATATATAGTTTAAAAAATAGGTGTGGCAAATGTGGCATCGACACCGTGTGAATGGCATCAAAATGGCAAAGCTGACGTGGCTGCAATTTTATTTGGCATTCTCGCCAATGACTCCCTATGGCTTATCACATTTGAGGCTTCAACAATAAAGAAAACCCCTGGAAAGAAGATGGTACTATACTGGACCGGAAGAAGTGAAATCGCCGGAAAAAATGGTGGAACCATCGGCGAGCGAATTGAAGGATTAAACGATGCAAAATCGGTTTGTGGGAGAATTAAGGTGTGGCTATCTTGAAGGTGGTGAAGATAACTTCAAAAAATTCTTTACATCTTTCCAGTTCCGGATTGTACGCAAGAGGCCATGCGTTTGCTTGTAAATGGTGGTTCGTAAGCGGTGCCTCTGTCTATTTTATTCTTGTTGACGGCGACGGTGACGGTGAGCAGCTCAATTCTCTCTCTGCAACTATATATACCATCTAATATATTCTTCCTCTTCCCCGCCATCGTACCCTCCATCAGCGTCAACTACGACACTTTAGGCGATAACGTCCCACCTCCCGCACACATTTCGTCAAAAGTCCTTTGTGCATTAGGATTTTGCTTGATGAACGTTTTCTGATTTCTATAGTCTGTAAATTCTGGAGTGGATCTTGTAATTTACACCTTTTGTGCATTATGATTTTGTCTGTGACGTTTTCTGATTTCTATAGCTGATGGTGTTTCTAAAATGCCTTTTTGTGTGAGTAACCGATCCAAATTACTGATATGGATATATGCTATTAAAATTAGAGATTTTTATTAAAAATTAAAGGAATTGGGTAATTGTGTTTTGATTTTAGTTTTGAATTTGGTTGTGCAGGTTTTCAAGTTTGTCATTCTTCGGGAGGGGGAACGGAATCTGGTATGGGAACCCTTTTGATTTCGAAGATCAGGGAAGAATACCTAGATCGAACAATGTTAACTTCTCTGATTTCTCATCACTAAAGGTATCCGATACAATTGTTGAGCCATATAATGCCACGTTGTTGGTTCATCAACTGGTCGAAAACGCTGATGAGTGTATGGTTCTTAATAATGAAGCTTTGTATGATATTTGCTTCAAGACTCTCAAGCTCACTACTCCACGCTGTAAGTCTGCAAATTTTGGTGATTTCATCAATTTAACAATATCAAAATTGTAGTTTGATTGATTGATTTTGTCTCAATGTTTAATCAAACAGTTGGAGATTTGAACCACTTGGAATACAACGATTGAGTCATATACCCAGAATGGAAATAAGGGGGTGGCTCTGATCTTTTTGTTCAGATGCAAAGAGAAGGGACCAAATTTAGTGAATTCATAGTTTCAGGCGTTTTGTGTGCTCGTACTGCCGAGTTTGCAGTGTTTGAATGTAGGCAGTTACATGCTTTTGCTCTTAAGGGATCTATGCTTGCAAATATATTTGTAGGCAGTGCTTTGCTTGAAGGAATAGGTATTATTAGATTTACAGAAAACTTCAAAATGGCTCAACTTGATGGAGCTTTTCGAGGCACTGATATTGAAGTTGTGGAAATGTCTAGGTATGATCGAAACTTCTCCTGGAATGTCTTTATAATAGTAGCATTTATGCTTCCATTCTTCGTTGGTTTCTACTTTCTAGTTGCTTGCCTCTTATTAGTTTTTACAAGTGCAACATGACAATGATTTGGATCACTTTCAAATATAGGGGTAGAACAATGGGCAATGGGTCAAAGCAGAGTGTTGATGAAATAATGCAGTTAATCGCACAAGCTACAATTCCTCCAGCTGGAGCCAACAATCTGAAGCAGTGGTAGCCTGGACATTGATGACGACATGGATGAGGACCTCGAGAGTGATCCAAACTTGGATATTGACAGTAGTGGGGAGATAGTCTACGCGATGTGAGTTTTGTTTTGGAAATTTGAGTAAATCGTGTTGTATTTTGTTCTTTTACTGGATATTCTCTATAAAAAATGTTGTATCTATACTACTATATAATGCATTTATGTTAAGGTCTTAAAATTTTTATAAGTGATCTTGATGTGCTTGGCTGTGATCATGATGCTACACAAACTAAATTTTTGCTGCTCATTTTGATGTAGAATGATTTATTGCAAAAAGAAAACAACTATAAGCATCAGGTAATCTTTGAACTTTTAGCAATTTTTTCTTCACTTTATATGATATGCAACAATTTTGTATTCAACAAGAAATAGTATATAATCCAAAATTTTAGCATGATTTGTAGGCTTTCTTTACCATTAAAAATGCAAAGTTGGTCGTCTGAAAGTGTCAGTTTTACATTAATTAGTAAGATTTATACATTGAGATGATCTTAAAAATGTTTGTCACTGTGTCGTGGTTCTCAATTTAGCTTTTCTATGTTTAATATGTGGATTTATACATGGTGATTGGTAGTCTGGCATATCCAAAGTGTATAGAAGGTTATGATGCTTATGATTACAGACCAGTTCACGATCTTTCATTATATAATATGGCGCATACACAAAGCATAGTAAACTGTGTTTATAATATGTTTTATAAGGTTTATGTATGTGTCCAAATTTATGTACAAATCTTGGGTCCTTTATAATTCCAAAAGTTTGAAAACTGAATGAATAATGTTTTTCTATGTGTGTTTAATTAATGAAATCCATACTCATATTTAGGAATGTTAACTTTTAATAGCATCTATCAATTATTGATTGCCTGCACTTTTACCAAAATTTAATTATTTAAGCATCTACGTAGATTTAAATTAATACATCTTTTTTAGTTAAGCTGTGAATACATGACACTTTTACTATGAATAATAGGGTAGATACCTTAACAAGTTGAAGACTATTAACAACCCATCTGAAAAGCTCAATGACCAAAGAAAATAAGAATGAACCTCCAATAGAAGTGCAACCCCAAAATCATAAAATATAGAAGGAGGTTTGTGTATGAATATAGTTGTGTGAGAATGTATAAGTATATGCATTTCAATTGTGTTTCACATTGACATCAATAACAACTAAAATATGTGTTATGTGTGATGTGTAGACCCAAAGAATTAGTTTTGGGGTCATTTTGAAATTAGAAACAACATTAGCATATTAGGGGTGTCTTTGCTGTCAAAACAAAAAACAACATCAACAAAAATCTCTACTACTAATAAAGCATTAATATTCTTGGTTTTAAAATTAAAATTTTATTGCACAATGTACAACCTTTTTAAAGCTGATTCTTGAATTTTAAGACGTACAAACATTGTTTGCACATTGCACCATCCTTTATTGCAATTAAACTTCAAATTCAAATTTGGACGTAGCACCTACCTTTTTTTTCTTCCACTAATTTATATGCCTTCTGATATCCAAAGCTTCCTTTCTGCACTAGATATATGTAGTTGGGTTGTGAGTTGTGACAATCATGTTCCTACACTGGATAATATTTTTTAGTGTATGAGTTTCATGTTCTTTACTTTGGCTTTTTTTTTTGTTAACTAACTCTTAAACTTAATGTTATTGGTTGCTTTGATGTAACGTACATTAGTGCAATTCTTTTATATTGACAATCCTTTATATATAAGACACAAAAACGGAATGAAAGTTGGCCAAGCCACAAGGCTATGTTCTTTCTCAATGGTGGAGTTATGTGATACCTTTTTTTTGGGGCTGATGAAATTTTTTTGTGTGCAACGTATTGTGTGTTGTTTTTTTTAAGTGGTGTATGCAATCTATTGATAGACCTGCACCATCCATGAGCTGTTTGACTGGCTTGAAACTTGTCTTAGTTTCAAACTCAAATTGATTTCAATTTGTGCAATTGAGAAGAAAGAAATGAAAGTTACGTAAATCAATGAAGGGAATGAAGCTGTAGGAATTAGTTGTGCTGGAAAAGAACTTTGACTTTCAATCCAAATGTTCAACAAGCTTATACTTAGACATCCGAGAACTCTTGGTGTTCCCATCACGTTTTAATTTTTTGACCTCTTTTTATATAATTTTGGTTTGTTGCTTTTTGAATGCACCAAATTTTTAATATACTGTGAGCTTCTGTAGTCCCCGCTTCAGTCATGTCGACTATCCATGTATGAAACTGACAAACAAAACAAATATGTTGGCCAAACAAAAACTAATAATTCTGAAAGCAATATATACAGATAGTATATAAATTCAGAATCCAGCAAAATTACACCTATAAACTTGAAGATGAACTCAAATGTCAAATGAGACATCAAAGTGGCGATTGACATTGACATTCGTAAGGGCTTGTGTAAGATGATGTTTGACTATGTCTTATGTAATAACAAACTTATATGATGTCCATATTTGGAATACAAAATTTGAATGGTAAATTGAAACAATATACCATAAATAAACAAGTAGAATTTCATATCAACATGCTATCTATACTACTATATAATACATTTAGGTTAAGGTCTTAAAAATAAATTTTTTTTTTTTGCATAAAGTACAAGTTCTTAAAGCACATGTCTGAATTTTAAGAGGCACAATCATATAAACCTTAATGTACAAATTCTGAGTGCATAAAAATTCAAATATCAAACTCAACCTTCAAAAGTTTTATTGAGACTTGCACCTGTGCAGGATTATTAAGAACATAGGATCAAGAAGAGCACTGCCGAGAGTCGATCCTTTGTACCCAGAAAATTCGACAAGGACAGAAAGTTCACTTCAGAGAGAATGGGTAGACAATTATCTTCTTTGGGACTTGACCCAACCAAAGCAAGTGAACGGGCTCGAACAGGCTCAAAGTAAGTCTAGGGGACGTAAAAGGGAGAGGTCACACATCAGCGGAACATCAATGCTGGTGATGACATGGATTTGGATAATGATGGTTCAAACAAGAAGATGAGGCTGAGGTCATTATCATCCAGGTCAAGGTCACGACCACCAACAAATGAGTTGGTTCCTGGAGAGGGCTACAGGGATTCTGCTCAAAAGGTCATAAACTGGGAAGAAATTTGTTCTGAAGAGGAACAAATATGCACGAAAGGGAGAGGGTGATAGAGTTATTCCCACACTAAAACCAAAACTCTCTGGAAAGCATTCAAATAGGAAGACTTATATCCGTTGATTAGGATGCCATAATATAATTATAATGGTAAGAGTTCATACCTCTGAGCAATATAATTATAAAGCAAAATTTTGCCTATACATCTGTTTTATTGTGCCTTTTTAGTCTGTTTTTAAGCAATGTGCTTCATATACAACTAATTCTGTATTCTATGATTTATGATTGGATTCTTGCAGTGTTTTGGATGGACACCCACTATTTAAATGCACCGATCATTCACTTTTGTTTGAGTTTATATTATTTGAAGCTTATATCTATTGTCATGTAAATGAGCAGGTCCTTTTGATGTTTCATGTATCTGTTATCACATTTGGTGATGACAGGTTTGCAATCTTTGAGAAACATCTCCATGAGTATACATTTGTTAAATATATAAAGTTAACTTTGTTGGTTGACTGATCATGTGTTATTCCTTCTTGATCGTGAATGTATGAATTTGTCAAATCCATGAGAAAACAAAATATTTCATTAGTCATGTTTGTAATCTTGCTATAATCCTAGAAACTGCCATGTTTGTAACACAGTTCTTGAGAAAACAAAAGATTTTGTTTTGCATACGTTGTAGTTTCATCAAGATTGGTTTCATCCTAAATGTATTCATCAATCCATTTCCGGATTTTTGACTTGTTTTCAGTTGAATACGATTAATTTTACATGCCCATGTTTTCGTGATTAATCACATCGAAATTATTTGCCGCCGCCGCTTTGCGCGGGTACACCGCTAGTATAGCATAATGTGTTCATTATACATCTTATAGAAAATAAATTGAGTTTCATGTTACACTTAAATGGTTGCCCCTATCAAACCCCTATAAGGCTATGCATGAAAATATGGCATATCAAAATCTGTAGTGTGCAAAAAAACCAAAAACCAATCTGAAACCGAAAAAACCAAACTGTTTGGAGTTTGAATTTTCAAAAACCAAAAATTTCGGTTTGGTTTCGGTTGGAGGTCAAAATAAACCAGAAAAAACCAAACCAAACTAAAGTTTTATAATTTTAAATTTTATAAATACTCTTCCTTCGTTACATTTCTTCATTTAAGTTTTTTATTGAAAGTTTTAACTTTTCAATGTCTAAATTTCATATGAGACTAAAACTCACTTTGAATATTATGATGATTATTATTGTTGTATTGTTATTGCATTTGTATGTTGTCATGGTTTTGAATGATAAAATTATTTAATGTCTAAATCTTGTTTGTGAAAGAATTCATTAAGTGTTATATATTTTGATTTTATGTATCCATATATATGTTTATTCCTATATATATATATATATATATATATATATATATATATATATATATATATATATATATATATATATATATATATATATATATATATATATATATATATATATATATATATATATATATATATATCTGTGTGTGTGTTTTGGTTTTAGAAAGAAAGAATTGAAATTGAAAACGATGACAAAGAAAAACCGAAACCAAACTGAAACCGAAATAAAAACCAAAAAATCAAATCTTTAAAATCCAAACCGAACAGTTTCTTGAATATCGAAACCGATGTTTCGGTTTGGATTTTGGTTTTTTCCAAAAACCGATCCATGTTCACCCCTAATCAAAATAATCTTCATTTTTTTAATGTCAATAGAAAATATATTTTTTATATTTTTATAGGCACACATTGCATTTGATTTATCTCTAATAAAATTAAAACAAAAAAAATGGAATGTGAACTTATTTTATTGTTTTTTGATTTTCATAAATTTAGTTTTTTTTTTTTAAATAATGATTAGTTAAAGATAAAGGAAAATTTAATTTGATATGTTTTTATTATTGGTAAAAAGTTAAAAGTCGCTATTATTATTGGTAAAAATATAAAATGTTGTTGCTATTATTGGTAAAAAGATAAAAGTTGTTGGTATTAATGGATGGTAACCTGCTATAGCAGGTTTCCAGGTCAAAAGTTGGTATAATCGGTAAAAATACAAAAGTTGTTGCTATTAATGATAAAAAAATAAATAATGTAGGTATAAACGGTAAAACTACAAAAAGTTGTTGCTATTTTTGGCATATAACCGTTTTTATAAATCTAGATGTCTTTTTATCATCAACTTATGAATAGGGGTGGTGTATGAAGTAGTACCCATATTATTAATTAGTCAAATCATTAAATTATTATATATTCATCATGAAATAAAATAATTAATATCTGTCAAATCAATTCATTATGATGTAATGATTAGTGTCATTAAGGAGTACTTAAAGGGGGGGGTGTATAATTAGTAGGGGGTGTGGATGTAAAAACATCATTCTTTTTTAAACATAATCATTACACAATGATTACATGTTTTTTAATGATGCATTAATTTTTCCCTTTAAGAGGGAGTCTAAATGGACCCCCAATGTTCTCAATGGACCCCTAATTTCTTTTTTAAACATAATCATTACACAATGACTCTATGTTTTTTCTAATGATGCATTACTTTTTTAACGATGCATACTATTTTTAAACATAATTATTACATAACTATTATGTAAATGGTGTCCAAAAAGTATGACCATTTTTTTAATGATGCATACTTTTTTAAACATAATTATTACACAATAATTATATAAAATGTTTTTATTTGTTTTATATAATTATTAGGTAATGATGCATACTTTATATTTTATTTATTATTTCTTTAATGTTTTTATTTAAAGAAAAAGCACTACAAAAAATACAATGAATCTAATAATTTGCATTATCAATCACAAGACATTAAAAAAAGGAAACAGTTCTTCTCGTGTCACGACTCACGTTCACACAGAGTCCAAATTAACTAGTCTAGAAGCAATAGAAATTTAAAAAAGAGGTGTGGAGAGAATGAAGCAAGTCGGTGAGCAATATGGAGAGAAATCCGGTAGAGTTCTATCAGATCTCAAGACGGCTACGACTTATTATTTTTCTAACTATCCAGAAGAATGGGATGAAGCAAGGCTGTGTAATAGTTTGAAAAAGTTTGGAAAATTGGTAGATCTTTACGTCGCTAGAAAGAGATCCATTCATGGAAAAAATTTAGGATTTTCTCGGTTTCTGACCACAGATGATCCTCTTCAACTCCAAGAAAAAATGAACGGTGCTGATTTTGGAGGTTTTCCTATAAAGGTGAACATATCAAAGTTTGAGAAGAAGAAGGAAAAAGTAACCAAGTATTACCCAAAGCAGGATTTCAAGCGGCCAGTGACAGCTACGGGAGAGGCAAAGGTATCTTATGGAAAATCATACACAGAGGCGGTGTCAGGTAAACATCATAAGAAAATTAATGATGGATGCTCGGTGGCTCATATCCAATCTTCGGAGTCTTTACGAAATTGGTTGCATTCTAATTTAGTGGGTACAGTGGATTCTGTTAATGCATTGCATAATCTGGGTGCTATCTTGGATGCGAATGGATGTGGTAATCTGAAACTAAGGTACATCGGGGGGCATTCCGTGATGATAGAATTTGAATAGAAAGTTAATTCTTTGAGCTTCTGGGAAAATTCAAAAAACATTTGGGTTAATTGGTTTGATACCTTGCAACCATGGGCTCCCGAACTATTCCCTAAGTCAAGGATTGCTTCCTTGATAATCACTGGTGTTCCACCTCATGCATGGTTGTCTGAAACTTTTGGCCTAATTGCTAAATCCATGGGTGTTGTTATTTTTTCTGAGGATTGTGATGAAAATAATATGAATTGGACGGTGGGACGAGTTGGTATTTTAACAAATTCTCATGGGGCTATCAATGAAATTAAATCCATTAAAATGGATGGGTTTGATTTCAAAATTCGTATTTATGAAGATGTAGCAGAATCGTTGAGATTATTGCCTGTGTTTCCGGCGTCTGTGATAATCGATAAAAGCGACTCTGATCATGGATCAATTAATTTTTTCGGGAATTCAGCCGAAGAAAGCGATGCAGATAATGGTGGTTCAGATCATGATTCTTCTTTCTCAACTCCAGTGAGATCTCCGATCGGATCTCCGATCTTCATGCAAAATCAAAAGTCGAAAATGGGAGGTGGAAAGTCAAGGGAAGATGTAAAGGTTTTTTTGGAAGTTGATGAATCTACTGGTGGGGGCGCTGTCTTGGGATCTAATTCCCAAAATGTAAATCATGCTCTAGAAAATTTGGAAAACAATTTTGAATTGGACCCAATACATAATTTATGGGGGGCCCATCTACACATCCTATGTCTGGGACGATTAATTTTAATCAGGATTTGGGCCTGAAAAACGTTTCATTAGATCTTAACAGACCTGCTATACCTTCCAGCCCTACTTTATCTTCTTTGCCCTCTTCTTCTATGCGTGGATTCCATAGGCACTCTTTCTCTTCTTCTCATCTTCTCGGAAATCGAAGTCTTTGGAGGTTCAAGAATCTTCTATGGATGCAAGTGTGATCGGGGAAACACAGAACACAGTTTTTGTTGGGAAAAAAAATTGGCTTTCAAATTAAAGGTTTTGAGAAAGAGATTAGCAAAATAATTATGGATGACAGGTGTGTTAATCATTATCAATGAATTTGATTTCTTATAATATCAGGGGGATGGAAAGTGATTTGAAAAAGAATAGGGTCCACGATATTTGTTTTAGAAATAAAATAAATTTTTTGGGGATCCAAGAAACAATGTCAAAATCTATTTTGGATTCGGATATAAGATCGTTGTGGGGAAATGGTTTTTTTGAAGCTGCAATTTTAGAATCTAATGGGAAATCTGGTGGTATTATTTCTATTTGGGATCCAAACAGATTTGTGGTGTTGGACAAGGAGACGGGCATCTAACTGTAATAGGGAAATGGGTGAATCCTGAATTAAAAGTGGCTTTCGTGAATATATATGCTCCTCAACGTTTATCAAAAAGAAAATGCTTTGGGATAAATTTAGTCAATTAATTGCTTTGGATCCGAGCATTGTTTGGGTGGTATTTGGAGATTTCAACGAGGTTAGGTGTTCGTCTGATAGGATAGGTTCTAAGTTCTCTCGGCAGGGTGCATCAATGTTTAATTTTTTCATCAATGGGGTTGGTCTTTTTGAGATTCGCTGTATAGCTAGAAAATTCTCTAGATTTAGCTATGATGGTTCAAAGCTAAGTAAGCTTGATAGAGTCTTGGTTAAAAGCAATTCTTCTCCTTTTGGGACAATCCTTGTGTTCAGATTCTTCCTAGACTTCATTCTGATCATTGACCGCTGTTTTTTAATTCTGTCACCTTGGATTTTGGCCCATGTCCTTTTCGTTTCTTCAATGCTTGGCTGGAGTTGGATGGTTTAAGGGAGGTTGTTTGCTCGAGTTGGTATTCAAGTGCTAATTCAAACACTAATGCCTCTCCTATTGCTCGGTTGGCAGCTCGACTCAAACATCTCAAAATATGCATCAAATCTTGGAGATCAAAATTGAAAGCTGGTGAGGTGAAAAATAACAAATGTTTTAAAGGATAAGCTTAATGCTCTGGACATAAAAGCGGAATCGTCTATCTTATCACCACAGGAACAATCTGACAGAGCTGAATTGAATAGAAAAGTTTTTGAATTGGACAAGAGAATGCTATTGGATGTCAAACAAAAATCCAGACTGACATGGGCTGTTCATGGTGATGAAAATTCTCGTTTTTTTCACAGCACTTTAAAAAAGAACAGGAGGAAAATTTTCATTCATGGGATTTCTTCATCTGGGAATTGGATCAAAGACCCTTTGGAAATTAAAAGAGCTTCTTTCTCGTCCTTCTTTTGTTAGTTCCAAATTTCTCAAGATCTCTGATTCTGAGAAATTGTTACTAGAAACACCTTTTTCCATGGAGGAAATTAAGTTGGCTGTGTGGGATTGTGACGGTAATAAAGCTCAAGGCCCTGATGGTTTTTTCTTTTTCCTTCATTAAAAAATTCTGGGATGTGATCGGAAATGATTTCTACGTTGCTATAAAACATTTTGAAGAAACTGGTATTATAGATTCTTGTGCTAATGCCTCTTTTCTCTCCCTGGTTCCAAAAGTGAAGGATCCAATTTATCTATCTGATTTCAGGCCCATAAGTTTGATTGGTAGCTTCTATAAAATCATTGCAAAGATGCTATCTGGCAGACTGAAAGCAGTTATCAATCAGGTGATTAGTGGTGTTCAAACAGCTTTCATCAAGGGACGAAGTATTCAGGATGGCCCGTTAATTCTAAACAAATTAATTCCTTGGCTTAAAAGATAAAAAAAGAAGGCGTTTTTATTGAAAGTTGATTTCGAAAAAGCTTTTGATTCATTGAACTGGAATTATCTTGATTTGGTTATGGCTTAGATGAATTTCAGGGAGAAATGGAGGTTGTGGATTAGAGGCTATCTCAAATCATCAAAAGTTTCTGTATTGATAAATGGGTCACCCACTAAGGAGTTTTCGATGTTTAGGGGAGTGAGACAGGGTGATCCACTTGCTCCTTTTCTGTTTATAATCGCTGCAGAAGGATTGAATATTGCAATGGAAGAAGCCAAGGAGATTGGCGTCTTTTATGGTGTGTTTCTTCCTCACGATGTACCTGATATCTCTCATCTTCAATATGCAGATGATACACTTTTTTTGGGTAATTGGTCGCTATCAAATGCTCTGAATTTGGAAAGGATTTTACGGTGCTTTAATCTGTCACCGGGATTGAAAATTAATCTAGATAAATCATGTCTATTTGGTGTTGGGATGGATAACGTTGAAGTTTCTCAACTAGCCTCGAGGCTGCATTGCTCTATGGGAAATTGTCCTTTTAAATTCCTTGGAATCCAAGTTGGAGGTTCTCTTAACCGAATCAGTCTTTGGGAGCCTTTACCGGAAAAGATGAAGGCAAGACTCGCTTCTTGGAAGATTTCCTTACTCTCCTCTGATGGTCGTATGATACTTTGTAAGTCCGTTTTGGTATATATCTATTCTCATTATATAAGGCTCCTATTAGAATTATTAATCAGATGGAACATTATATAAGGCTCCTGTTAGTATTATTAATCAGATGGAACATTAAATTTCCTTACTCTCCTGTCCGTTTTGGTATATATCTATTCTCATTATATATCTTAACCGATTCAGTCTTTGTCCAATGGAACATGGTGGTCTTGGCATTAGCAGTTTAAGAACATTAAATTTAGCATTGCTTGCAAAATGGTGGTGGAGGTTGAAAACCGATACCAACGCTCTTTGGAAACATTTCATTCTTTCGCTTCATGGATATAAAAGGTCGTTACGAGTAGACCCTCTCACTACTAAAAAGAGAGGTAATTGGTTTTCGATAGTTTCCATTCAAAATCATATTGAGGGGTTTAACTTGGATCTTTCTTTTCTTTTTCAAATTGATAATTTGTCTGATGGAGGTGGTATAACTTGGAATTGGGCTCTTGAGAATTCTGGTATCTTTTCTGTTTCCTCTCTTCGTAGAGCTTTAGATGATATGGGATCTTCATCTCACAGTGGTTTGAAAGTTAATTGGATTAAAGCTGTTCCAAGCAAATTAAACTTATTGGCTTGGAAAATCATTCATTCTAGGTTGCCGAGCTATTGCAATTTAGTTAAGAGGGCGCTGTTTTTTCAATCATCTTCTTGTCCTCTTTGTGGAAATGTTTTAGAATCTGGGAATCATTTGTTTCCGTAGATGCAATATTTCTAGAGATATGATTGACGATTTTAAAAGGCGGTGGGGTGTGAGTGAACCTTCTAGTGACTCGGTTGTGGCTTTATTATATTGGGGGTCTGAATTGGGATTCCGTGGTACTACTTTGGAGGCTTTTTGGGCATCGGTTTTAGTTTTATGTTGGGTTATTTGGAAGATAAGGAATGTTGTGGTTTTTCCTCAAGACTCTCGGGCGATTCGTTCTCCTTTTGGATTGGTGCAAGCTTAGACATTCTTTTGGTTATCTACTCGTGGGAAGATGCGTAAAAAATTATGTTGGAGCAAATGGTTAAGCAATCTACTTTCGGAAGTCTTTTGTTAGATAATTTTTATTGTATTAGGAGTTGTTTCCTTCTCTATTTTCTTTTTTCCTTTTTAGGTTTGGTTCGTCTTGTGTCTTCTTTATGTACTCTGTTTCTCTAGCTACTCGCTAGAGTTTTAATATAGCTGCTGTTGCTGTTCCAAAAAAATCACAAGGCATTACATTAATATTTTTTAATAAAGTCATTTAACAAAGACGAGACAAAATATAATTAAGAAACGACAAACATTTTTTCATTCCATCAAACTCACAAACATTGTTTCATTCCAATGGTACAACATTAAGATCAATGTTTATGTGGGTTTCCTTATAAGCGAGTAACCAATCTCTATACATTTCTTCCCACTCAATTAATTTTTAATAATTTTCTTTTTGAAAACCCTGAAACTTCCAGCATCGGATGCCCCTCCTCTAAATCAACCTTCACAAAATGGTTGTCATGTACAAATGCAATTGTGATTCATTGGTTAAGTTCGGGATGCAATGGTTTTGACCAAAGTGGAAAATATGTCCTGCAACGTGAAGTTGATATGAAATAAACAATGCAATTATACTTATTGGCAATCGAAGGACCAGTGTGTGGCATCCACATCCAATGTCTATCTGGTGCAATACCGGAACCGAAGAAATTAAGAGCTCTTCCAGACGTTTGTAGTCACAACTATAAAGCGCTTCATATTGTTTTTTGTTGTCATGTAGCTCTTGTAATAGCTCATTATGAATTGCAGCCCATTCGTCTTGTTGTTGACCCATAGCAACAACTACCGATCGAAAGCCACAGTTTCCATCTCCCACAACATCTATGATCCCAATTACGTATTGTTGGAAAAAGGACAGAATTTCATGAATTAATGGATGTATATGGCGCATTGGTACCTACATAAAGTTGACAATAAGAACTCAGCTTATCATTCATCCAATCAACCGAATATATAATAAAATAATATCAAACATTGAACCTGGATTGATGATGGCTGATAATAATAAAATTCTTCTTGTCGTGAAGCTTCAGGGTAAATATATCCACACTGTATTGAAGGGCCCACTTCCTAACATTTATCATGTAAGCTAAACTCATTTGATGAAAGATTGTAAATAAATAACAGTTTATAAAAAGTAATTAAATGATACCTGCAGTGGCTGGTAATTTAATAAGTTTTGCATAAAAAGGTTGTTCACCATTTATGGCGGTTCTTGAAATATATATTCATCAGGTTTAATATATGAACTATGTCAGTCGATTGCTTTTGTACATAGCTCATGGGGTTCATTGTTTAGATCTATAGAAAAACTTTGTCTCTCGGGCGGCACATTCAAATCAAAACTCGCATACCTCGTTTGTTGTTTATTCTACTTCGGTCTTCCACGAGTACTTTTTTGAACAGATGGTTATTTAACTGAAGTTGTAGCCGCATCATAAATATTTGTTAACTTTCTTAAAAAACTTATTTTTCTAGGCTGGACTGTTTGTGGAAGCTCTCTTTGAAATTTTCCAGTTCCTCATCACAACAAATATCATCACTTTCTTCGGAATTTTCATGGCAAAATATCAAGTGTCCTCCAAATGATGTCAATTGAATCTAAAGGCACACATTGACCTACATTGAAACATAAAACAAGTAATTTTAGTGTCCTCCAAAAGACGTCAAGATGTTTAAAAAAAATAAATCGAATACAATAGAATATACTAACCAGAATTTGAGTACATGGAAAGCATGCAATCACATGGTAGTCCATAGCTACTACGCAGTCGACAGCCACAGTTTACGGAATCTAGTTGCATTCCATTTACGGACCGTTGAAGCTCTCATACCATTATGTCTAGAGCTTCATTTGAAACAAAACCCCTAAGCATATTAAAACATGGTAGGTTGTGGTGAATATACCTAAAAGTTGTGTTTTAACTAAAGCTTTCCTTAATTGTTGTATGATGTGATTCCACAAGTTGATTAATCGAGAGTAGAGTTCGGCGAACCCATATATATTTTTAACAGTGCATGCGTATTTTCAGCTTCGCTTGTTGTGCGGTTTCCAAAGTTCAGATATTGATCAACCCATAGAGATACAAACATTTCTTTGTATTTGCTCAACCAAGTTTCTTCTACGTACTTCAAAACACCTGAAATTTTAAAATAATTAAATATGGTATTCCACATTATTTCACATATTATTTTATATAGAATTAATAACATATTGTTTAAATTACCAGGATATTTCAGCAACAACGATTGAAGACGCGGGTAGTTCTCCACGTATGTTGGCCATGTTGGAGATTCAATAAGATGAACCCAGAATGACATAAAAAAGTCCCAATCATGTTGAGACTTAATTGATGACCTGCACTTTTTTTATAATGTTATGCTCAATGTGCCAATTAGAAAGTAGTCGGGAAGCATTGGAAATACTTCTTTGCTCGCATTCATCAATGCAAACTCTCTATCCGTAACTATAACACGTGGGTGCATACACTCTTGAAGTGTCAACTTTAAACAGTTTAACACCAACGTCTAGTTCGCCTCTCTTTACCTATCCATAAAGGCAAAAGCTACACAAAACGTATTTTGGGTGGAAGTGACACCAACAATTTGAAGAAACGACTTCTTATATATGTTTGTTTTATAAGTGGCATCCATTATTAACACGTGTGGGAATGCACGCCATATTTTCCATGATGTGAGATGAACAAAGAATACATTCTCCAACTCGTTGGAAGCACTAGTTGTAAACTCGTAAACATAATTACTAGTTTGCAAAGAAGAAAAAAGAACCTGTGCTATTATGTAAAAATAATTAATGTATTGTAAGTAATAAAACTAATTTGTAAATAATAATTAAAGCGTTATAACAATTTTAACCTGCATTGGAGTTCTTCCTGCATGGTTGTACTTTCGAATATTTCATTGCACATTGTATATAGTTTTGAGTATGGAAACATTATCTTTATTTCGCTTCTTCACAGTTGATAGAATACTTTTTGGAGCCACACTGTTCTTTGTTAAATCCGTCACCAGACGAGTTTCATCATCAGTCCTCGATATATTGTGCAGGTGGATGATTATGTTTATTACATTTCACTTTTAAGATATGAAATAAACCCTCCCTCCTTCCTTTATGCCTTTCCACCCTTTCTCTCTCTAATTCCAATTTATTGACCTTTTCTCACCCTTTCTCCCTCTACTCCTCTCTTCTTTTTGCGTTTCCACTCCGGTAAACCTATCCCACTCTGGCGAACCAGCAGCTCCGGCGAACAAAGAGGTGGTGGAGGCGACGTTGTGGATCTAGGTGGTGGTGGTGGCTGGCGGCAAAGTGGTGCTGCTCGGTGGTTTGTCGGAAAAGTCGTCGCCGGTGCTGGCGGCAGCGGTGGCTCTCTCTCATCGGAAAAGTTAAGCACTGTTTTCGTTTATTATCTTCATTGTTTTGATTTAAACACTGTTAGAATAGATTTATGTATAATCCATATTTATTGGATAGATTTGTAGTTAATTTGATATGGGAAAGAGTTAATTTGATTTAAAATTTTTATGTTTTCAAAAGAGTCTCAGGTTTTTGTTTTTAAAAAGTCTCAATTCAATTTTTCACCTGAATTTTGGAACCCCTGTTCCAAGTTGAAAGTCAACATCTTGAAAATTGGATACAGATGGTGTCTAATAAGTAGAGAGGGCGTCCAACAAGTAGGACCCTTATAATTTGTTGAAAGGTGCTACTATTCTCACCCCATTTATATCTATTTCTACCCCATCATTATTACCATATTATTAAAAATCAGATTTTATAATTAATTAATTACTATTACCTTTTCCCTTTTCATGGTCAACTAACCATCATCTTTTTAAGTTTCAATGACCAATAAATTTTTAGTCAGATTTTCATTAATTTCAACTTCCAATAAAAGTATTACCTTGAAGAAAACACCTCAACATAAATCAGAACTAATTAAGTTTTATACATATATAAACAAACAATTTAACAACAGATTTAACTCATCTTTTTAATCCAAATCAAAACTAATTAAGTTCTCACAATAAGTATAAGTCTTAATAAAATTAATGCAAATTACAATTCCCAGTATTGTTGTCTTACTTCCGGTGAGAGAGAGGGCGCCGATGAGGCGGGGGCGTGGCGGTGAGAGAGAGTGTTAGATTAATTATTTCGATCCTAGGAGTTATTTGTAATATTTATTAAATTTGTAATGTGTCTTGTATTTATTTCTATGTAATTTCTTTCTTATGTAATAGTGTAGGGGCCATTGTTGCCAAGTCTTGTAAGTTAATTAAATGAGCCTATAAAGGCTCCTAGGGTTGCCTTTTGACAATACACGGTTGACCTACATTTGAATCTTCTCTTGGAGCCGCCACTGTTCTTCCATATTCACCAACATTCATATTGTCTTCTTTCTTATTAAAAACACATTTATTGAGCTTGTTTCTTCATGTGTTTGATGAGAAAAACGTCAAGGTGCTGAATATATACGGGATTTAATATTAACAATTGGTATCAGAGCTCAGAGGGGTGGATTTCAACTGATTACTTACGGAATCTGCTGGGTTGTGCATGTTCTTCGAAGTTCTTCAATATTCAACCGGTTAGATCTTCATTTTCCATGGTTTTTCGAGTTTCTTCTGTTATAATGGTTCTATAAACATCACATTATCATTATATACTGATTTTAAACTCATTTACTTCCATATCTTTGTTAAAATCATCAAGAATCGACCATTTTGAAGCTTGAAAATATGGGTTTTTTAAGTGGGTTTTTCATGTGTTCATGCTAGTTTTAAGTGTTTTCTAGGTTGTTTTAAACTACCAAAAGTGTTTAAAATAGTTTATAAATCATTTAGAACTGTTTTTTAGGCATTAAAACTGATAAAAATCGATTTTTGTCTATTCTGCCTTAGAAAATCGTAAAAACCTGCTGTATTTCGGATTATATACTGTAGCATTTCGGACCATATAGGCACCAAATTCGGACCCCACAACCATCCTAATTCGGACCACACTTAGGTGTATTTCGGACACCCACTAAGCCAATTTCGGACCTTAATTCGGTCCTATCCGAACTTCGGACCATCCGAAGTTCAGGAAAGGCTTTCCATTTTTTACTTATTGGGACTTGTTCTACAAAATTTTTTTCGGATCACCCCATTACGGACAATCCGAATTCGGCCTTCGTCCCTATTTCGGATATTCATATTTCGGCCATCATCACTGTTCATTCGAATTCGGTTCATCCGAATTCGGTCCTTAGGTCCATCCGAACTTCGGTCATCCGAATTTTATACCCTAAGTACAACTGTTCATCCGACTTAGGACCCTCATCCGAATTGGGACCTTCATCCGGATTACTATTCATCCGAAATTGGCCCATCCGAAATACAGTCATCCGAAATCTACCCATCCGACTCACTATTCATCCGAAATCACTTCATCCAAATTCAATCCTTCCGAATTCGGTTCCTCCATCCGAATCACTGTTCATCCGAACTCAAGCATCCGAATTCAGAACATTCTGTTTTCAGTCCAACCCATCTGTACTCAGTTTCCACCTCTAAGATCTCCACATTCTCAATCAGCACCTATACTCATAATGTCTCGTGAAGCTCTTGTACTCGGATCTGAGAACAGACCACCTGTTCTCTATCCTGATGAATACGAACAATGGAAAGCCCGGTTCCTGAAATTAGTCGGAATGCAACCTCTCGGGAATATGATGCTTCAATCAATATCCGAAGGGCCCGTCATCTACTACAGAGAAATTGCTGCCAGACCCGAGGCTGATCCTCCTGTCCTAGCCTCCAAAGTCGAAAGAGAGCCAGCAAATGACGCCGAAAGGGATCGCCAGCATGCTGATAAGAGGGCAGAATATCTGATCTATCAAGCCCTCCCCACTGATATTCTGGTAGGTGTAGACAGTAAAATGTCTGCAAAAGAAATGTGGGACGAGCTGGAAATCCAAATGCTGGGGGCAGATCTTGATGACCGTGCCAAAATTGAAGAGGCAAAGGCAAAGTGTTCAGAATTCCGCGCCAAAGATGGGGAATCTCTGCAATCCACGTTTACCAGGTTTTGTGCAGTCCTTAATGAATTGAATAAACTGCACATCAAAAAGGATCGGGATGACATAAACATCCAATTCTTTGTCGCCTTAGCCCCCGAGTGGCAGCTTGCATGTAGGGCAACGAAGAGAGTCTTGAACATCCCTGAGGTATCTATAAATGTCGTCTTTAAGGAGCTTAAGAAATATCAAGGCGATGTGGATCAACAGAAGCTGATGGCAACTCAATTGGCCTCTCTACTGCTATCAGCCAACACAGGGTTGAAACCAAATGATTCCCTAGCCTTGATCACAAACACGCAGATTCCGACACCATCTTTTGCTCCTGGGTCTTCATCACCTCAGTACAGGTATGCTTCCCCTCCGCGTGTGGTCTATGATGAGGAGGAAGCCACGATTCAAGAACAGATTGCCTTGTGGACCAACCGTCTCCAACAACGACGGTTCTCCAACAAGACCAACAACCAACTCCGATATGACACTGGTCCTCGGAGGTACTCCGATGATAGAAGGGATGACAGACGCGATGACTATCGCAGGGACGACTGCCGCAGAAATGATAGAGACGATCGCCGGTATGATGACAGACGCGACTATCGCGATGATCGCCGTTATGACAGGCGTGACGAAAGGCGAGATGACAGGAGAGAGGAAAGGAGAGAGGACAGGCGGGACGATTGTAGGGATGATCGTCGGGATGACCGCCGGGAAAGGAGGCGTGATGACAGCCGTGAGCACCGCCGGGCCGACAAGAGGCCGGCGGAAAGAAGAGAGGAGAAGCCAAGAGCAGACGAGCCAAAGGCTACTGATGAACGTCTCTGCTACAAATGTGGCAAATCGGGCCACTTTGCTAGGGAATGCAAGAACAATTTTGAGAGAGACGTTGCATATTACGAAAGAAAGCTCGAGGCTGCAAAGAAGAAGTCGGATGCATTGGCCCTCGTCGCCCAGGAGGATTACTGGGATGCTGAAGACTCTGACGACGAGGATGACAATGGCAAAATTTGCTATATGGTTGATCGTCAGGGGTTGGAGATTTGTGCTGATGTCACTGCTGCAAATTCAGACACTGCTGCTGAGGGGAAGACAATGAAACATCCACCAGCATGTCTGATGGCTACAACCGACGATCCCGAATGCTCCACATCCGGCTCAGAGTCCAGTGAGGTATATTCCTATTACATTCCTGCACATGTAAATAAATTATTTGTAGATAATGAATGTACACTACACACACAAATACATGATCTACAACATAGATTAAAAGCTGAAACTGCAAAGTGTGTACAGGCTGAACATCAAGCTCATATTTTG
Organism: Centrapalus pauciflorus; assembly: GCA_020465985.1. Taxonomy (NCBI): domain Eukaryota; kingdom Viridiplantae; phylum Streptophyta; class Magnoliopsida; order Asterales; family Asteraceae; genus Centrapalus; species Centrapalus pauciflorus. The sequence goes on from JAANYP010007267.1 coordinate 57,768, forward strand.
AAAGAATCATCTGAATTATATCATGCAAAATGGTTAACTAATCATAATGTTATAAAACAGATGTTGATAGAAAAAGTAGATGTTCAGGATAGGAATATATACCTTGAATCTTGCATGGAAACGCTTTCAAAAGAAAAACTCTCTTTAAAAGAAGAAATTTCTGTTCTTACAAAACAATTAGATGTGGTAAATATGGAAAATATAGACAGTTTAGAAAAATACAAAATGATTGAAGAAGAAAGGATAAGTTTGTACGCAAGAATAAAGACCCTTGACGATGCATTTTTGAAAAGGGGTCAAACAGAACAAACTATCCATTTAAATCAGCCCAAAGAAACTAGGTTTTACCATTCTAAACAGGGAATTGGTTTTAAAAATCCTAAATATTTGGAAAAAGCACAAAATGTCTTACCTGTATTTTATGACATGAATTATATGGGAGCCGGTATTAAATCTTTCTTTTTTGAGTCATCAAAAGAAGTTTTAAACCAAGAAAATGAGAAACGTGTTGCGCGTAAAGATAAAGAAATTTCTTTTCATTATGAAGAACTTAACGAGAGTTATTCTTCTAGAGTACCCACTTTAGAGGAAGATCTCTCGTCAACTTATTCAGAAACTGAATTGAACACTGAAACTGAAAAATCAAATCCTCAACTTTATATTCCTGCAAAAGTTCTTCAACAACAAATCATTGTTTTAGAAAAGGAATTGAAGTCGTCTCAAGAGAAAGCACTTGATCTTCAAGATGCTCTTTTTAAGAGAGAAGAAGAATTGATAAATCAATCTTTTCAACAAACTGTGGAAGTCACTGTCTACAGAGAAAATTTTGAAATAGTTTCACAACGATTGAAAGATCTTTCAAAACAACAAACACTTTCTCATTCTCTAAAAATTCCATGTATGTCATCAGATAAAGGTAAGGCGACAGCTGAAACTTCTTCTATCTTTGTCAAAGGTGAGTGCACAAATGCTTTCAAGAATGAGGTTTCTAAAAAGACTCAGATAAAATCCAAGTCTTTTAAGAAACCCACTCACCTCCAAAAAGAAAAGTCTGTCAAGTCTAAATCTTCCATGCTTACTGACTCTAATCGTTTTGTTCCTACAGATCATATAAGGAGAGTCCCAAAAACCACCATGCAGGATTTTTCAAGTTTTTTTGTGAAGAAGGCTTTAATGCCATGTGAATTTGTTTCTAGAGATAGGATGTCTGTAATCTCTAAAGACAATTTGTGTAACCAAGTGTGTGACAATGTTTGTAATGATGTACCGAATTCTACTATTTCATTAAAGTACTCTTTCAAGGATTTGTTTAATCTATGTCCAACTAAATATAGACGACAGGTTCCTGAAATGAATGCTTTTGTGCCTTATCCTGTTAAACGTATTCGGAAAAAGAAAACTAAAAATAGTGCATCATCGGCCACAAACAAAGTTGAGACATGTCTGTTGCCAAGGCCCAAAACCAAAGCAACGGTCAAGAAGGTCTCATCAAGACAAAAACCGAAGGCAATTTCAGCGCCTAAGGTTCCAAAACCCAATAAATCCAATCTTCAATGGATTCCAAAGGGTTGTGCATCTAGACCACACACAAATGCTAGTTGGGTTTCTAAATCTGTACACGTGCCATATAAATCTGGAATTCCTAACAAAAAGGGACCCATATTGAGGTGGGTACCCAAGGTTGTGTGATCTTAATGCAGATGGTTCTTGGTTACTTCTGATCAAGACCCGTGCTTCAAAGAAATGGCTTCTAGTTACCTTAGACTAGGACCCGTTCTTTTGCTTGTCGGTTGTGCTTAAACCGACACGTTTGGCTTCTGTGCACACAGCCCAGGACCCGGTCTTAACTCATCATGTTTTCTGAACATCTCGGTTCAGAACACGGTTTGATTGTGAATTAAAAATGGATGTGTTTGAATACATATAGTTTTCATTATATGAATTTATGTGTTTTTCAGGCTATGTCCATTTGGTATATGGATTCGGGTTGCTCCAAGCATATGACAGGAAGAAGAGAATTGCTGTCCAACGTTGTTGAACAGTACTGCGGAACTGTGAAATTCGGGAACAACCATCAGGCTCAAATAAAAGGATACGGGGACTTAGTTCTAAATAATCTGGTCATCAAGGACGTTGACTATGTTGAAGGGTTATCTCATAATCTTTTTAGCATAGGACAGCTCTGCGACAAAGGACTAGAAGTAACATTTAGGGCTAAGAACTGCAGTGTTAAGAACATAGATGGAAAAGAAATCTTGACTGGTTCCCGAAAATCTAACCTTTACACCATTGACGTATCTAAGCTTGTGGTGAAGGATAACATTTGCCTACTATCAAAAGCCTCGTCAAAAGACTCTTGGTTGTGGCATCGAAGATTATCCCATTTGAATTTTGATAACATAAACAAGCTGGCTGCGAAGCAATTGGTCAAAGGACTTCCTGAGTTGCGCTACGAAAAGGACCATCTTTGCGGAGCATGTGAGAAAGGAAAAATGAAACGATCATCTCACAAACCAAAGCCCGAACCATCAACAAAAAGAGTTTTGGAGTTACTTCATATGGATTTATGCGGACCGATGAGAACTCAAAGCATAAATGGAAAACGATATGTGTTGGTTATCGTTGATGATTATTCTCGATATACCTGGGTCAGGTTCTTGCGTTCCAAGGACGAGACAGCTCAAGAAATCATTGATTTTATCAAAAGTGTCGAGACTCAACAGCAGCTGTCAGTACAATCAACCAGATCAGATAACGGCACGGAGTTCAAGAACTCGGTAGTAGAGGGCTTCCTTCGATCCAAGGGGATTCAGCATCAATACTCTGCTGCTAGAACACCTCAACAAAACGGGATCGTGGAAAGGCGTAACCGTACGCTAGTAGAAGCCGCTCGTACAATGCTCACATACTCAAAGCTACCTCCGTTCTTGTGGGCCGAAGCCGTATCAACAGCATGCTATACACAGAATCGCTCCATCATTCATAAGCGCTTTAACAAAACTGCATACCAGCTCTTTTTGAATAAAGTACCATTTATCAAGTACTTACTTGTATTTGGTTGCAGGTGCTATGTGCTGAATGACAGAGACAACCTCGGGAAATTTAACGAAAAGGCGGATGAAGCGATCTTCATTGGATACTCATCCAACTCGAAGGCGTATCGCGCATTCAATACCCGAACCAGAACAGTCAACGAAAGTGTGCACGTCACATTTGATGAGTTGGCTGAACTGGCACCCGAAGTTGATCAATCAGGACCACGCATTACTCAAATGCCTGGAGACTCTTCGAATAACCCCATTTCTTTTTCTTCTTCTGATTTGGTTAATTTATTTGATCCTTTTTATGTTGAATTTTTCGGTCCTAACGCTAGTGTGTCTAATGTTGTTAATAATGTAGGTAATCCTTCCAGTTCAACTGCGCCGCAAAGTTTCTCCACTCCATCTTCATCAACATATCCTCATCCATCCACATCATCCACCGACACATCCGCAGTTGAATCTACTCCTGTAATACCCTCACATATAATACCAACGATTCTTCCTTCACCTGAACACTCGGAAATTGAACCCGAACCTGTGGTACCATCATTTGAAACCATTGACCATGAATCCTCATCCATTCCCATATTAACCACAGAGGTTCCATCCCGAGCACCCCTTCCACACGAGATCAAATGGACCCGCAGTCACCCAACAGAACAAATCATTGGTGACGTAACGACAGGAGTCCAAACTCGTAGGGCATCTGCTAATGAATGTCTCTACACTTCATTCTTAAGTATGATAGAGCCCGCTCGTGTGGATGAAGCCCTGACAGATCCGGATTGGATAGTTGCAATGCAAGAGGAACTCAACCAGTTTGAACAGCTAAGAGTATGGCGGTTAGTTCCCAAGCCAAAAGACCGTACAATCATCGGAACAAAGTGGATCTTCAAGAACAAACGAGATGAAAACGGCATTGTGATAAGGAACAAAGCAAGACTTGTTGCCAAAGGCTACCGACAACAAGAAGGGATAGATTATGACGAGACCTTCGCTCCCGTTGCACGGATCGAAGCAATCAGAATCTTCTTGGCGTATGCGGCACACAAAGACTTCAAAGTGTACCAAATGGACGTCAAGACTGCCTTTCTGAACGGTGAACTTAACGAGGAAGTGTATGTTGAACAACCACAAGGCTTTGTTGATGCACATAAACCTGACCATGTTTATGTGCTAGATAAGGCCCTCTATGGTTTAAAACAAGCACCTCGAGCATGGTATGATAGTCTTTCGAATTTCCTTATTTCTGCCGGTTTCTATAAAGGTGTGGTGGACACAACTCTGTTCACTAAAAGGGAAGGCCCACATATAATGCTAGTACAGATTTATGTTGACGATATTATATTTGGATCTACTGACAGTAATTTTTGTAAGGATTTTTCAGCCCTAATGGAGTCTCGGTTTGAGATGAGTATGATGGGGGAAATGAACTTTTTCCTCGGATTACAAGTCAAACAACTTGAGGATGGGATTTTTGTGAACCAGTCGAAATATACTCTTGACATTCTCAAGAAGTATAAGTTAGACTCTTGCACGAGTATCGCAACTCCCATGGCCTCCAACTGTAAGTTAGACACCGATCCTTCCGGGAAAAGTGTCGATAATACAACTTACAGAGGGATGATAGGATCCTTACTGTACTTGACTGCCAGTAGACCGGATATAGTGTTTTCAACATGTCTTTGTGCTAGATTTCAGGCCGACCCAAAAGAATCACACCTAACTGCGGTAAAACGCATTTTTCGTTATCTTAAGGGTACACCCGAACTTGGTCTATGGTATCCAAAGGGAACCGATTTCGATCTTACCGCGTTTTCAGATACTGATTTTGCAGGTTGTAGAGTGGACAAAAAAAGCACATCGGGAGGAATACAGTTCTTAGGCGATAGACCCGTGAGTTGGTCTTCCAAAAAGCAGAATTGTGTATCCACATCCACAGCTGAGGCTGAGTATGTAGCAGCTGCAAGCTGTTGCTCTCAAGTGCTGTGGATGAGAACACAATTACGTGATTATGGGTTTTCACTCACCAATATCCCTATTTACTGTGATTCTCGAAGTGCAATGGCCATCTCTTGCAATCCCGTGCAGCACTCTCGAACAAAACACATAGATATCAGGTATCATTTTATTAAAGATCACGTGGAAAAGGGAACCATTGAGTTGTATTTTGTTGGCACGGAATACCAACTAGCGGATATATTTACTAAAGCTTTAGACGAACCTCGTTTTCGGTTTTTAGTATCTCATATCGGCATGTTGAATCCATCTTCCAATTAAATATCAGATATTGTCTTAAATAATTCTATTTCAATCTATCATGATTGAAATTCCTTTATTTTAGAAAATAACTGTTATTTAAATTTAAGGTTTATGTCACAAAATTAAAACTCATTATTTCCTTATCTGCGCATATTTTTAATAATTAATGATCCTGATAAATTGCTGTGTGAATTGTTCATCATGGAGTGGGATGCAAACAATATCCAGGTTTGTCGGTATTAGTAATGCTTAAAAGAAGGGTTGTCGTGATTTAAATCTGAAAAGGAAAAAGGATCGGTATTTATTTGAGGGGGAGTAGAATTAGGATTTTAAATTTTATAATTTTGTGTTTCTTTTTATTTCCTTTATGGTTAAATTTTTTTTTATTTTTAGGTTAGTCATAATTTTAATTTTAGGTTAGTCTTAACTTTAATTTAATTTTAAGTTTTAAATTTAATTGGTCAGAAAATCACAAAAAGATTTTAAATTTCAAAATTATCAAAAAGCCAAAAAGATTTTAGGTTACTTAATTTCATTTTAACTTCAAATCTAAAGAAAATACCAAAAATATTTTCATTTTTTTGTTTGGGCCAAAATTTTTTCTTTGTTTTTGTTTAATTCCACAAAAGCCCATTTTAGTTTAAAATTTATGTGTGTGTGTTGAGTCTAAACCGGCGGCCCATCTTCCACTTGGGGCGCGGATCTCAGACCCGACCCATGACCCGCGCGAGTTTATATAATGGGTCGGTCAACTGGTCAACTCATCTTCCTTCACTTTCAAGAGTTCTCTCATCTTCTTCCTCTCTCTCCGTCGAACACCACCGCCCAACTCCACCATTACCGCCGATTTCAAGCTTTAACTCAACCATTTTCTTTCGGTTTTCTTGCTTTATTCATCATCTGCATCATCAGGTAACACTTCTTTACATTTATTTCAGTCTTTAACTTAGTATTTTACTTGTTTGATTTTCAAAATATTTCCATTTTTTCACTTCGGTTTTTGCTCATTTTCGATAGTTTAAAGTGTTATTTCTTCTTAGTTGTAGTTAGATAAAATGTTCCTTAGGTTATTTCTGTATAGGATCTGTAATTTCATGCATTTTCAGTAGGATTTTAACTGTTCACGTTTATTTTTGCATGAACATTAACTGCACTCATGCAGTTTCGGATGTCCGAATTCGGACCACCACCCGAATTCGGATGTCCGACTTGGTATATTTTCAATATTTTTCACAGTATAACATCACACTTCGGACCACTGTTGATCCGAATTCGTTTCACTGTTGATCCGAATTCGGACCATCACTTCAGGGTCAAAATTTTCAAAATTTTGTCTAAGTATGTTCATTCTATGCATCCGAATTCGGATGATACCCGGATTCGGTCCGCATCCGAATTCCAGGTACCATCCGAAGTTGGTCATTTCATTTCATTGCATGCATTTTTCACAAGTCATGATCCGAATTTCGGACCAAGTTTACACCACATCCGAATTCGGTCCACCATCCTATCATTACATGATCTTAACTTCGGAACACCATCCGAATTCGGTCCCCGTATTCCACACCATCCGAATTCAGTCCCCACTCACATCATTCATGCATCATTCCATTTCGGATTGATCCGAATTCGATGACACTGTTCATCCGAATTCGGACCATCCGAAATCCAACACTTAGGATATTTTTTAATTTTTCAACTTTCATGTTTTACACTTAAAGCATTTTCATTTAAAAAAAAAAAAAAAAATAGTTCCATCCAAGTGCATCATTGATTAGAGTTAGGTTCAGTGTTTGAGTGAAACGGTCTCATCTAACATCGGTCTCTTAACGATTGACTTTGGACTTTGTTAGTAGAATTTTATTCTACTAATAAAGACCCGATGATAAACAGATCAGACAATTTCTATTTCACACTCATCTAGACTTCACATCAATGCTTTATCATATCGAGTCTTATGATTCTAACTGTGTTGCACTTTGCAGGAAAATGGACCCCACAATCGTTCTTACCATTTCCCCATCCGCCAATCCCGAATAATAACGCTCAGTTACCCGAAGAAGCCATCTTGCCGAGCGCCGAGTTTGTCGAGTTTATCCCCCATAACTGGCAACTCGACGTCTCTATCCTTCCAAAAGAATCCCAAACCCTAGCATTTGACATTCTCACCCGCCATCCCATATATTATGCCCTTTCCACAGCCATCGCCGTTCCCCAGATTTACCTACAACAATTCTGGAACAGGCTACAATTCTTAACCGACCCCGAACCTCACTTCACCTCCACCATTGACTGCGTTCCAGTCAAAGTCACAACCACAGCCATTCGTCACATCCTTCGTTTTCCCATCCAAGACTACATTCCCTCCATTGACTCGTTCGATCCAAACCCATCCGTCTCAGAAGCCCTTTCTGAAATTCAAAACCTAGGGTATGACGGATCCCTTACCAAACCATCCGACTTTCGCACCAAGAACCTTCAGTCCCACTGGAGAATTCTCTTCGATGTACTCAACAAGTGCCTGACAGCCAAACATTCTGGTCATGACTCAGCATCGGCCCAGGTTTTAGCCATGTTCGCTGGCTTTGCCTACGACCGACACGTGGACTATGCGGCTTTCATCTTTGAAGAATTAAGAAGAGTCCACGTGGAAAGGAGCACGAAGAAAGGACGCAAGTATGTCCCCTATCAACGATTCCTTCAGCTCATCATACAATACGCCATGGATCAGGACGAAGACATTCATGAGCGTCCAGAAGCTGATGTCTATCCAACCGTCTCTATCCAGAAACTGACTTTGCCAAAAGGGGCACCAACGGTACAGGTAATGAAGATTCCATTATCAACTCTGACAAGGTCGAGGGGTACAGATCGGGTAAGGGACTATATGAGAGAAAATTATCCGGATGAGTCTCAGTCTGAATCGACTGAGACTAACCAGTCCGACGGTGAGCAACATGAAAGTGAGAACGAGGGAGAAAGGATGGAAGTACAACAATCACTGGGTTATGGTGAGAGGGAGGCTGAGAGTGTAATGGAGGGAGCCGTAGGTGAGACGGCAGAGACGGTGGATTCTGAACGAACCGTCTCTGTCGTAAGGCCGAGGAATACGCAATCTGAGGGTGAACCAAGCCCTATCAGCCGGACACCACTTCATAAGACCGTTAGTCCAGCGGTCGCCAAAACCCCAACCATCCACTTGGTTTCCCCTCAAAGGGAAACCACTTCATTACACGGGGATCTTCCACATACGCCATCGCCCTCTCATTTGGAGAGTGGCGGTGTTGAAAGAGGTCACACTCCTCCCCACGTGACCGAACTTCCTTCGCCCACGATTCCATCCCCACAAACAGACACCGTGCACGATGCTTTTGTGGCATCCCCAAGAGCTGCCTCCGTGGCAGCTCCCGAAACTTCCAGATCTGAGCATCCCGTAGTGGAGCCAGAGATGACGGAAGGAAGACCGGGAGTGGCTCAATCTACGCCAACCACTTCCGGCCATCTCCCCATCAATTTGGAGATGTTAACGGCAGCCTTACGTGCTGCCGGCGTTATCACCCGGGCTGACCTTGACGCCCAAAGGGAGGCAGCCGAGGAACGACATACCGCCCTTCTTTCTCTTATAAAGGGTAAGGGTGTCGCCTCCGAAGCCGGCCCCTCACAAGGATCCCACTCAGTCCAACTACAAATGGCGGAGCTCTCTGACAAACTGGACGCACTCAATCGCCTAATCCTTCAGGTCCAGGAGCAGCTAAATTCCAGGATGGATCGCCTCGAGTCGGCAGTTATTGATCTCCAATGCCGCGCTCAGGCCGAAACCCTCAAAAGAAAACATGACGACCAGGACGACCCTGATCGTCATGAGGGGGAGAAGCGCAGAAAAGTACAATTTGAGGAGCCCATGCTGGGTATAGGGGGAGCAGAGACCGCCGAGGGGTCTGAATTTCAGGGGTCGGGGGAAAAGTCACAGGAAGCTCAGGAGTACATGCTAATTGAAGACGAGCCGATGGTCGAGGGTCCAGCTCCGAGGACAACCAACCACTTTTAACTCCTAAGCCTGAACCTGACTCTCCAACCAAAAAATCCTCATCCTCTTCCTTCGATTTCCTGAATTCACCACCCAGAGCCCAACAGGAAGACATACTCTCATCCATCCAAGCTCCCCCATCACTAAAAGAATCCCACATTACAGTCAGCCCACCAAGATCCCCAAGCCCTCCACCAGTCCAACAAACCCAACGCTCAGGTCCCTCCCAAACAAAAAGGGTTGACTGCTTCGATGAGACTCCCGAGGGTCCTGGAGTGTACAGAAAAGACGACCTATTCTGGGTAGACCACTACACGAAAGGAAAAGTTCACACACTGCCGCAGAGCGAAAAAGATCAAATGCGTCAAGAACGGCGGGGGACTATCATAAAGCTTCTTGAAGCTAAAAAGGACGAAATCGAAGAACCCCCCGTTCAAGGCCTGAAAGAATTCCTGCAGAACTTTCCCCCGGAGCGATTTCAGAATCCATATCTAGAAGAAAGATTCAAGATGGTATTCAGAAAGAAACCTGGAGCCTTCAGCAGACGCCTACTCATGGATCTTACGAATGTCTCCAAAGCTGAACAGGCCGAATACTACCAATTGATGCTCCGGGAACAAAGGTCTAAGGTGTCAAAGTCAAAGATTAAAAAACTCAAATCAATTACCATGTGCAAAAGAGCCAAAGTATTCTATCCCTCCTATCAAGTGGAAAGAGAAGATGGTACGAGAGATGACATCTTTGAGTATGACCTTGACTACATAAGAGCGGATGACGTTGAGTTCCTTCACAACAGTCTGAAAAGTCGAATCAGAAAACGTCTATCCCACATGACAGCTGTAGGTGCCTTAGTTCGAAGCATGAATCGCCGATCGATCATAATGTGCTTAAGAGATTTTCAGATGGCGATCGAGAGTGCTATGGTTAAGGTGGGCCTACGAGCACCAGAACAAGATAGTTTTCTTTTAGCCCACCACCCGGCCTACAGAGTTATACTTAAAGGAGATCCGGGTGTTATTTATGTGAACCACAAGGGCTACAAAAGGTATATGCGCTTTGAGGATCTACCTTGCTATTCCGATGGTACACTTCGACTGGTTCGAGCTGCTCTCACAAAGAAAGTACAAGATTATGATGCTCAACCAGATCCTGAACAGAGATGCTCACCTACGGAGATACAAAATACACTCAGCGGCATAGACTACCTGAACGAGCGGCTACATACAAGACAAGTAACCAGACGTTTCGATGTCATACTTGGTCTTCGTGAATCAACAGATCATGCGCGAGTTCCAGGACCTCCTAAGTGATCGAAAAGGGGGAGATTGTTAGATTAATTATTTCGATCCTAGGAGTTATTTTGTAATATTTATTAACATTGTAATGTGTCTTGTATTTATTTCTATGTAATTTCTTTCTTATGTAATAGTGTAGGGGCCATTGTTGCCAAGTCTTGTAAGTTAATTAAATGAGCCTATAAAGGCTCCTAGGGTTGCCTTTTGACAATACACGGTTGACCTACATTTGAATCTTCTCTTGGAGCCGCCACTGTTCTTCCATATTCACCAACATTCATATTGTCTTCTTTCTTATTAAAAACACATTTATTGAGCTTGTTTCTTCATGTGTTTGATGAGAAAAACGTCAAGGTGCTGAATATATACGGGACTTAATATTAACAGAGAGCGTGCGGGAGAGGGCGCCGATGAGGCAGAGGTGGCGGCGTAGCTGTGACAGATAGAGCGCAAGACAGATAGGGCGCCGATGTCACACCCCGCTAATGCGAAAACACGAGATGTAACAGTGAATGTGATCATTGCATAAGTCTCAAGATTCATACCATAATAAAATTGTTTCCAAAAGCAACCACCATGCATCAAAAGTAAATATGTTTAAAGATTACAACCCAAAAACATAAGTAATAGCGTTTGATTTGCGAATAAATTAAAATCTTCATGAGCACACGACTTGAATGCAATCACGCTTCAACGTACCACTTACGATTATTTTCCTGAAAAGCATGTCATAAAAACGGGTCAACTATAAAATAGTTGGTGAGTTCACGGGTTTTGCATGAAATAAGCAATTTCAAAACGCAATGTATTTGCAGTATGTCATGGTTGTTAAATGTTTGTCTTTGTAGCACATGGTAATGTTGTACACAATGTATGTGTAATGAGCCACTACTCAAACCTAGAATGTTGACTTTGAATGCCACAATGTGAAAATCACATAAATGTATGTATGATAATTATGCACTCACTAGTACCGCATGATTGCGTCGTCAACCAAATATCGATATCCATAAGAACAATCCAGCTCATCAAAATGAGTTAACTGAGTAGTGTGTTTGTCGTGTGGACTTACATAATGTTTAGTTTGCCACTCATACAAGACTACAATTGTAACCGTACCAATGTGCCAAAATGAATGAACGAATGTATGAGTTCATATGTATCAAGTTTAGTAAGAACAACCATATTACATAAAATGTATCACTGTAGGTCCCGAAAGGTTCCCAAAGTATATAGCTTTAAGCTGTAGAGGGGGGGTGAATACAGCTATTTAAAAAACTACACACTATTTTCTCAATGTTTGTATGTATTATCAACAATTTGTTAATTACAAACAAGCTTGAATGCGGAATAGTTCAAGCTGAGATGACAGATACAACAGTATGTTCACTAGTCTAAGACAAACTCAAACTAGTATACAATGAATACACTCACTAAGAAGCACTCACTGTGTTTACAAGACTTAAGGGAACAGCTTATGTAAAACAGCTTAGACACACAGATACTGAATTACACAGCAGGCTTGCATGCATGAAAAACACACTTGCACGTTCACTCTTGGTTTCAGCACTTAGCTTTCTTCACACTTCTTTCTGTCCTTAGAAGCTTCCTTTTATACTCACTCAGAGGATCTAAGAGAAACATTTTCATTGGACGGAATGAAAAAGGAGAAGTCTTGTTGAAAAGACAACATAACCTTTTCTGCACTTTTCTGAAAGAACTTTCTTCCACAATGTGCAGACTTTTGTCTTTTTACTTTGTCTACTGTTGCATTGCCTTTAACTATTAGGAATGGAGGAATGTCAACTTTGCATCTTTCGCTCCTGTAAAGGCCTATTTTGATAAAGAAAAAGGTCTGTCACCCTTTTTCAAATAACCTTTTGTCTTCATGTTACAGAACAGCTTGGGCAGGCGGAGCAGTTCGGTTTTCCACTTTGTCTTCGACTTTGTAAACTGACTTGTAGTCAAAAACAATACAGATGACTTGGAAACATATTCCATAAAGTTTTAGCCTGTTCACAAATTCTGTTTCACAAAGAACAGAACACTTAAAATTGCCCAAGCTGCTCACCAGTGTAAAGCAGCGTAGACAGTTTATGTCCAGCCTGTTCAGCAGACAGAGCAGCTTGGACAAATTGTCTTAGTTGCAACACATGCAACATATAGAACAGCTTTAGACTGATATTGCAAATCATTTTCAGGTTTCAATAAGGCATATAACAGGCCTTAAATTCAACCTTCAAATGTATCAATAGGTTTGATTATAAATCTCCCCCTCAGATGTAGAACAGGTTTGACTGAGGCCTTTTTGTGCCTAACAATCACGCTTGTATAACAAGAGTTTGTTTGCTTTGCATAAACATGTTTGTATGTATGACAAGTTTGTATAACAAGTGTTTGCATGCATCGTAATCATGTTCGAATGTATAACAAGTTGGTATAACAAATGTTTGCATGTATTGTCATAAACGGGTTTGAAAGTGCATTAAGAGTTCAAATGAATAGTAACATGCGTTTCACCCCAAAACGTAATATAGTAAAAAGGGGTCGTGAATACTCACAATAGTTCAATGCGATTGAATCGAGCTTCGAATGTAATCACTAGTTACCTCCTAAAATACGCAAACGATTCTAGGTAAGTTCCTTGTCTAAATAGGCATGTTTAAGTCTAATTTCTAATAAATCTATTCAATTGCCAAATGTTGTTAGAATTAACTATTTTGATTTTGATCATTTGTTTGTAAAATAACATGTGATGATTTTAGTAACTTATAAGTAAAACATCTATTATATAACCAATATGGATATAATAGAATAATTTGGGTTTGTCTTACATTATAACAAAAGGTGCAATGATTAATACATGTAAAGACAAAACAAGAATATTTACTTTTCTTGACAGATTTTTGGGTATACTTTAGAGATCTAAAAAGTTAACTTTTAGCCACTTTCTGGATCTGAAAATTTTACAGGTTTTATTTCCATGTCTTATATGTTTTGTTTAATTATTTCAGAATTTATTAAGAAGATTTAGTATTTTTAAAAATTCGTACAAAAATATGTGTCCCGAAGGTTGTGCTGTCTGCACACCTTTCTTGTTTGGACAGTAGGAGGCTATAAACTTAATCATTTTGAATGATTCCACTTGGGTTCAAAAGTTAACCCATAAAACTAGCTTCCAGAAAAAGAATCAACTAAATCTAAGCTTGCATGTGTGAGATATGGTGTTTTAAAGTCAACCCAACGTTCTGTCCAGATTTATGATTCTGTATACTTGTTTTTAAAATTCGTGTAGAATAGAATACACATTATTTTTTAATGAGACCACTTGGGTTAGTTAGTTAACTCATAAATTTAAATTTCAGAAGAATAATCACCCCATTTGGGTCAAGAATGAAAAAGTTATGACCATTTGAAGTTGGGTCATAATCTGCTCATAAATCTTCAAGCAAACAGCATACAAGTTATTGACAAAACTTGATGTGCATGCTTATGAATCCGATTTTATTGATGATTAAACTCATGTTTTGAACATGCAATGGTGTTAGGTATCTTCAAAACACATTTACCCCATAAATAACTCAAAAGAGTATGGGATTTTTAGTGTTTGAACCATAAAGCTACCATGCATGCCCATTTTTGAGCTTTTCAAGAGCTTTCTTGTTTCTTGACTTAGGTTTAATCATGGATTACCATCTTTTACAACATTTAACATGTGTTGATGGTTAATATACAAACATCAAGTAACAAAATCATTCTTGAAGAAAAATGAAAGAAAAAGTAGGAGAAATAACAAGAAAACTTGTAAAAAGATGAAGTTTGAGTGTAGTGTTCATGCTAGATGCATGAACACATGTTTGTACCTTTTGATTCACACTTGAAAAGTTCAAATGAAGGTGTTAATGGCTGGATTTTCAGTAGATTTTCGATAGAAAAGTATGAGTTTTAGTGAGAGAAACAAGTGAGAGAAGGAGTGGATTGAAAATTATGATGAGATGGAGTGTTGAAGTGATTTTTATAGATAAAATCACACTTTTTCTCTTCTCTCTCTTGGGGCCGGCCACCCCCATTATAATTTATTTATTTATTTTTAAAAGTATTAATATTATATATCTAAAAAGGTTGGTTACAAAATGTTGTACATGGTGTTGCATATGACTTGTTTATGTGTTAGTTTCAAATCCTTTTGTGCACTTTTATTAGGAACTTGTAAAAATGAAATTTCACATGTATATATAATTAATTTATTTAATTTTTTATTATTTGCTTATAATTTTATTTTTGGCAATTGAAAGATTACTAGAAAATTTTCTATATAAGGTGTAGAACTAAGCATCCTAAGGAATTTTCCTAACAATTCTCAACTTAACTTCTAAATTAAATTCTAATCTACTAATAATATTATTTTTTTAGAATTATTAGATGCGTAGTTGTCTAACCTGAAGACTCGGAAATTTACAGTTGTCACAGTCTGCCCCCGTTATTTGAATTTCGTCCTGAAATTCTTGTTATTGCTTGTCTTGTTTGTCGTCTATAAATAGATGGGGGTACTTGCGTCTCATGGAGTCTTCTCGTTCCCACGTGTATTCGGGTCCACGTTTTGCATTCCAATGGACCTATACGATAGGAATTTTTCTTCGTTTAAGTTTCTTGACTTCTCTATCGAGGATCTCTACCGGTTCCTCTTGGAAAAGTAACTGTTCATTCACTTTGACTTCCTTGCTTGGAATAACAAGAGGATCATCTTCCACCCATTTCTTAAGGTTTGATACGTGGAATACATTGTGAATATTGCCCAGTTCTGCGGGTAGTTCCAACTTGTAAGCTACGGGGCCGATCTTTTTCAAGATCTTGTATGGCCCGATGTACCTGGGACTTAGTTTGCCTTTGGTTCCAAACCGTATCTCCCCTTTCCATGGTGATACCTTCAACAAAACTTTGTCTCCTACTCGAAAGGTGAGCGGTTTTCTGCGTTTATCGGCATAACTCTTCTGGCGATCCATTGCTGCTCGAAGTCTATCCCGATTAATCGAGATCTTCTCTGTTGTTTCTTGGATAATTTCTGATGCGGTTATCTGCTTGTCTCCGATTTCTAACCAACTCAGGGTGAATGACACTTTCGTCCATAGAGAGCCTCGTAGGGTGCACACTTGATACTAGTTTGATAACTGTTGTTGTACGAGAATTCTACCAAAGGTAGGTGTGCATCCCAATTTCCACTAAAATCCATAACACATGCCCTAAGCATGTCCTCCAATGTTTGGATCGTTCGTTCACTTTGCCTGTCAGTCTGGGGATGGTAAGCAGTACTCAGATCAATTCTAGCTCCAAGAGCTTTTTGTAGTGAACGCCATACTTGTGATGTAAACCGGCTATCCCGATCCGAAATGATAGCAATTGGGACTCCATGTCGAGTCACAATCTCGTTGATGTAAATCTGTGCAAGCTTCTTCACCTTATAGCTGTTTCGAATAGGTATAAAATGAGCAGACTTCGTTAACCGATCTAAGATAACCCAAATTGCATCATACCCTTGTCGTCCGTGGCAACTGCGTGACAAAGTCCATAGTCACCTTTTCCCATTTCCACACGGGAATTTCAGGTTGTTGCAGTAGTCCCGAGGGTTTCTGATGTTCAGCCTTGACTTTAGCACAAGTCAAGCATCTCCCAACGAATTGGGAAATGTCCTTCTTCATTCCAGGCCACCAATAGGATTCTTTCAAATCCTTATACATCTTATCTGCTCCTGGATGGATCGAGTATCAGGATTTGTGCGCTTCTTCTAAGATTAACTCTCTTAGGTTGTGAACTTTCGGAATCCAAACCCGGTCTTTAAAGTAAAGCACGCCATCCGACTTAGATTCCAATATTTGCTCAAAATTATGTGATCCTTCGGCCTTCACCTTTTCTGCCAAAAGTGCTTCTTTTTGGGCTCCACGAACTCGAGTGTTGAGATCTGTTGGTACGACTATTCTTCCAGCCGGAGGTCGTGTCGACTTACCATTCGAGATCCCATTTGTTATGGTAGCCACCATTCCAGCTCTTCTAGTGTGGCTTTTTACATCGCAGTCGTAATCGCTGATCAATTCTATCCATTTTGTCCGTCGAATGTTTTCCTGTACCAACATTCCTAACGCTCGGACTTTTGTGGGCTTCGTTCTTACCTTTCTACTTAGCGCATCGGCTACTACATTGGCCTTGCCCGGGTGGTACCGAATTTCACATTCGTAATCACTGAGTAACTCTACCCATCTCCTTTGCCTCATATTGAGAAGTTTCTGATCTAGAATATGTTGGAGACTTTTATGGTCAGTGTAAATCGTGCACTTAGTACCATACAAGTAATGTCTCCAAATTTTGAGTGCAAAGACAACTGCTCCCAACTCTAGATCATGGGTTGTATAATTCTTTTCGTGGACTTTAAGTTGTGTTGAGGCATAAGCTATGACCTTGTTTTTCTGCATCAGGACACACCCTAACCCTTGATGTGAAGCATCACAATAAACTACAAAGCCATCGGTTACTTCAGGTAATGCCAAAATTGGAGCGTTACACAACTTCTTCTTTAGAAGCTGGAATGCTTCTTCTTGCGATTCTCCCCATGTGAATTTCTGCTCCTTCTGAGTTAGCATTGTTAATGGTTTAGCAATTTTTGAGAAGTTCTCAATAAATCGACGGTAGTAGCCTGCTAAACCCAAAAATTGACGGATCTCTGTAGGGGTTCTCGGTGCTTCCCATTTCTTGATTGCTTCAACTTTGGCAGGGTCTACCTGAATTCCCTTCTCATTCACTATATGACCAAGAAATTGCACTTCCCTCATCCAGAAGTCGCACTTAGAGAACTTGGCATACAACGCTTCCTTTTTGAGTAATTCCAGGATTAACCTCAAATGATGTTCGTGAGCTCCCTTACTTTTTGAGTAGATCAAAATGTCGTCAGTAAAGACAACGACAAATTTATCCAAATAAGGTCTACAGACTCTGTTCATTAGATCCATGAACGCCACCGGTGCATTGGTTAATCCAAAAGGCATAACAATAAACTCGAAATGCCAATATCGCGTTCGGAAAGCTGTCTTCGGAGTATCCTCCTCTCGAACTCTCAATTGATGGTATCCAGATCGAAGATCTATTTTTGAGAAATATGTTGCTCCTTGCAGCTGATCAAACAGGTCATCTATTCGAGGTAAGGGGTATCAGTTCTTAATTGTAAGCTTGTTTAACTCCCTGTAGTCTATGCACATTCGGAAAGAACCATCCTTCTTCTTGACGAATAGGACTCGGGCTCCCCAAGGTGAAGAGCTAGGTTGGATAAATCCTTTGTCGAGGAGTTCTTGCAGTTGATCTAACAACTCTTTCATTTCCGCAGGTGCTAAACGGTAGGGTGATTTGGCCACGGGTGCCGCTCCTGGAACAAAATCGATATGGAATTCGACTTGTCTCAAAGGGGGTAATCCGGGTAAATCTTCCGGAAAGACTTCAGGATATTCTTTTACTATTGGAATCTCTTGAATCTGCTTCTCTTTCATCCCCTTATCCACCACATGTGCTAGGAAAGCACAACACTTCTTCTTAAGGAATTTTCGTATCTTCATACACGATACGATCTTTAAATTCCTATTCGGCTTATCCCCTTGTAAAATAAAGGTTTCTCCATTCTCAAGAGGTAATTTGATGATCTTCTCAGAACAACAAATTTCTGCCCTATGTTTGGATAACCAATCCATTCCTACGACCACATCAAAACTTCCTAGTTCGATCGGAATAAGGTCAATATTGAATATCTTATCATCTAGATTCAAGCTACAACCAGTTAAAATAATATCGACCTTGATTTCTTGTCCATTAGCAAACTCAATCACATAAGGATCACTTAAGTTCATAGCATTCACAATAATCATGGGCCTAAAGTCTGTCGAAATAAAACTTCTATCTGCCCCTGAATCAAATAATATGGATGCATAGTGATCGTTTAAGAGGAATGTACCAGTCACCACGTTTGGGTCTTGCCTTGCCTCCTCAGCTCCTAGTGCAAAGGCTCTTCCTCTAGCTTGTCTGTCCGGGTTTCGGTTATCTCCAGGGTTTTTATTCAGCTTAGGGCATTTATTTCTGAAGTGCTCTTGGCTTCCACATTCGTAGCAAGCCCTTTTTCCCTCCTTGCTTTCGTCCTTCTTCCCGTCGTTCCCAGCTTTGCAATACTTTGTTGGGTGACCTATCTTCTTGCAGTTTGTGCAATAAGCACATTTCCCTTCATGATGATAGTTGCATTTGGTGCACTTCGGAAGTCCACCTTGATACTGCTTTGTCTCCTGCACTTTGACCCCATAATTGGCCCCCAACTTCTGACTCTTCCCCGAGCTTTGTCCATGCCCTTTCCCTTTTTGGTTCTCCCCCTTCCTTTTGCCGGTCTCTATTCTTCCCAGCGTTCCCGCTCTGATTGCATTATTTGTCAAACTTGTGGCCAGATCCACAGCACTCTGAATTGTTGCAGGTCGTGCAGCCATAACCATTCCTCTAATCTCTGGAGCCAATCCATGAATGTAGCGCTCAATCTGTTTTTCTTCTGGGGTAACCATGTGAGGGACTAGTCTTGCTAAATCATGGAAATGGTGGGTGTATTGATCAATCTCCTTCCCTATCATGG
This sequence comes from Centrapalus pauciflorus, assembly GCA_020465985.1. Taxonomy (NCBI): domain Eukaryota; kingdom Viridiplantae; phylum Streptophyta; class Magnoliopsida; order Asterales; family Asteraceae; genus Centrapalus; species Centrapalus pauciflorus. The sequence continues at coordinate 77,037 of JAANYP010007267.1, forward strand.
TATGATTCCAGAATTCAGCTTCGAGTTTCTGGATTTCACTTCTTGGACAGAATTCTTTGGTTAGGAGACCAGTGAACTCCTCCCATGGAATTTGATTAGCTGCTTCACGTCCACGATTGCGAACTTGTAGATTCCACCATGTTAGAGCCCGATCTTGGAACCTTGCAGTTGAGAATTTGACTTTACAGTCCTCCGCACATTGACTAATGTTCAGTACGGCCTCAATGTGCTCAATCCATGTGATCAGCCCGGTCGCTCCTTCCGTCCCATAAAACTCCTTCGGCTTACAAGACATGAAAGCCTTGTATCATCTCTCATTATTTAGAGTGCCAGTTGCTCCGGTATTGGGTCGGTTGTTTGGACCTTGAGCTCCAGCTAGTCCGGTGTTAATTCCGGCAGTCACTTGGGTTACTATGCTAGGAATAGCATTTCGGATGTGTTGCCCTATCAGCTGATCCAGATTGGATTCATCTCCAGAGTTACGTGTACTCCTTCGGGGAGGCATGATTCTGGCATCCAAATTACAATATCGGTTTAGAGTTTTCTATATGTATAAACTTTATAAATATCTTTCCGTTGAAATAATTGTACAATTTATATTTATCCAAAACACAACTTAAAACGCATGATTTATAAGAAAATAATAGCAATACATTTCACGATCAACACCAAGGTTCACATTTCGATTGAAATTTAAATAGTACATTGGAAATTTAAAATTCATAATTTGCTAAACATAGCATTACATCCTTCAAAATAATTGTTTCATAAGTTTGTTTCAAAATAATAATAAGGATGAGATGCCTTTTCTTCAAAAGTAATCATGGCTGCCAGCTCTAAGTCCGTGCCCATATGATCGCCAAACGGACCACATACATGATGCACATAATCCCCACAGTCAGGCAAAGGTAAACTGTCTGTCTCCTAGTGGCCATCTGGGCCTCGTCCGCAGTCCTACTAGATCGCGTGACCGCAGTGAGCACATCATCAACTACCTCGGTCATGTTCGTCATTGCCTGCTGCTGATACACAAATCCATGCCTACAGTCCCTAACGGATAAGTCCAAGACATGTAACCTCCTTGCCTGCTCTCATGCCACACTAGGCATGTTACTGGCGTTCCTACGACCGGCTGGGATGCTCCAGCAGTCTCAGTGGGTGGTGCTCTCATCGCTGCCCTAGCAGGTATCGAGACCCTCTTTCTTGCTGTCGCTCGGATGCTGGGTCCACGAAGTGCTGGTGGGGGGTACGCTGGTGCTGGCTGGGGTAGTAGGGTCACGGGTGATGCTCGTGGATCAGGACTCGGGGTATCACCGCTAGATTCCTCTTGTTCGTGCTCTGATGGGTCTTCCTCCTCTTCGGAAATCCGTGGGTTGTTACTTGGGCGACCCGTAACATAACCAGATGCATCGGCCGAATAAGTAGTGTGGGATGATGATGAGCATGACATGGTGCTAAAAAAAATACACGTTTGTTGCTAAGTATGTATCTATCGTTTGCATAAAGTAAGTATCCTTGTATCATCTTACTTCTAAGGCATAAGCATAGGGGTCTCGCGTACCGAGATACGACTATCCTAGACACCATCCATTTGGTTATATCGACTCGTGAATATATGTTTTCAAGGTAATAGTATAGGCTTAGAAACTTCTATTAGTAGTTCGGGTTCTTTGGGGTAACATGCAATGATCACACATGCACACATAATGCAATTTAATAAAAGTAGTTGTAGTGAAAAAAAAAAGGTTTTTAAACATACTCCTAGTGTAACCACTTCAAGTCATGCATTATCGTTTATTAATTAAGCAAAGGTGGCCAAGCTTTGGTTAATTAAGAAACAATAATACTATAACTGACTTAGTTAAACTAGTTATATGTAAAATATATTTTGAAAACAATGTTTCGAGTGGTTGGTTATAGTTAAAAAGTTTTCCAAATGAAAAACTTGGTATTCTCTATAACCTTAGGCTCTGATACCAAAAACTGTCACACCCCGCTAATGCGGAAACACGAGATGTAACAGTGAATGTGATCATTGCATAAGTCTCAAGATTCATACCATAATAAAACTGTTTCCAATAGCAACCACCATACATTAAAAGTAAATATGTTTAAAGATTACAACCCAAAAACATAAGTAATAGCGTTTGATTTGCAAATAAATTAAAATTTTCATGAGCACATGACTTGAATGCAATCACGCTTCAACGTACCACTTACGATTATTTTCCTGAAAAGCATGTCATAAAAACGGGTCAACTATAAAATAGTTGGTGAGTTCACGGGTTTTGTATGAAATAAGCAATTTCAAAACGCAATGTATTTGCAATATGTCATGGTTATTAAATGTTTGTCTTTGTAGCACATGGTAATGTTGTACACAATGTATATGTAATGAGCCACTACTCAAACCTAGAATGTTGACTTTAAATGCCACAATGTGAAAATCACATAAATGTATGTATGATAATTATGCACTCACTAGTACCGCATGAGTGGGTCGTCAACCAAATATCGATATCCATAAGAATCATCCAGCTCATCAAAATGAGTTAACTGAGTAGTGTGTTTGTCGTGTGGACTTACATAATGTTTAGTTTGTCACTCATACAAGACTACAATTGTAACCGTACCAATGTGCCAAAATGAATGAACGAATGTATGAGTTCATATGTATCAAGTTTGGTAAGAACAACCATATTACATAAAATGTATCACGCTTGTATAACAAGAGTTTGTTTGCTTTGCATAAACATGTTTGTATGTATGACAAGTTTGTATAACAAGTGTTTGCATGCATCGTAATCATGTTCGAATGTATAACAAGTTGGTATAACAAATGTCTGCATGCATTGTCATCAACGGGTTTGAAAGTGCATTAAGAGTTCAAATGAATAGTAACATGCTTTTCACCCCAAAACGTAATATAGTAAAAAGGGGCCGTGAATACTCACAATAGTCCAATGCGATTGAATCGAGCTTCGAATGTAATCACTAGTTACCTCCTAAAATACGCAAACGATTCTAGGTAAGTTCCTTGTCTAAATAGGCATGTTTAAGTCTAATTTCTAATAAATCTATTCAATTGCCAAACGTTGTTAGAATTAACTATTTTGATTTTGATCATTTGTTTGTAAAATAACATGTGATGATTTTAGTAACTTATAAGTAAAACATCTATTATATAACCAATATGGATATAATAGAATAATTTGGGTTTGTCTTACATTATAACAAAAGGGGCAATGAGTAATACATGTAAAGACAAAACAAGAATATTTACTTTTCTTGACACATTTTTGGGTATACTTTAGAGATCTAAAAAGTTAACTTTTAGCCACTTTCTGGATCTGAAAATTTTACAGGTTTTATTTCCATGTCTTATATGTTTTGTATAATTATTTCAGAATTTATTAAGAAGATTTAGTGTTTTTAAAAATTCGTACAAAAATATGTGTCCAGAAGGTTGTGCTGTGTGCACATCTTTCTTGTTTGGACAGTAGGAGGCTATAAACTTAATCATTTTGAATGATTCCACTTGGGTTCAAAAGTTAACCCATAAAACTAGCTTCCAGAAAAAGAATCAACTAAATCTAAGCTTGCATGTGTGAGATATGGTGTTTTAAAGTAAACCCAACTTTCTGTCCAGATTTATGATTCTGTATACTTGTTTTTAAAAATTCGTGTAGAATAGAATACAGATTATTTTTGACTGAGACCACTTCGGTTAGTTAGTTAACTTATAAACTTAAATTTCAGAAGAAGAATCACCCCATTTGGGTCAAGAATGAACAAATTATGACCATTTGAAGTTGGGTCATAATCTGCTCATAAATCTTCAAGCAAACAGCATACAAGTTATTGACAAAACTTGATGTGCATGCTTATGAATCCGATTTTATTGATGATTAAACTCAAGTTTTGAACATGAAATGGTGTTAGGTATCTTCAAAACACATTTACCCCATAAATAACTCAAAAGAGTATGAGATTTTTAGCGTTTGAACCATAAAGCTACCATGCATGCCCATTTTTGAGCTTTTCAAGAGCTTTCTTGTTTCTTGACTTAGGTTTGATCATGGATTACCATCTTTTACAACATTTAACATGTGTTGATGGTTAATCTACAAACATCAATGTTGGGAAATAGTTCAAGTATACTCAAGCTGTTAGTTAGACTTCTCATACTGTTAGTAGATTTTCTGTGTAAGTACAAAGTTCATGCTGCTAGTTGAAGAAACTCGAGCTGCCAGTGTAAAAGTTCAAGCTGCCAGAGCAAAATAACTCAAGTTGCTCAGTTCATGCTGCCAAGTCATTCAAGCTGCTCAACAGTTTCATAAACAGAATGTGCTGATTTTCAGGGAAGATATCTACAAGAAGATTCCAGCATATCTACTATCAGAGAAGTCATAGTCCTTCAAGGAAACACGTTCATAAAGCAATATAAATAGACAGAAGATTGTATAGAAGATATACGCATAAAGAAAGAGTTTTCTGCATATTTTTGAGTCTGTAATTGCTTTATTGTTTCAAGTTTTCTTAAGCCTCTAAGGTTGTAAAACCCTAAGAACAGTTTGTGTTCTTCGTCTAATCAAAACAGATTAGAGGTGATTGTAATCATTGAATTCAGCAATACAAACAGTCTTGATTACTTCTTATGTTTTATGCTATTATTGATTCTGAAAGTTTTTGTCAAAATAATTAAGTGTTATTCCGCAAACTTCTTAATTAAACTTTGATTCAAAGCAAGATTATTGATTTATACTCTGATAAATTCAAATCAGTTAATCTTGGTTATTCATAATTTTCATAAGTTATAGATCCTGACAAGTGGTATCAGAGAGCCAGGTCGTTCTTTGTTTTTCAAAGTCGAAAACTTTCTTTCAAATTTTTAATCTTTTTCAATGGAATTTGAAAATAGCAGCAGTGGATCTGGGCAAGGACTCAAAGTGCCTATGCTCAAGCCCACTGAGTTTGAGATGTGGAAACTCAGGATTCAACAGCACATTCAATTCATTGATTATGCCATATGGGAAGCTGTTGAATTTCCTCCTGCAGTTGATCCAGAACTTGATGCTGAGGGAAAACCAGTAAAAACTCCTCCAAAAACTGAACTTGAAAGGAAGGCTAGAATGAATGAAGTGAAAGCACTCACATTATTACAAATAGCCATTCCTAATGCTTATCAACATCAGTTCAAAAAGTTTTATACTGCTCCCTCTCTTTGGAATGCCTTAGAAAAGAGGTTTGCTGGTAATGCAAGTACCAAGAGAAATCAAAAAGACCTCTTGAAGCAGCAGTATGAAAACTTTTCTGGTGGCAAGAATGAAAACCTCACTCAAATCTTTGACAGATTCAACAAACTGATAAGTGAACTGGAAAGTGCAAAGGTCAATCTGGATCAAGATGAAGTCAACAGAAAGTTTCTCAGATCTCTTGGAGAAGAATGGACAGTCTATGCTGCACAGTGGAGAACAAAAGACACACTTGATGAGATAGAATTGGATGATCTGTATAACAGTTTAAGAGTGTTTGAGACTGAAATTGATGCTAAAAAGAAATCCTTTTCTTATAATCACAACACTGCTCTTCTGTCCTCTGAAAAATCTAATAACTGTGATTCTTTTTCAGGTGGTGATGGCAATCCTGCTGAAACTCATTATGAAGCTTTTGTTGCCAATGATGGATTATTTGCTCTAAATGTTGAAGACTTGGAACAAATTCATCCAGATGATCTTGAAGAGATGGATTTAAAGTGGCAACATGCAATGCTGACCATGAGAGCCAAAAGATTTCTGAAAAGAACTGGTAGGACCAACTTTCAAGGGAAAACAGAAGGCAGACCATCTTTTGATAAATCAAAAGTGGAATGCTATAAATGCCATAAGCTTGGTCACTTTGCCAGAGAATGTAGATCTCAAGGTCCACAGCCATCAAGGACTTCACAGCCCATCCAAGCTTCCTCATCAACAGCACTTGTCTCTCAAGAAGACAATGTGTTTGACTGGAGTGATCAGACAGAGGAAGAATTTCAAAATCAAGCACTTATGGCAGAAACCTCAAATGTCTCCCCCACTGAACTACCATCTGAGGTAAACTCTAAACTCTGCTCTCAATCATGCAAAAATATGGTTAAAAAATACAGAGATCATAATGAGAGCATGTGCAAAACGCTAGCTAAGATGGAAGAAAGGAGATATGAATATATGCAAGCCATAGAAGATCTGGAAAAACAGATCAATGACTATAAGGATGATGAGCTTCAAATGGGGTATGATAGAAACTATCATGAATGGGAGAAAAAGGAACTCAATAAGAAAATAGAATCTTTGAATAAAAAGGTAGAAGAATCTGAACAGAAGGTGTTAGAGGCTAATGAGAAACTGGAATCTGTTAACATAGATTTAGGTAACTTCAAGTTAGCAAATCAAAAGCTAGAACACCTAATGGAAGTTCAATTCAAAGATAGAGTCAAATCTCAGGTCAATCCCAAAGAAGGAATAGGATACAGAGCTACTCCACCTCCATATAATAACAAATACATTCATCCAATGAGTGAAGTTGCTGATAGACTTGTCAATGAACCATTAGATGAGTCTATGACTATTGTAGATCCTATCCTTGATAGCAGTCCTGAACCAAAGGAAGATAAGAGTCAAAATAAAGACTGTGACACAAAGAGTGCACCCATAGAAGTCCAAGTTCCTAGTAAGAAAGGAAAAGAGAAGATGAGTGTATGCAATGCTACTCCACAAGTTTCTGTACATTCTAACTGTAACACTGCATCTTCATCAAAAGGAACTAAAAGAGGTAAAACTGTTTCTATCTGCACATGCCAAAAGCATGGTGTTCAAAAATTTCCTAAACAACAGCAGGTAAGAGGAAACCAGAGAAACAAGAACCAGAAATTAACAGAAAAGTCTGGTGTTCCAATTCAAACTGTCAAAAGATGCTTTCACTGTGGAAGGAAGAATCACTTAGCCAAGGATTGTCTTAAGCCTCTAAGGTTATAAAACCCTAAGAACAGTTTGTGTTCTTCGTCTAATCAAAACAGATTAGAGGTGATTGTAATCATTGAATTCAGCAATACAAACAGTCTTGATTACTTCTTATGTTTTATGCTATTATTGATTCTGAAAGTTTTTGTCAAAATAATTAAGTGTTATTCCGCAAACTTCTTAATTAAACTTTGATTCAAAGCAAGATTATTGATTTATACTCTGATAAATTCAAATCAGTTAATCTTGGTTATTCATAATTTTCATAAGTTTTAGATCCTGACAATCAAGTAACAAAATCATTCTTGAAGAAAAATGAAAGAAAAAGAAGGAGAAATAACAAGAAAACTTGTAAAAAGATGAAGTTTGAGTGTAGTGTTCATGCTAGATGCATGAACACATGTTTGTACCTTTTGATTCACACTTGAAGAGTTCAAATGAAGGTGTTAATGGCTGGATTTTCAGTAGATTTTTGATAGAAAAATCTGAGTTTTAGTGAGAGAAACAAGAGAGAGAAGGAGTGGAATGAAAATGATGATGAGATGGAGTGTTGAAGTGATTTTTATAGTAAAATCACACTTTTTCTTTTCTCTCTCTTGGGGCCGGCCACCCCCATTATTTTTTATTTATTTTTTTTTTAAATTATTAATATTATATATCTAAAAAGGTTGGTTACAAAAATGTTGTACATGGTGTTGCATATGACTTGTTTATGTGTTAGTTTCAAATCATTTTGTGCACTTTTATTAGGAACTTGTAAAAATGAAATTTTACATATATATATAATTAATTTATTTAATTTTTATTATTTGCTTATAATTTTTATTTTTGGCAATTGAAAGATTACTAGAAAATTTTCTATATAAGGTGTAGAACTAAGCATCCTAAGGAATTTTCCTAACAATTCTCAACTTAACTTCTAAATTAAATTCTAATCTACTAATAATATTATGTGTTTAGAATTATTAGATGCGTAGTTGTCTAACCTGAAGACTTGGAAATTTACAGTTGTCACAGCGGATGAGGCAGAGGCGTGATGACGAGAGAGAGGGCATCGAGAGACAGAGGTGGTCGTGACTCTCATCGCCGGCGCCGATGAGGCGGAGGCGGTGGCGGCGAAGTGGAAGAGAGAAATAGGGAACATATGGAAAATAATTGTTAGGGTTTTGGTGGCTGTGAGAGTATAGAGAAGTTGGTAGATCTTTTAGGGTGATGTCAAGGGTTTAGGATTTTGGTGGGCTTGGGCTTTTTTTTTTTACCAAAGTTTAGGGTTTAGGTTTTTGAGTGGGCCTGATGTTTTTTCCCAAATAGATTTTTAATTATTAAATAAATTAGGTTTTTTTTAATTTTTTTAAATCAGATTTTATGTATTTGTTACTTTGAATCAGATTTTTTTATATCAAATCATATTTTAAATCAAATTTTTTAAATCAGATTTTATGTATTTTTAATATCAAATCAAATTAGACTTTTATGTATTTTTAATATCAAATCAGATTTTTTAAATTTCAAAGCAGGTGTTTTTAAAATTTTTATGTATTGTTACATTCTAATTATTTTTATAGTTGTGTAACATTCTAATTATTTTTTACGTTTTTTATACAGAGATGTCTAATTTTCATGTAATCAACTTATCTACTAGAGATGATGAATATTCAATCAAAACATCAGCTTTCTACACTCATCAGGTCACTTTCTAATTATTTTCATGTTTATATATGTTTAAATTATATTTATATATGTTTAATTATTTTTCATGTTTGTACATTTATGCATAAATCTTAAACCCTAATCCTTAATCCTTAAAACCTAAACACTAAACCTTCTACATATTTCAATTTCAGATGTTCAACTCACGTGAAGAGTTGATGGAGTGGGTACGAAACACAGCACGCTCTATTGGTTTGTCATTGTCACTAAACAATCAAAGACATATGCGAACGACTTCATATATCGAGTCATATTTATTTGTGATCGAGGGGGCACATATATATCTATAGCTACAAGTAGAGCAACTGGAAGCAAAAAGAATAATTATAAGTTTGAACTGGAAGGAAAATATTCAAGACAGTATAACTAGTGGATGATTAAGGTAATATGTGATGATCATAATCATCCACCTTCACAATATACGGAGGGTCATCCATTTGAAAGACGGTTATCTGATAATGAGACTCGCTTGGTGGGAGATTTAACAATGAAGAACATGGCGCCACGTGATATCCTATCAACACTGAAGAAGGAAAATAAAAACAATGTGTTGACGCTTTAAACGATACACAATACACAACATAAGATTCACATGGCCGAGCAAGCAGGAAGAACTCCAATGCAGTTTCTAATGTCTCAATTGCATGCTAATGATTATGTCTTGGGTACACGACAGGTGATTCAAATGAGCTAGAAAATCTATTTTTTGTGCATCCAACATCGTGGTAAATATGGCGTGCATTTCCACACGTGTTGATAATAGACGCCACATACAAAACGAACAAATATAATAAGCCGTTTGTTGAAATTGTCGGCGTAAAGTCAACCCAAAAGACATTCTCAATAGCCTGTCTTTATGCATAGAGAAAAGGAGGCCAATTATACCTGGGCGTTAAACTGTTTAAAGTTGACGCTCATGGATTGTATGCACCCACATGTTATAATCATAGATAGAGAGTTGGCACTCATGAATGCATGCGAACAGGTATTTACCAATGCTACTCGACTACTTTGTAGATGGCACATTGAGCAAAATATTATGAAACATTGTAAACCAACTATCAGATCACAACACGATTGGGACTCTTTTAAGGCATTGTGGAAATTACTAGTGGAGTTTCCAACATGGATAGTATACTTGGAAAACTACAAACGACTTCAGTCAATGTTGGTAAAATATCCATGTATTTGTTCTTATTATTTATATTTCTAAATCATAACCTTTATATTATTATTTATGAACTTATTTGTTTATTTGATTTATTTTTCAGGTGTTTTGAAGTATGTAGAGCAGAATTGGTTAAAAAAAATACAAAGAAATGTTTGTGTCTCTGTGGGTTGATCACTCACTTAACTTCGGAAACCACACAAACAATAGAGTTGAGTCAACATGCCAAGTTAAAGAAATACTTGGACTCCTCAAATTCGAATCTCGATAAATTTGTGAATACGATTAGTGAAATCGTGCAGTCACAACTAACATCAATCAATGAGAGCTTCAAAAAAAGCAGATATTTCCATTATAATCAGCACAAATTGTTCTGTTTCAAGTATTTCATATTATTAACAACATTTTTTAAATTATTATTATGCACTTATTTATTTCTTTATTTTGTTGTGTTTCAAATTACTACATGGTTTTGTTTCAAACGAAGCTTTGGATATAATATTAGGAGAGCTTCAAAGATCAAAAGGTTTAGAGTTAGCCTCCTCAAATTGTGGTTGCCAACTTCGTAACAGTTGTGGGTTACCATGTGCTTGCATGCTTTCAGTTTATTCGAATTCGGGTTAGTATACTCAACTACAACGTATATTTTATTTTTTAAAGATGACAAATAAAATTACTCAATATTCAATGCAGGTGAGTGTATACCATTAGATTCAATAGATGTCTTTTGGAGGAAGCTTGATCTTTTACCGCAAACTAATATAGAAAATGACGATATTTGTTGTGATGATGAGATAAGGGAATTTAAAGAAATTTTCAACAAGCAACCAACAAGAGGAAAGGAGTTAGGTATGCTGCAAAAACTTAAGTCAAATTTTGAGTATGCACCTGTTGGTGGTTGAACCTTCAATCCAAAAGAGAACTCGTGTTCGGCCAACATTAAAATCCAACCAAAGTAAACAAGGTATACCACCGCAGGCTCCTATACCGCATGAAGTTGTAGACATAGTTGCTCTACCTATCGACCAATGTCATTTGAACCGAATGAGCAACAATATCTACCAAAGGGAAACAAGTTCAGCAGGAGCATGATATTTCACCTGTAGAGGCTCGCAGACACAGTTGCTCAACATATACGTCGGATCCATTTGACTTGAACGAGCAACCAACAATGTATGAGTTTCCGAATCTATTTGACTTGAACGAGAAACCAACGATGTATGAGGTTCCGAAACCAACATACGGTGAATACAAAACTTTTCCTCAAGATCCATTTTGGAATAGTTTAATTAATGACTACCAATCACCGTTGCACACTCAATACTTTAATCATGAACAACCATTTCAGGTAACATTTATAAATATATTATTTTTTTCGTTTCTATATTATCCATTAAATTAATCTTATTTTTTTTATAAATGTTAGGATCCAACAGCCTCAATGTATGGTCAATATATTCATGGCGAACCACCACAGCACGGAAATTCTTATACATATCCCGACCTTTGTGAAATTCCATCATTTTTTCAACCGTATGTCACTGGAATAGAAGATGTTGTTCGTGACGGAAATTGTGATTTTCGATCAATAGTTGTTGTGATTGGGTCGACCTCAAGATGAATGGCGACATATTTGTCGTGAATTAACGGAGGAGTTGCGTAGCAATCCAAATGGATATCAACTTTCTATGGGTGATAGCTATGCTGTTGTGGAACGTTCTTTCAATTATTACCATAACGGTTTTGCACCAATACATCACTGGATGAAAATGTCTGGTGTCTTGATTGCGAACACATACAATTGCATTGTTTGCTTTTTAAAAAATCCAATCGGTTACACATTTTTCCGCTTTGGAAAAAGCCACGGGCACTAGAACTAAATCAATCGATAGCAATTGCATTTGTTCATGGAAATTATTGAAAGTGGATTTGCAAGAGGGACATCCAATGCCAAGTCTTGCGGGACATTATAGACCTGCAAAAGAATGGATAAAAATGTACAAGAATTGACTATTTCCATAATATTTTATGTAATAAATTCATTTGTACAATGTTGGTTATTATTATTATTATTATTATTTTTGCAATTATCCCTAAATTTTAATGTATTTTAATACTAAGATTTTTTTTAAAATTAATATTTAATCTTAAAACATAATAATGAGGTTAATCATTAAATAATAATTATGGGGTAGAAAGTTATGTGTTAATCATTAGTAAACCTAATCATCAAGGGATAGAAATAGATTGAAGATGATGTGGTTAATCATCAGCAAACCTATTCGTCATGGGGTAGAAATAGACTGAAGATGAGGTGGTTAATCATTAGTAAACATAATCATCATGGGTAGAAATAGATTGAAAATGGGGTGTAAATAGATATACCCTTTGTTGAAACTTAAGAATGATTAATTAATGATTGATTGTTAATAATTAAAATAGAAAATTATAATTAAAATCTTTATTAAATGATTATCGAACGATTTAAATAACAAAACAATTATTTGACAATATTACATTATACACCTTAATAATAACAAACTTGTATAACAAATGAACGCAGCTTGACATAGACTTGTTTATTGGCGTGTAACCAATCTTTGTACATTTCAACTCATCCACTTTCCTTTTTCTGTGCGCTTTTATGGAATGCCGGTTATATCCAGAAACGTCAGGCATTGGATAACCTTCTTCCAAATCAACTTTTATAAAATGACTTCCTTGCACATGTGTGATTGTTATAGATTGATTTTCATCAGCCGAACGTGTATTTGATCAAAGAGAAAAATATGTCAAGTTGCGTTCATTTGTTAAATGATAAACAATGCAGTTTTAGTTATTGGAGATCAAAATACCAGTGTGAGGCATCCACATCCAATGCTCAGGTGGTGAAAAGTCGGAACCAAAAAAATTTAGCTAGGGAGTCTTTCAATATTTTGTAATCATGTTCAATGATGGTTTTGTACTGTTTTTATTTCTGTGTAACTCCTCCAATAATTCGAACTACAGACCATTCACTTTGATGTCGACCCACTGATCGAAAACCATAATTCCATCCCCTACAAACATCTTGTATTTTGATAACACATGGTTGAAAAAATGATGGGATTTCATTCATCAATCGATGATTATAATGTATTGGTTCTTATATAAAATTGAAGATAAAACATTATCATATTAACTACCCAATAAACCAGATACATAATAATTAATATCATACATTGTACCTGATGGTATTAATACTCATTTTTTTTGTGACAAATCGGGATAATTGTATCCATATTGCATTGAACTTGTCGGTTCTTAACGTTTATCATACAAATCAAAATCAATCATATAGATAACGATAAACATAAAAAAAACAAAAAAAAAATTATTTAATACGTGCAATGGCTGATAATTTATTAAGTTTTGCATAAACGGATCTTGATCAAAAAAGTCGTTTATCATTGATGTCGATTGTTGATGTACCTAATCATCATATGTTGGTGGAAGATCATTTAACTCAAAAGCAACAGGCGTATAAGAGTTACTGGACTGTGTTGTCGGTACCTCGCGATATATGTACTCACTGTGTCGTGATGGCTCGTGTCAGGGTTGGGATTACACCCACATTTTTCAGTAGTCACGTTTTATATGTATCACACCAAGGCGTCACAAACATTTTCTTGTATGGACCCAGCCAATTGTCATTCACATATGCATGCACATGAGCTGAAACTGTTAAAAATATATTGTTTAATATCCACACGAAAAAATATATCATTATCAAATAAGTTAAAAAAATACTGTTTAATATTCACATGAAAAAATATAGTATTTTTAATGGTACATTTAGTATCGTGCATATTGTTGTAGATCCATGTAGTTTTTTATAGATGTCTTTTGACGAAAATTCAACTAGTTTATCCCACTTGTGCACAGTTTCATTAAAGCCAACTCTCTGTCTGTAACAATCACATTTGGGCAAAAGTCTGGTTTCATCCTATGTGGCACTTTTATTCTACTATTTTCTAATTTTTCTAGAATTGTCGAGTGTTGTAATTTATAATTTTCATCTATTTATACATTTATTCTTTTTTTTTTTTGTAATAACTTCTAATACATTTTATTATATAACAATCTAAAAATACCTTTACGAACGTATGTTTTTTATCTACATTCCGATGTAAAATTTTTTTACGATCTGAGATATATTTAAAATGACGTATTTTTAAATCTTAAAAAAGTAACATTATAGTCATATTGATTCTAAATGAAAGTTTAGGGACCAAAGTCTATGTTTGATCAAACCACATGGATCATTTTTGTAATTAACTTAAAAAATTGATTTGAAAAAGAAGGGGAGTGCCATTAGCATGTGGGACCCACTTCATAAAAAAACAAAAAACTACATATGATGTGACAACTAAAAGAGTTTGTCATAAACATTATGGGCCCAAATCACAAAAAAAAAAACAAAAAAATAAAGGTGGGAAAATCTAACACACCTTTAATATAGGTTTTTTATTTTCTTTTTCTTTATTTACTTTTTGTAACATCCTTAGATCTAAATTATTGTAATTTATATTAATTAGTTGGATATGTTGTAATTTGTATAATTAAGTTGGATTACGAAAATGATTATGTATCTGGATATTTGAAAGTTGGTTGCTAAATTTGAGTAATTAAAGAATTTAGAATTTTCAATTATTATTATGGAGTATTATGATTTATAAATGTTAATGATGATAAAACTAAGACAAAATCAGTATTTAGTGAGATTAGATATGTTGAGGGGTTAAATGTGCCAATAGCCGAAACTTAGGAAATAAAAAGACTCTTGGTCTTTCATTTGTTCATTTCACCATTTCAACTTCAAGAAGCTCTCAATCTCTCTCTAAATTCAATGATGAATTTCAAATTTGTGGATCAAAAATTCGTGGATTAAAGCTAGTTATTATCAGAAATCAAAGGAGATTAAGGTAAGAACATGATTTATCTTTTTGGGGTTTTATTTTGAGAATAAAATGCATAAAAATCGGATTTTAAATCTGAAAATTTGTAATGCATGTTTGTTATAATAGTTGGAATTCATTTTGGGAAGATTACTGAAGCTTAAGAAACAAGATTCGTCAACTAAATCGGTTAAAAAGGTAAGGAAATCTGATTTTTTTGTGCATTTTTGTGTTCTTGAAGAAAAATTCATATTTTGGTTGAATCTGGACAAACTAGAGTGTTATTAATGGGGAAAATGATGTAGAAACACCCAATATATGTTTATATAACATTAGATTTAATTGCATGTGGCTAAAAATGAGTTTTTGGTAATTTTAAGTAAAACCCGTAGCTGCGACCTGCACATTTGTTTGTCGACTCGGCAAGTCACCAAGAACATTTGAACGAAATCTTCAAAAATGCATAAGTGTTGGATCCGAACCCGAAATTAGATTGGACCAAAATCGAATAAGAACCAAACTCGGATGGACCCTAATTCGGATGGGTCAACGTAATTCGGATGGATCTGAAATCCGGCCGAGGATCCGTAATTCGGACCTCGACTCAGCGAGTCACATGGACCGACTCGGCGAGTCGCCTGCAGTTTATGTGTAATTCGGATGGGGTTTTAAAGACCCGAATTTATGGTTAATTAAACACACTTTTGAGATACCTTTTGTAACATATTAAGTTAAATAAAGGAGGGTTAATTGGGAATAATAACAACTCAAATGATGAGATTTAAACGTGAGTTTCGGATGTTGGTTTCGAACGTTGTAACACTTTATAATTATACAAATTGACGCTCATTTGTGGATGAACATGTTTATGATATGTTTTCCTTATGGAAATGAAACAGGTCCTTGTGGTGTTGTTTAACCCACAGTGGGGTACTTTGTGGATCCGGTTGAAATCCCGAAGAGAAATAAGATAATCTGAAATTAACTAACGCACCCACGGTGAGTACCTTTGATTTTAACATGTCTGCATCTGCTTTATGTTTGCTTTGCCTGCTGAGGCATGTTGTTTCACTTTCGCTTGGCACTCTACTAACTTGCGTTTATATTGATGCACATTCATACTTGTTGCATGTCCGTTCATTTGTTGTGCATCCTGTCGATGGACCTGCGGGTCGCATCTATACTCTGATGTTACTGTGCTATATGATCAAGAGTTTGACACCTCTGTGGTCAGGATAGACAGTAGATCATCCCCAATGTTATGTCTGCCTCAGATGGATAGTTTTTCTTATGCCGAGTGTCATCTCGAAGGAGCTGCGGCTCGGGTTTGCGTACTTTGAGTACGTGGGGAGTATATGGTATGTGTTACCTGTGTTACTCTTGGGGGCATCATAAGGATTTGTAGAATGTGTAAAATCATTTGGTATTCACTAAGCATTCGCTTACCCCTCAGTTGTTAAATTTTTTACAGGAAAACGGAAATCTGCTTCGGGACCTTCTAGCTAGGTCGTCTGTTAAAGTGATTGAAGATATCTACTGTTTATCTTGGTAACAGATTTATGGAATGTTGTTGTAATAAATTTGGAGTAATGTTATGTTATTGAGTATGTAGACTTAGTATTGGAATCTTTGTAGCACCGTAGGGTGTTGGACAAATTTGTATTATCTTATTATGTACTTTAATGCTTCCGCACTTTTATTAAGTATTCAGATCATTATGTAATCATGTGTTGGTGATTAATTCTGGGTGTATTGTAAATGGTGGTTATTATGGCAAGGGTGTCACAGGAAATGGTATCAGAGCAGTAGTTTGAGATTCAAGTGTCCGTGAGGTCTTGGTCTCAAACATTAACTGATGATATGTAGTGATTTTAAGTAATGATCTGAACTGAGATAGGCTACGTTCTAGTAGTCATAGGAGATTGGCTTTCATATGGGACAATGGGTGGTGTCTTTAAATAAATGACATGTTACTAAACAAGTTATATGTTTTATATTTCAGAACATGTCTGGAGGAGGAATGACACCCGAAGAAACAAGAGAAATGATGCTAGCCATGATGGTTGAGCAGAATAAGATGATTCAAGACCAGTTTCGGGCTCGAGATGAGGCCGAAGCTAAGAGAAGGGAAGATAAGAGAAGGAACAAGGAAAAGAGGGGGGCAACAATGATGAACAAGATGACAACACTGGGTCATCTAACAAGCCCAAAGGATGTCGGTTCAAGGATTTCAAGGGAAATGGAGCAGTTGAATTTAATGGGTTGGGTGATGCTGTTACTGCACTGGAATGGATAACGGCAACTGAGCAGACATTCCGAATCAGCGATTGTGCTGAGAAGGACATGGTCCGGTACGCTACTGCTATGTTCACCAAAGACGCGGTTATGTGGTGGAATTCCATGGTTAACGCCTTAACCTTGGAAAAAGTATCTGTTATGACATGGGCTGAGTTCACTGAAGTCTTTACTTAGCAATACTGCCCGGCTGATGAGCGCCGAAGACTAGAAGCTAAGTTCATGGCACTAATTCAGGGGACTAAGTCTGTGTCCCAGTATGCGGTAGAGTTCACGAGGCTAAGTTTGTTCGCGCCTCATCAAGTTGATACAGAGGAAAGAAAAGTGACCAGATTTGAGGCTGGTCTTGATCTGGAAATCCGAAGGGTGATGAGCAACGTACGCTACCCTACATTTGCTGGTCTACTGGAAGCCGCCAGGAATGTGGAACAGATTCTGAGTATGTCTGGGTATGTAATGGGGTCTGCTGCTGCTTCAGCTAACCCAACTCAACCTTCACCACCAAAACGTCAACGCGAAGGAGGCTACTCTGGTTCTTCACGATCATCGCAGTATTCACCACAACAATCTTACCGTCGACAGTCTGGTTCTTCCAATAGAGCTCGTACGTACTCCATCAACACCGAACCGCAGTACTGTAATAAATGTCATCTGGAACACTTCGGCAAGTGTACTAATGGGCGTGCTTGTTTTTGCTGTGGAGAATTGGGCCACTACCAGAATGAATGCCCACGGAAATCAGATGCCTGCCATAAATGTGGAGTATGGGGGCATTATAGTTGAAACTGTAGAAAGAACGCTCCAGCAGCTGCTGCTCCGACGTCAACTCGATCATCTGGGGGATCAAGTGGTGGTTCAGTCAACTGCCGGAACCAGCCACAAAGGGCACCGGCTCGTGCATTTCAGATAACTGCTGAGGAAGCTAGGGAAACCCGGAAGTGGTCACGGGTACGTTTATAGTTAACTCTTTACCTGCAGGAGTGCTGTTTGATTCTGGTGCCAACCGTTCTTTTGTATCCACTGTTTTTGCACAACGATTGTCGATGCCACTGTCTAAGCTATCTGATATACTTGACATAGAAACTGCTAGTAACACTCTAGTCAAAGTAGATCACGTATACCGTAACTGCACTTTAGTGATTGAAGATGTAGTCTTCAATTTGGACCTGATTCCGATCGAATTCAGTGAGTTTGATGTGATAGTCGGAATGGACTGGTTAATCGAAAATGAAGCCCATATAGTGTGTAAGAAGCGTATGATAAAGATAACTACTCCGGAGGGGCGTGATATTTGTGTATATGGGGATAGGAGAAGTGGGGATCTGTGCTTGTTGACTATTGCAAAAGTCCGTAAGCTTGTTGCAAAGGGGTGTGACGCCTACCTGGCATATGCTATTGATGCCAAGGCTGAGAAGAAGATTGTGGCCGATGTGCCTGTTGTATCACAATTTCCGGATGTGTTTCCGGAAGACTTGTCTGGCGTGCCGCCTGAGAGACAAGTGGAATTTCGCATTGATCTGATCCCTGGAGCTGCACCGGTAGCTCGTTCTCCGTATCGCCTTGCACCTACCGAAATGCAAGAGATGATGAAACAACTCCAGGAGTTGTTGGATAAGGGCTTCATTCGACCGAGTTCATCTCCGTGGGGAGCTCCGGTATTGTTTGTTAAGAAGAAAGATGGCACGATGAGGATGTGCATTGATTACCGGGAGTTGAATAAGCTGACAATTAAGAACAAGTATCCGCTGCCGAGGACAGATGACTTGTTTGATCAGTTACATGGGGCTAGTGTCTTTTCAAAAATTGACTTGAGGTCGGGATACCATCAACTGAATGTTCGAGAGGAAGATGTGCCTAAAACAGCTTTCAGGACACGTTATGGGCATTACGAGTTTTTGGTTATGCCATTCGGGTTAACCAATGCCCCGGCTGTATTCATGGATCTGATGAACAAAGTATGCAGACTGATGTTAGATAAGTCGGTGATTGTGTTTATTGACGACATATTGGTATATTCCAAGTCTGAGGCTGAGCATGCTGATCATCTAAGAGAATTGTTGGAGCTGTTGAGAAAAGAGAAGTTATATGCCAAATTCTCAAAGTGTGAGTTTTGGCTGCAACAAATTCAGTTTTTGGGACAAGTTATTTCGGGAGCTGGGATTTCTGTAGATCCAGCTAAGGTAGAAGCGATAAAGAACTGGGAACCGCCTCGATCAGCTACAGAAGTCAGAAGTTTTCTTGGATTGGCGGGGTATTATCGGAGATTTATAAAGGACTTTTCTAAGATTGCAGTCACTACAAGAAAATGGGCTTTTTGGCACAAATGTTTTTGGCAAGGCAAATAAACAGTGCCAAATACTAGTATTTGGCACACATTTGACTACAGTGCCAATTAGCTATGTATTTGGCACCGATTAAAACTTTCCCATCCAAATACGATGCATTTGGAACAGTTTTTCATTAACGGACTCAAATGACTCAATTTTTTAAGACAACTTTTCATTCCGTGTTAAATACATTGTGCCAATTACTTTCCCCCCATTATTTTTATTTGGCTCCAATAAAATTGATTTTAATTTGTTAAAAATCAAAACCTGTACGTAAACCCTTCTATCGACCTCCCTTCTCGATCGACCTCCCTTCTCGTTGTTCCTCTATTCCCTGTAAAATCAAAACCTGTACGTAAACAATCCAATACATTGTTCCTCTATTCCCTGTAAATCGATTGACCTCCCTTCTCGTTCCCCCATCCGATCGTAAACCCTTCTTCTCGTTCCCCCATCCCATCGTAAACCCCTTCTTCTAAACCCCTTATTCTCGTTCCTCCCCATCAAAAAATGCCGATTATGGATTTAGCATGGTGATACGGCTGTAATCAATTCTTCATTCCTCCCGATTAGGTTAGTAATTTCAGGTTATACTCCTTAATCGATTTGTGGTTATTATGGTAATATATTTCGCTTTTTTTTTTCTTGCTTCGTAACCCCTAATTGAAGTGTTAATGATTATTGGTGATACCGGATTGAAACCATGTTATTTGATGATATAGTGCCTTAATTTTGGGTGGATATTTACGTTTTTTGCTCCTTGAATTCGTGCAGACTTCTGCTACTTTGTTGGTGTTTGAAACTTTATAGGTTGCTGCTACTTTGTTCCTCCTTGATTTAGTTGGTAAGTATCCCAGTTGCCCCTTGAAATGTTGCAAAGTATGCTACTTTGTTACACGTTCTATATGTATGTATTGAAGTGAGATATATTCGTATGACATGTTGTGTTATTTTGAATTATAGCATATCTAATTGAATCCCAATTTGGTTATTGTGCTAATGTACTATCATGTAAAATTTTAAGGCTATTGGTGCTTGTGTTCATTTGGTTATTCATTATGATATGTTAGCTGTTGATTTAGGTTTCATGTTCTTGTTTAAACAAATTTCTATACATGCGTTAAGTTGTCGATTTGGAAATTGGGCTAAGTTAGCACTACAACCATTAACGTGATATTTAGGCTAAGCTAGTGTGTGGCTCTTTCGTCTACACACTATCTAAACGCCAACCTACGCAAAGTATCTGTGGGCATGATCAGATGATGGTTGACAATGTGTATATCTGCAGTCGTGTATTGTTTTCAAAAGTAATTTCGATACATATGGTCTTTTCAATGTTCGGTTTAATCGCAGCTGCATGATAATGTTTTTTCAGAGGTGGCTTTCAAGTTAGCAAGTGTTTGAAAAATGTTTTGATAAGATCTTTAAATCTGGTGATATAAATAGACACAACATAGTAGTTTCAATGGTGTATGAAATTGGTGTGACGCCATTAAGTTTCACTCTGTTGAAACAACATGCAATCAGACTACACCGTTATTAATTTACATTGTGTCCTTTAGAGAAGTTAAATACCATGTTTCCTTGTAGTGAGTCCCTTTGACTGCACTAACAAAGAAGAATACACCGTTTGTTTGGGAAACTGTGCGGCAAGAGGCTTTCGAGATCTTGAAGAAGATATTAAGTGAAGTGCCGATACTTGCCCTACCGGAGGGCAATGAGGATTTTATGGTATACACAGATGCTTCGAGGCTGGGGTTAGGTGTTGTACTGATGCAGCGCGGGAAAGTAATTGCGTATGCCTCGAGACAGTTAAAGCAGCACGAGAAGGATTATTCAACTCATGATCTTGAGTTGACAGCTGTCACTTTTGCATTGAAATTGTGGAGGCTGTAACAACCTAGCTTTAACTGAACCTTAATTTCTGTATTTGATCCAATAATGTAATTTAATTACATTATTTGCTTTGTAATTTAATTAAGTATGAGATTATTTATTAAATTATATTTATGATTATAAATTATTAAAGATGATTAAATTAAAAAGAGAGATGTAAAATACAAAAGTGTAGGGGGTTAAATGGGTAATTATCAAAATGAATATATAAAAACTTCAAGTTGAGGTTTAATGATCATTAATCACACATTTAAAGAAAATTCTCTCTCTCTTCTTTCTCTCTCTACATACGGCTACCATCAAGAAATCATCAAGAAATCCAATTTTGTTCCATTAATTGAAGAATTGAAGACAATAGGAGTTACAATAATCATCATTCATCATCAAACAACAAGAGTTTGAGGTAATATTTGATTTAAATTTCGAAAAACTATGAATTTGGTTCGGTTTTGAGAAAAACCGAAACCAAAGATTTAAAACGTGGAATTCGTTGGTTGCATGTGTATATATTTGATAGATAATCATGTAATGAACAATATAAAAGTGATAGAAACAAGAATTAATGGTTGGATTGTCCAAATTTATTAAAAATCTGAATTTTTGTGTAAAATTGTGTTCTTGACAAAAATGCTTATTTTGGATGATTTTGATCATATAAATTATGTTAATGACAGGGAAAATAGTGTAAAAACACTTTAATAATGATAATAAAGCTTTATTATAAGTTGCATGTTCATAAAAATGTATTTTGTGAATTTTTGATGAAAATCCGTATGAACACAAGATGAACACCAAGAACATTTGTGGAAAATTTATAAGTACGGGGTCCGAATTCGGATGAGATGCCCAGTTCAGATATGGCACCAATTCGGATGACATTTTTAGATTTTACTTAAACATCTATTTCGGATGGGTATTGGTCCGAACTCGGATCGGGTGATGTAATTCGGATGATGCCTTCGGATGGTCCGAATTCGGACAGCTCAGATCGGATGATCCGAATCCGGTTGGTCCAAATCCGGATGGTTCGAATCTGGTTGCCAAATCCGGATGTCCACTTTTGAAATTTTAAATAAATGAATGATTAATGAGTTATCAATTATCAGAATCAGATCAGATTAAGATTTAAACCTAAAATGTTCTTGCTATGGAATGATTTTGAACAGGTTCAGTTAAATTCTGAACAAAGAACTAAAGATTGAAAGATATTGAAAGTGGGTCACTGATTTGAAAAGAAAAGCCAGAGATCAAATAGATCAAGATTAAAGATAAAATCCTGGGATAACTCAGGTGGTGGATTTTAAATCTGCTTGATAAAGACCAAGAACCAGTGAGTTATAGATATTCAGCTTTACATGCGAAGTTTCCGGTTGAGACATATTGTTGATGATAGATTAATTTGACTTTCATATATGATCAGCTGGATTGTGACCTCTGCACACAATGGTTCGGTGATGCCCTGTGGATCATGATAGCTATTTGATTTATCATTTCGCATGATATTGAATTTACAGTTCATTTCTGATATTGCTATGAGATTATTGCTATCATGACCTTGATGACTTATGCTTTCACTATTGCTCGCACCTTTGATATATCGATTCAGCTTAGAATGATTAGCCTTGACGGTCTATTGTTCTAGACCATGCTATTTCACCAGTTCTATTGAACTTGGTTTGATACTACGATGTTCCGCCATGTTGATTTACTGGTAGCTAGCCCAGTATGTCGCTGATCCCCACGATTAAAGCGTGAGCGTGGTTTGAACATCATCCGACTCTATGACTACTATGTCTCGATCATGAGTGGCTGTAGCGGCAGTCAAGACATATCACGCTAGACCCATGATCCGCTTGATAATGCATGTAATCTGAAAATCTATATTCTCACTAAGCTTTGCTTACAGATGTTGCTTACTCTTTTTACAGGAAAAGATAAAGGAAAGTCACATGCTGGACCTAGTTCTTAGGTCTTACAAGATCAAGACAGAAGTTTTCATAGACCTCTACTCAGCAAACCCTTTTGGTACTGATTGGAAGATGACAATGTGGTGGTCTGGGTAGATTTATCTTGATTGTATGATGACATGAAATAGATTAGACTTGTGCCTTTTATAAGTTTAATTTGAAAACTGCAAACTGTATTAAACTTAATCCTAATATTTTGTACTGTAATTTATAATTCCGCAACTTAATTACTCAATCTTAGTTATGATTGATATCATGTTGCATGATGTGGGACCTTGTCTCTGACGACTACCTTGTAAGGAGTGGTCTTCACAGAGGCACTATCTGTATGGAACTAAGTGTCAATTATACACGGACCATAAGAGCTTGAAGTATATCTTCAGTCAGAAAGAGCTTAACATGAGATAAAGACGATCGATGGAACTTATAAAGGATTATGGCTGTGAAATCCTTTATCACCCCGGAAAGGCTAATGTAGTAGCCGATGCACTAAGCTGTAAGGCCTACTCTAAGGACTGCTGCTACATGATGACATCTACGATGTTAACTTCCACGATCATTGATGATGTAAAAGCTGCTCAAGTAGAATCTTTGAAGGAAGAAAATATTGGTGATGAGGATATAAGGGTACAGATGAAGAATATGGAAACGAGCGAGTCGGGATTGAAAGGTATATATGGAAGGATTGCCGAAGTTGGGTGGTATGAGAAAAGTGATTATCGAAGAAGCACATCAGTCAAAGTTTTCTGTACATTTCAGGAGCACAAAGATGTACAACGAGCTGAAAGCAGACTTTTGGTGGCCGGGATTGAAGAAAGATATTGGTCAGTATGTGGAGAGATGTAGGACTTGTCGGTTAGTGAAAGCCGAACACCAGCAACCTAATGGTAGTCTGCAACCGCTTCCCATTCCGGAATGGAAGTGGGAACACATCACGATGGACTTTGTTACTAAGTTGCCAAAGACTAGGCGTCAAGATGATGCAGTTTGGGTAATAGTTGATAGATTGACCAAGTCGGCACACTTTATACCAATTCGGGAAAGCTACTCGTTAGAAAAGTTGGCTCACATTTATATGGACGAGATTGTTTCTAGACATGGAGTGCCTAAATCCATAATATCGGATCGGGATAGCCGATTTACTTCAAACTTTTGGTCGGCATTGCAAGAAGGATTAGGTGTGAGGATTGCAATGAGCACGGCTTACCGTCTGCAAACCGATGGTCAGAGTGAACGGACCATCCTTACCTTGGAGGATATGATGAGATCATGTGTATTGCATCTTGGTGGCAATTGGCACGACCATTTGCCATTGATAGAGTTTTCGTATAACAACAGTTATCACGCGACAATAAAGAAGGCGCCGTTTGAGGCTTTATATGGGAGAAGGTGTAGGACTCCTACGTGTTGGAGAGAAACTGGAGAAACGCCGATTGTTGGGCCCGCAGTGTTACAGGAGACAAATGAGAAAATACAGTTGGTGCGACAAAACATGAAGGCGGCCCAGGATCGACAGAAAAGTTATCATGACAGGAGGCATAAACCGATCAGTTTTGATGTAGACGATTGGGTTTATTTGAAGGTATCACCTATGAGAGGTGTTACCCGTTTTGTTAAAAGAGGAAAGTTAGCTCCGAGATTTGTTGGACCATTCAAGATAATAGAAAAAGTTGGAAGCCAGTCTTACCGTTTAGAGTTGCCTGAAGAAATGTCGGGCATACACCCGGTGTTCCATGTGGGGAACCTTAGAAAATCATTCACTACCGGCAACGAGGATTGGGCAGATCACACAGAGTTGCAAATTGAAGAAAGGCTTCGATACGTGGAGGAGCCGGAATGTATATTGGATACTAAAGTGAAGCAATTAAGAAGCACGGTGATAGAGATGGTGATTGTACGATGGAAGCATCATAAAGGAGCAAATCACACATGGGAGACTAAATCTGAAATGTTGAAGAAATATCCACAACTGTTTAGATCCAAGTAACTTTGAGGACGAAGTTTGAGCGTGGTGGAGCCCATGCTGTAACATCCTTAGATCTAAATTATTGTAATTTACATTAATTAGTTGGATATGTTGTAATTTGTATAATTAAGTTGGATTACGGAAATGATTATGTATCTGGATATTTGAAAGTTGGTTGCTAAATTTGAGTAATTAAAGAATTTTGAATTTTGAATTATTATTATGGAGTATTATGATTTATAAATGTTAGTGATGATAAAACTAAGACAAAATCAGTATTTAGTGAGATTAAATAAGTTGAGGGGCTAAATGTGCCAATAGCCGAAACTTAGGAAATAAAAAGACTCTTGGTCTTTCATTTGTTCATTTCACCATTTCAACTTCAAGAAGCTCTCAATGTCTCTCTAAATTCTCTGCTGAATTTCGAATTTGTGGATCAAAATTTCGTGGATTAAAGCTAGTTATTATCAGAAATCAAAGGAGATTAAGGTAAGAACATGATTTATCTTTTTGGGGTTTTATTTTGAGAATAAAATGCATAAAATTTGAATTTTTAAATCTGAAAATTTGTAATGCATGTTTGTTATAGTAGTTGGAATTCATTTTGGGAAGATTACTGAAGCTTAAGAAACAAGATTCGTCAACTAAATCGATCAAAAAGGTAAGGAAATCTGATTTTTTTTTTTGTGCATTTTTGTGTTCTTGAAGAAAAATTCATATTTTGGTTGAATCTGGACAAATTAGAGTGTTATTGATGGGGAAAATGATGTAGAAACACCCCATATATGTTTATATAACTTTAGATTTAATTGCATGTGGCTAAAAATGAGTTTTTAGTAATTTTTAAGTAAAACCCGTAGCTGCGACCTGCACATTTGTTGGTCGACTCGGCGAGTCACTGTAGCTCCCGAGAGGTTCCCAAAGTATATAGTTATAAGCTGTAGAGGGGGGGTGAATACAGCAATTTAAAAACTACACACTCTTTTCTCAATGTTTGTATGTATTATCAACAATTTGTTAATTACAAACAAGCTTGAATGCGGAATAGTTCAAGCTGAGATGACAGATACAACAGTATGCTTACTAGTCTAAGACAAACTCAAACTAGAATACAATGAATACACTCACTAAGAAGCACTCACTGTGTTTACAAGACTTAAGGGAACAGCTTATGTAAAACAGCTTAGACACATAGATGCTGGTTTACACAGAAGGCTTGCATGCATGAAAATGACACTTGCACGTTCACTCTTGGTTTCAGCACTTAGCTTTCTTCACTCTTCTTTCTGACCTTAGAAGCTTCCTTTTATACTCACTTAGAAACATCTTCATTGGACGGAATGAAAAAGGAGAAGTCTTGTTGAAAAGACAACATAACCTTTTTTGCACTTTTCTGAAAAGCAGACTTGTCTTCACATGTGCAGAACTTTTGTCTTTTTACTTTGTCTACTGTTGCATTGCCTTTAACTAATTTAGGAATGTCAACTTTGCGTCTTTCTTCCTTGTAAAGGCCTATGTTGATATAAGAAAAAGGTCTGTCACCCTTTTTCAAATAACCTTTTGTCTTCATGTTACAGAACAGCTTGGGCAGGCTGAGCAGTTCTGTTTTCCACTTTGTCTTCGACTTTTGTAAACTGATCTTGTAGTAAAAAACAATACATGATGACTTGGAAACATATTCCATAAGTGTTTTAGCCTGCTTCACAAGAACAGGGTTTCTGTTCACCAAAGACAGAACACTTTAAAAATTGCCCAAGCTGCTCAACAGTGTAGAGCAGCGTAGACAGTTTATGTCCAGCCTGTTCAGCAGACAGAGCGCTTGGACAAAACTGTCTTAGTTTGCCAAACACTGAACATAGGAAAGTTTAGACTGATATTGCAAA
>JAANYP010007268.1:0-83145 GCA_020465985.1 Centrapalus pauciflorus
GGTGCTCGGGATGGAACCTCTGTGGTTAATGTGGGGATGGATGAGGATTCATGGTCAATGGTTTCAAATGATGGTACCACTGGTTCCGGTTCGATTCCCGAGTGTTCAGGTGAAGGAAGAATTGTTGGTTGTGAGGGTATTATAGGAGTAGATTCAACTGCGGATGTGTCGGTCGATGATGTAGATGGATGAGGGTACGTTGGAGAAGATGGAGCGGAGAAACTTTGTGGCGCAGTTGAACTGGAAGGATCACCTACATTATTGACAACATTAGAAACACTAGCGTTAGGACCAAAAAATTCAACATAAAAAGGATCAAACAAATTAACCAAATCAGAAGAAGAAAAAGAAATGGGGTTATTGGAAAAGTCTCCAGGCATTTGAGTAATGCGTGGTCCTGATTGATCAACTTCGGGTGCCAGTTCAGCCAACTCATCAAATGTGACGTGCACACTTTCATTGACGGTTCTGGTTCGGGTATTGAATGCGCGATACGCCTTCGAGTTGGATGAGTATCCAATGAAGATCGCTTCATCCGCCTTTTTGTTAAATTTCCCGAGGTTGTCTTTGTCGTTCAGTACATAGCACCTGCAACCAAATACACGTAAGTACTTGATAAATGGTACTTTATTCAAAAAGAGTTGGTAAGGAGTTTTGTTAAAGCGCTTATGGATGATGGAGCGATTTAGTGTGTAACATGCTGTTGATACGGCTTCGGCCCACAAGAACGGAGGTAGCTTCGAGTATGTGAGCATTGTATGAGCGGCTTCCACAAGCGTACGGTTATGCCTTTCCACGACCCCATTTTGTTGAGGTGTTCGAGCAGCAGAGTATTGATGCTGAATACCTTTGGATCGAAGGAAGCCCTCAACTACCGAGTTCTTGAACTCCGTGCCGTTATCTGATCTGATTGATTGCACTGACAGCTGCTGTTGGGTCTCGACACTCTTGATAAAATCTATGATTTCTTGAGCTGTCTCGTCCTTGGAATGCAAGAACCTGACCCAGGTATATCGTGAATAGTCGTCAACGATAACCAACACATATCGTTTTCCATTTATTCTTTGAGTCCTCATCGGTCCGCATAAATCCATGTGAAGTAACTCCAATACTCTTTTTGTTGATGGTTCGGGCTTTGGTTTGTGAGATGATCGTTTCATTTTTCCTTTCTCACAAGCTCCACACAGATGGTCCTTTTCGTAGCGCAATTCAGGAAGACCTTTGACCAATTGTTTCGCAGCCAGCTTGTTGATATTATCAAAATTCAAATGGGATAATCTTTGATGCCACAACCAAGAGTCTTTTGAAGAGGGTTTTGATAGTAGGCAAATGTTATCCTTCACAATTAGCTTAGCTACGTCTATGGTCTAGAGGTTAGAGTTTCGGGAACCTGTTAGGATTTCTTTTCCATCCATACTCTTAACACTGCAGTTCTTAGCCCTAAACGTTACCTCTAGTCCTTTGTCGCAGAGCTGTCCTATGCTAAAAAGATTATGTGATAACCCCTGAACATAGTCAACGTCCTTGATGACCAGATTATTTAGAACTAAGTCCCCGTATCCTTTGATGTGAGCCTGATGGTTGTTCCCGAATTTCACAGTTCCGCAATACTGTTCAACAACGTCGGACAGCAATTTTCTTCTTCCAGTCATGTGCTTGGAGCAACCCGAATCCATATACCAAATGGACTTAGCCTGAAAAGCACATAATTCGTATAATGAAAAACTATATGCATTCAAACACATCCATTTTTAATTCACAATCAAACCGTGTTCTGAACCGAGATGTTCAGAAAACATGATGAGTTAAGACCGGGTCCTGGGCTGTGTGCACAGAAGCCAAACGTGTCGGTTTAAGCACAACCAACAAGCAAAAGAACGGGTCCTAGTCTAAGGTAACTAGAAGCCATTTCTTTGAAGCACGGGTCTTGATCAGAAGTAACCAAGAACCATCTGCATTAAGATCACACAACCTTGGGTACCCACCTCAATATGGGTCCCTTTTTGTTAGGATTTCCAGATTTATATGGCACGTGTACAGTTTTAGACTCCCAATTAGCATTTGTGTGTGGTCCGGATGCAC
Organism: Centrapalus pauciflorus; assembly: GCA_020465985.1. Lineage (NCBI taxonomy): Eukaryota > Viridiplantae > Streptophyta > Magnoliopsida > Asterales > Asteraceae > Centrapalus > Centrapalus pauciflorus. The sequence continues at coordinate 2,083 of JAANYP010007268.1, forward strand.
AACCCTTTGGAATCCATTGAAGTTTGGATTTATTGGGTTTTGGAACCTTAGGCGCTGAAATTGCCTTTGGTTTTTGTCTTTTGAGACCTTTTTGACCGTTGCTTTGGTTTTGGGCCTTGGCAACGGACAAATCTCAATTTTGTTTGTGGCCGATGATGAACTATTTTTTGTTTTCTTTTTCCGAATACGTTTAACAGGATATGGCACGAAAGCATTCATTTCAGGAACCTGTCGTCTATATCGAGTTGGACACAGATTAAATAAATCACTGAAAGAGTACTTTAAAGGAACAACAGAATTCGGTACAACATTACAAGCATTGTCATACACATTGTTACATAAATTGTCTTTAGAGATTACAGACATCCTATCTCTAGTAACAAATTCATTTGGCATTAAAGCCTTCTTCACAAAAAAAACTTGTAAAATCCAGCATGGTGGTTTTTGGGACTCTCCTTATATGATCTGTAGGAACAAAACGATTAGAGTCAGTAAGCATGAAAGATTTAGACTTGACAGACTTTTCTTTTTGGTGGTGAGTGGGTTTCTTAAAAGACTTGGATTTGATCTGAGTCTTTTTAGGAACCTGATTTTTGAAAGCTTTTGAACACTCACCTTTGAAAATGACAGAAGAAGTTTCAGCTTTAGCCTTACCTTTATTTGATGATACACATGGAATTTTTATGGAATGAGAAAGTGTTTGTTCTTTTGAAAGATCTTTCAATTTTTGTGAAACCATTTCAAAATTTTCTCTGTAGACAGTAACTTCCACAGATTGTTGAAAAGATTGATTTACCAATTCTTCTTCGGTCTTAAGAAGAGCATCTTGAAGATCAAGTGCTTTCTCTTGAGTACAAACTTATCCTTTCTTCTTCAATCATTTTGTGTTTTTCTAAACTGTCTATATTTTCCGTATTTACCACATCTAATTGTTTTGTAAGAACAGAAATTTCTTCTTTTAAAGAGAGTTTTTCTTTTGAAAGCGTGTCCATGCAAGATTCAAGATATATATTCCTATCGTGAACATCTACTTTTTCTATTAACATCTGTTTTATAACATTATGATTAGTTAACCACTTTGAATGATATAATTCAGATGATTCTTTTAGAGTTTGAGCTTGATGTTCAGCCTGTACACACCTTGAGGTTTCAGCATTTAATCTAGCTTGTAGATCAAGAATATGTGTGTGCAGTGTACATTCATTATCTACAAATAATTTATTTACATGTGCAGGAATGTAACATGAATATACCTCATTCGACTCAGAACCGGATGTGGAGCATTCGGGATCGTTGGTTGTAGCCATCAGACATGCTGGTGGATTTTTCAGTGTCTCCCCCTCAGCAGCATGATCTGAATTGTCAGCAGTGGAAACAGCACAGTTCTCCAACCCCATACGATCAACCATGTAACAATTCTTGCCCTTGTCATCCTCGTCTTCAGAATCTTCAGCATCCCAGTAGTCTTCCTGGGCGACGAGGGCTAACGCATCCGTTCTTTTCTTGGCGGCCTCAAGCTTTCTCTCGTAGTATGCGACGTCTCTATCGAAATTGTTTTTACATTCCCTAGCAAAGTGGCCCGGTTTGCCACACTTATAACAGAGACGTTCATCTGCGGCTTTTGGCTCATCTTCTCTCGACCTTTCCTCTCTTCTTTCCGCCGGCCTCTTATCGGCGCGGCGATGCTCTCGAATGTCATCTCGCCTCCTGTCCCTTCGTTCGGGCTCTCTCCTCTCATCCCGGCGGTCATCCCTACGATCATCCCTTCGATCGTCTCGCCTGTCGTCCCTGCGATCATCACGCCTATCATCTCGCCTTTCATAACGGCGATCATCTCGATAGTCGCGTCTATCGTCATACCTGCGATCATCCCGATCATCCCTACGGTATTCATCCCTTTGATAGTCATCGCGTCGTTCATCCCTTCTGTCATCTGAGTACCTCCGTGGACCGGTGTCATAACGGAGTTGATTGTTAGTCTTGTTGGAGAACCGTCGCTGTTGGAGACGGTTGGTCCACAAGGCTATCTGTTCCTGTATCGAAGCTTCTTCCTCATCATAGACCTCACGTGGAGGAGAAGCATACCTGTTCTGTGACGACGAAGAACCTGGAGCAAAGGATGGTGTCGGAATCTGCGTGTTGGTGATCAAGGCGAGTGAATCATTTAGTTTCAACCCAGTGTTGGCTGATAGCAGTAGAGAGGCCAATTGATTTGCCATCAGCTTTTGTTGATCGACATCCCCTTGATAGTTCTTGAGCTCCTTAAAGACTACATTGATTGATACCTCAGGAATGTTCAGGACTCGTTTCGTGGCCCGACAAGCAAGCTGCCATTCGGGGGCTAAGGCGGCAAAGAACTGGATGTTGATATCATCCCTATCCTTCTTTATGTGCAGTTTGTTCAACTCATTAAGGACCGCACAGAACCTGGTAAAAGTGGCTTGCAGAGATTCCCCGTCTTTGGCGCGAAATTCCGTAAACTTAGCCTTTGCCTCCTCGATCTTGGCACGATCATCGAGATCTGCCCCCAGCATCTGGACTTCCAACTCATCCCACATTTCTTTGGGAGACATTTTGCTGTCTACGCCAACCAGAATATCAGTGGGGATGGCTTGATAGATCAGATATTCTGCCCTCTTATCAGCATGCTATCGGTCTCTCTCGGCGTCATTTGCCGGTTCTCTTTCAACTTTAGAGGCTTGGAAAGGGGGGTCAGCCTCAGGTCGGGCTGCGATCTCCCGATAATAAATGACGGGACCTTCGGAAATGGATTGAAGCATCAAATTCCCAAGCGGTTGCATTCCAACGAACTTAAGGAACCGGGATTTCCATTGTTCATACTCATCCGGATAGAGAACAGGTGGACTGTTCTCAGATCCGAGTACGAGGGCTTCGCGAGACATTTTGATGGGTGCTGAGGAAATTTGAAGATCTTAACGGTGGAAACTGGACACGGATGGGCTGGACTTAAGACAAATTGTACTGATTTCGGATGGAAGAGAATTTCGGATGGAATGGGTTCGGATGAACAGGATTTCGGATGCTAAGAATCGAATTCGGATAGCTTGGATTTCGGATGGTGAAACCTAATTCGGATGGAAGTGAATTCGGATGGATGAAGTAATTCGGATGGGAACCTACTTCGGGTGAACAGTAATTCGGATGGTCTATGGCCCGAATTAAGTACTAATTCGGATGGGTGCCGAATTCAGACAACTTTGATTCTCAGTATATTTTGCACTCAAACACAAGTAATCAAACGATTTGTATTAACAATATGAAGATTACAAAGAGAGAATTTGAACACTCAATCTCTAGGAACTTTCACACTCTAGAACACACACACTAGGTGGAGGCTCATTTGTGTCTTCTTCTTAAAACCCTAGGAGAACAATACTATATATACCTAAGCCTACTTTGGGAGTTTGTCCAAACACTCCCCTTAAAGTCTTGGAAATTAAGATTCCCCCCAAAGTAAACTATTCCTAATTATAAATTGAACCTAGACTTTTATTATATTTAATTATACACTATTTTAGGGCTAACAATCTCCCCTTTAGTGTATAATTAAATATTTACAATTAAGCACAATTACACAAGCTTGAATTACAAGAAATAAAGTTTCTAACAATCTCCCCCTTCTTGTAATCAAGGCTTCTATTCTTCTAAAGTCTTGGGCTCTAAACTCTGATATCTGATCATTGAAGTAACTCTGATCTCTGAACATTTGAAGTATATCATTGATCTTCTTTAGATGACTCTCCCCTTAAATGTTTCAGATCGGTGGCTCTCCCCTCGGGTTTAGTAGGTCATTTAAAACATTTCAACTCTTTTCAGAACATTCTCCCCCTCATGATGATCATGAGAATTATGATCATCATGTAATCACTTCAGCTCTCCCCTTCAAATGAACAACCTCAATGTGTCTTCAAATCTTCTTTCTTTGTCGAAGCAGATGATTACAGACTCAGAAAGAAAATATTACATTTAAGAACATTACAGACACAGAAGTTCTTATCTCTCTCATGTTATGTTCTCATTCCCCTCAATAACAGAATATAAATAATTACACCATAAAATTTTCCCTCGCCTTCAGAAACAACAAACCAAAAGGATATTACAGTGAAGATCTTGGCTTTGCAACCTGAATATAAGAAAATGAAACAAATTCATTTGTAAGTAACATTCCAGTTCCACATAGGAGTTCTGTTTGCACAATAGACTAAGTCTATGTGACCTACGTTCAGCGCTGGCGTGACGTTAACACTGGTAGGATTTCCAAATAATCATCGTGAAATCCTTTATCATTAAAGAATCACTCATATTTGTTCCGACTTTGTCTCGGTAGACAAGCTGTTTATAGTCACGCAGACTGTAGACTCCATGTGTCCTAAAAGTGTATAACATTAAGCTCTAGACTCAAAGTGCATCAACTGAAGTCGGAGACCGGAGAGGATGTCTTCCTTGTTTCAATATCAACAATATCCAAATGATATGTCGATAGAGTATGTGATAAAACTCCGTGTGAATTGAAATAGAAGTCTTTTAAGAGACAACTGAGTAGCTAGGGAGGTTAGGTGCATGTGTCACTGGGTCCATGACGTCTTGTTCAATACCTAATTCCAACACATGGAATTTGGTAGCAGATGTAGGAAACCCAGCAGACTGACACGGTGTTGGTAGGATTTATCTTTTCTTTTAATCCTTTCTCACCCCTCAGCTATCGTCATTTTTCAACTGTACTCTCACCAGCTCACTTTTAGCTCATGATGCACCCCATCTCCTTTCGATAAACCCTCTCATTTGCATTTTATCTATGCTCGACCCTGCTAGTACCCCGTGGTAACTAACACTCCTCAACTAATTGACCTAAGAACCCTTACTCACACAAACTAAATTGGTTTGCTCCTTGGGTAGGTCTTCCGACTCTGGTTTAGACCATAGGAACGATATATATATGCCTAATCACACATATTGGGCATCATCGGAGTCAGCATGATATCTTGAAGGATATCGCAGTTAAGCTCATGGGGTATTCCAGAAGATGGATGAGAGTTGAATGAAATATCTTGGGAAGTTTGAGAGACTGTATGAGAGAACTTCAATAGAAAGTCTGATATTAGATTTGAAAATAAATCAGACTATCATGAAAGAATTGGCTTGTATGGGAGAAACTTGATGTATGAGAGAATCATAATATGTGGGAGAAATCAGAATATTTGAGAGAATCTCAAGAAGAATGAGATCAAGATCATCACGAAGATTAGATCAACTAATCTTGGTGGAAATTTATTCAATCAGAAAATCAGATTATTCTAACAAAACCTTTTAAAGTGTGCATTAGGGTATTCAGAATGCTTACACACTTTTTGTCAAGATGTCATCTTCAAAGCGCATCTGAAACTCCCCCTGCAAATAAGCACAATATCAATGAGACATAAAATGTTATGAGTGAATTTCAAGAATGAAATTCAAACTCAAACTGATAAGCATAAAAAGTAGAGAAAGTTTCAGAGAAGTCTCATAAACACGGGTTCTAAACTGGGTGTTTAGAAACCATCTAAACATGAAAGATCGGGTTCGGATCTGTCATGATGCAGAAGCCATTGCTTTGAAGTACGGGTTCCACTCGGAAGTAAGTATAAGCCATTGCTTTGAAGATCAGGTCCTGAACTGAGTGATCAGAAGCCTTTATATTGAAGTCTGGGTTCCAATCTGAAGTGATCTGAAAACCATCTAATTGAAGTCCGGGTTCCAGTCTGAAGTGATCTGAAAACCATCTGCATAAAATTAAACCACTTTTGGTACCCATCGAAAGATGGGTCCTTTCTTGTTAGATTTAGGATTTCCATCGTCATGTAACAACACAACAGTAGGAATCCATTTATCATTCGACACAGGTTTAGATGCAGAACCTTTTGGCACCCATTTGTATATGGGTCCAGCTGATTTTGAAACAACCTTAGGTAATGGAACAACCTTTGGCTTGGGTGAGTTTGGAAATGCCTTAGGCTTGGCCTTTGGCGATGGTTTTTCCAATTTGTCAGGCGGTGATGAGGCATGCACTTTTGTTTTCTTAGATTGGCGGCGTTTCCGTTTTTCAGGATAAGGTACAAACTTAGTCATTTCAGGAAAAGCACGTCGAAAGCTTTTTGGACATAATTGAAACAGATTGCAAAAAGAGTATTTCAAAGGATTACTAGTAACATCCTTTCTAGGCACACTAGCACTACTATCTATTTTCACAAAAGATTCAGGCATGGCTGCCTTTTTCACAAAGAAACTTTGAAAATCAGGAGGTGTTATTTTAGGAATCCTTCTTGCATGATCTGTAGGAACAAAACAATGAGAGTTCGTACGTTTGGAAGATTGAGACTTTGAAAACTTTTCTTTTCCTTGGTGAGTGGGTTTCTTGGAAGACTTAGATTGACTCCGAGTCTTCTTTGAAACCTCAACTTTGGAAGATTTGGAGCACTCACCTTTACAACTGACAGAAGAAACTTCAACCTTGGATTTACCTTTTTCATATGATGTGAGATGGACTTTTGTAGGATGAGAAACCTTTGAATCTTTTAAATGAGAATTTAACCTTTCTGAAACTGTGTCAAGCTTTTCTTTGTAGATGGTTAATTCTACATTTTGTTCAAAACTTTGTCTGACCAATTTTTCCTCGCTCTTGAGAAGAGCTTCTTGATAACCAAGAGCTTTCTTTCGAGCTGTCTTTAATTCCTTTTCTAAAACATTTATTTTCTGTTGAAGAACTTTTGTAGGAATGTAAAGGTGAGAGATTGGTTTTACAGGATCCATATTCAATTCTTTTGATGAATAAGTAGGTAAGCAGTCTTCCTCTGGAGTAGGTACTCTAGAAGAATAGCTTTCATTCAGTTCATCATATTTCAAAAAGATTTCATTTTCTCTGTTTTCATTACGTTTCTCATCCTCTTGGGTTAAAACTTCTTTTGATGACTCAAAAAAGAAAGATTTAAGCACAGCACCCATGTAATTCATGTCATAAAAAATAGGTAAAACTTGTTGAACCTTTTCCAAGTACTTAGGATTTTTAAAACCAATTCCTTGTTTGGAATGATAAAACCTAGTCTCTTTGGGTTGGTTTAAATGAATAGTTTGTTCAGTTTGACCCCGTTTTAGAAATTCATCATCTAGGGTCTTTATGCGAGAGTACAAACCTATTCTTTCTTCTTCTATCATTTTGTATTTTTCCAAACTGTCTATGTTTTCCATGCTTACAGACTCTAAACGTTTTGAAAGAACAGATATTTCTGATTTTAAAGAGTTCTTTTCATCAGTGAGTTTAGCCATTTCTTTTTATACACAACGAATTGTTCTTTTTCAGCAATCAATTCATTCTTTAACTCATGTAGTTGTGCATGCAGTTCATCAAATTCATCACTAGACTTAAAATCAGATAAGGATTGTATATCAAATAAATCAGACGAAGATGAAGAACTTTGTACCTGTTTGGAGTGATTCATGAGACAGACTGGAGATATATCAACTTTCTCCTCCTCGACAGTCTTCTCATGTGTGGATATCCCTTGAGTCATGATTGTGGAGTGCAAAAGGTGGATCTTCTAGATTGGAAACTGGAAAAACTCAGAAACTTCACAAGTTCGGATGTATCCGAGGTTGGTAACTTGGAGAAACTTGGATCAGAAACGGGTTTTTGATGTTGAAACTTCAGCTTTTCTAATCTAGAAATTGTAGATCTCGTTCCTAGCTTCGTTTCGGCATATGGTAGGCCGTCTAACGATGTTCCAATCAAAAGTTATGGCCTCTGGAAGCACTGAATGTCAAAAGTTTGGATAGACCCGGACCCGAAATTCGGATGATCCGAATTCGGATGGGTCCGAATTTCGGTGAGGTCGTAGATCTTGTTTGAAGCTTCGTTTTGACGTATTGTAGGCCGTCTAACGATGTTCCAGTCAAAAGTTATGGCCTCTGAAAGCACTGAATGTCAAAAGTTTGGATAGACCCGGACCCGAAATTCGGATGATCCGAATTCGGATGGGTCCGAATTCGGATGGGTCTGGATTTCGGTGAGTTCGTAGATCTCGTTTCAAGCTTCGTTTTGACGTATTGTAGGCCTTCCAACAATGTTCCAATCAAAAGTTATGCTCTCTGGAAGCACTGAAACGAGAATAACACTTAAGAAATTACCGATTAACAATTTCAACGATTAAACAAGAAAAACTTGTAATTATTGAACAAGAAATGCTCGAAATCAGTACAAGATTAATTGCTTATGATTATGGAATAGAAAACCAAACAAAAACAGAATATTAACATGGAATTAAGAGCAAAACCTTTGATTTTTGCGAAAAACACGAAGAACAATTAGATTTAAAAAATGCAATTACTCATTGGATACTTCAAATTAGATCATGAAAGTTTCCAGAACAAATTATTTAACATATAAGATCATTCATGCAAAATTTCAGATCATTTCAACAAGTATATCACTCAAATCAAAGATATAATCACAAAAACGTAACCGAAAATGACCAGAATAGTAAAATTGCGATTACTCCCTCGATATTTGGAGTTAGCCTCTGATATTTTGACAGGATGTTTCTGGCATATACTCGCACAACATATCCAAAAATCAGCTCAAACGGAGATCGTATGAATTTTTGGTGATTTTTTGAAGTTTCAGCCCAATTTCATGACGTTTTTTTGTGAAGAACACGAACAAATCTGAGATTTCAAGTTTAAATCCAATCTTTTTGCTCTGATACCAATTGTAATATGTAATCCCGTATATACTTCAGCACCTCAAATGTTTCTTATCAAACACAAGAAGAATCAATGCTCAATAATTGTGTAATGATGAAGAAAGACAAAGAGAATGTTTGGAGAAAAGACAAAAGTGGCGGCTGCTCTATTCTTTCAATTGTCAACCGTGTTTTTCATAAAGAAACCCTAGGAGCCTATTTCTAGGCTCCTTTAATTAAGTATTACATATTGTCACTTTTGGTCCATTGACTATTACAAAGAAATAAACTACAAGGAATTAAATACAAGACTAAATACTAAGATAATAATTATTACAAAACAACTCCCTATGATCGAAATAAAATGTCTAACAGAGAGAGTGTAATGGTTCAAATGAAAGACTATAAGTCTTTTATTCTTGTCTTTTAACTTTTGGCACATTTAACCCCTCTACTTATCCGGTTCCATTGAATACTGATTTTATAAAATAAAGAATTCTATCTTTATTTTATTTTCCTTAACAATTTAATAATTATATTCCCTTAAATAAATTGAAATTCCTCAATTTCTAAATAAAAAAACCAACTTTATAATTAATCCAAATTCAGTACCAACTTTCATAATCCAACTTAAATTACAAATTTAAACTAATAACTTCAAATATAATAATTTAAATCTGAGGATGTTACACTGACTCTGCCCAGACTGTGTAACACCCTCCCTTAACCCGGAAATGCCACGTCAATACAATACACAGGTGGCAGTAACGCAATAACTCTATAACACATAAGTAAGAAGGATACACTGAAATCACTGCTAATTTAAAACTTTTATACAAACATATTATCCGCTAAATTACATAAGCCCAAAAGGTGCTAACATAAACTGTACTGATCAGATCATCACACGAAATTAACACAAAGCTTCCCAGATGATTCCCGATCCCAGCTACTCAAACTCGGCTGCTACTCCTGTCACTAACGCCCTGAACATGGAAGACTCGAATACGTAAGCTCGAAAGCTCGTGAGTACTCGAGGGTTAGACTCTGCACAGAATACATGTAACACACATACACCTAGCACATTCACGCAAATCAATCTCTAGCTCGGTCCCTGGCAATCATCATCACAATACAGGTATGAACACATACATGAGATCCGAAGCCCTGCACACAATATCACTGAGGGGGGACCCTTCCCCAGCTAAAGACCGTGTACACCGGTGGTTAGCCACAACCCTGTAGCACGGGCGCGAACCGGCTACAGGCCCTGCCGTGTATACACGCCCCAAGGACTGTTAGGGACAGTCAACCCGCGCGATAACCCATCGCGAATCACCGTCCGTATGGAACTCATCACGGACCCCGGACTGGATCTCATCTCATGCACATATATCACATATGTAAGAATAGAATCATACCTGAAGCCCACGTCCCTGTCTCATACACAGCATAGCACAATATACACAAATAGCACGACACAACTCAGAAAACGGAGCGCTCGTTTGGAAAAGACTCGGGTACTCACTTGGTTGATCCACTAATCTCAGAATCTCTGACTCGGCTCAGCTCGCTGACTCGTCCCTGAAATTACACAAATCCCAACTCGTTAACACAAATCCACGAACACATATTACAAACTCATAATGAGCTTAACTCGAACCCGAAAGCAACCCCCAACCGAATCCCAAAACTCTAACTCGAAAACAACCCCGATGAAACCCCGAGAACTCGATCAAGACCCGACCCGAAATAATTCCAACAATTTCCCGAACACCCAACAAAATATAACCCAAAATCCCAAGCGGAACCCAACTCCTAAAACCCTCGAACCGACCCGAAACCCCGAACAATCCCAACCGAAAGCCTCGAAAACCCGACTCACAACAATCTCAAACGAAACACGACTCAATAAATCACATAACCCGAATACATCCGTCAAGAACCAACACGACTCAGATACAGCCCCAAACGAGCAACCGATGCTCGAAATTCGGCCGAAATAGCCCTGCTCCCCGATCTCGCCCGCGCTCCAGGCAACACGGCCGCGCTCGGCCTCAGCTCGTCGCGACCACGACTGCAGGATCGCGACCGCGACCCCTGCAGTGTTGCTCCTTCCCTGTTCGTCGACCAGTTCTGCCCAGGAGCTTAAAAGCTCCCCCAAATCGACTTTCAGTCCTAAAATACTTCCCAAATCAACATATAACTCCCCTAAAACAGATTGCAATTAACCCCCCACAACTTGGTTAACACATGACTCAATTTTTAGAAGCAAAATTAGAGGTTCTTACCTCAAACTCTCAAGAACATAAAGATGAAGAGAAAAACCAAGATTCAGCAACCAATTCGCATCTTAAAGCTTGATTTTGCAGCTGGAACTCGTGTACGCACACACACACTTTTCACACACACTTTAGGTTTGAAAATAAGAAAGGAACGCACGTACATATATTTTCTAATTTCGACGGGTTCCGACCCCATAACCCGAACCCGATACCCCTTTTTCACAAATAATATTCAATCAACCCGATTAAATCCACGAACTCAAATATATAATCAATCCACTAGATTATAACCCGGAGACACGTAACTCGCAACCCGACACGTATATATCCACTAATCGGGTTTTCATTGGACCCACACAATAATAATATATTAATTATCCACTAAAATAAATCCACGCAATTATCACAAAAACGGGATGTTACAAATCCTCCCCTCTTAAAAAGATTCCGTCCCCGGAATCTATCGCAGACCAATCGCAAACACACATTTCTCATGTTAAATCCCCGAAAATGTTGACTCACAACTCTCGATATAATTATCAACTCTCTTGATAAATTCGCATTTGAACTCTGTATGACACAATCATCACTGATACACATCTTTATTTCAACTCTCGAAGCAAGTCAACTCCCTCGAATCTTTAACTCAATTAGACAATCCACTAATAGCTCAATTAAATCCCCTAATTCACATATCGGCAACTGATAGATCCTCTATTCACAGAATCTTCACGTGGCGTCACCTCATAAGCCACTAAATCCTCATATGATCTCAATCCATCGATCTTCGCACCTTTCATCACATACTCACATAGCTCCATACAGGTCATCCACTAACACATCACATAACGATATCTCCATCGAATCACTAAACGCAAGCCCAAAAATATGGTTAAACTCATAAACGGATTAAATCCACTCGCAATAGATTAATCCACTACCACAACAGAATTCTCAACTCTTTTCACCACAGCAGATAAACATAGCTCATAAAACGCAATATCATAGATATGGATAGCACACACACAAGGGCTTAAATCCACTATCAATATGATAATCCACTAGCACATCACAACAAATTCGCAATTATCACTCATATAATGCACATAGCCCAATAAATTAATCCACTAACATAGCACAATTCTGAACTCGAAAAATCCAGATCACAATAAACCCGAATTTAACACATTGACTCCACATATACACCCCATGCATAACGACCCCAATCAGCCCATACATATAATCCCGCCTCTCTGTCACTGTATCCCACAATCACAAACACATTCGCAATAATTATTCATATAATTTGATCCACTAACATGACACAATGCCCAAATCTCGAAACTCTGATAACCCATTACACCACAATATATCTCACTCTCACACACATGCCCAGATATAATAATCCCCCATGACCCATACACAATCGTCCCGAACCTCTGTCACAGAGTCACATAACCACAGACAAACGAAGCAGTCACACACAGCAGAACACATACTCTTATCATAGACATAGCCCAATATCCCGCCCCACAACTGACACACACTCTAAGCAAGCTCAGAAAAACATACCCGATATCACATCAGCAGTATCTCGAGCTTCCTCTGCGGTCGCCTGAAAAACCCGACCTCGTGCTCTAAAGTCATGACGACCGGATGACGACGGCTCAGCTCTGGCCCCACTGGAACTCATACCCTGCATCGCTGGCCCCATCTCTGGACAATCTCGTACTCTGTGCCCCGGTCTCCCACAACGGAAGCACAACGGCTCTGGGACTGTACACGTGGCGGCGGCATGCCCACGCTGACCGCATCGATAACACCTGGGCACACACGGCCCACTATGGCGTCGGTGGCATCTCGGGCACTCCCGATCTCCAACCGAACTGTCTCCCCTATCGCTCCCATCTCGAGGCCTCTGCCCTACACTGCTCTGACTCTGCCCTGTATATCTCGAACTCTGCCTCTGACTCTGACTATCTGATCGCTGGCTCCGCCCTGGTCCACTCGACCTCCGCTCCCTATCCCTGTCTCTGTCTTTGTCTCTATCTCTGTCTTGTCTATCTCTAGAACTCTGGCCTGAACGCCGCTCCCTGGATTCGTCTCTGGAATACCTCCGATCTCTCGAGGACTGCTCGGGAGTCCTTGCACGCCTGCGCTGAAAGAATGGGTCCTCTCTTTGCTTGGCTATCTCCCGCTCTCTGATGCGGGCCATCTCTAACGCTCTAGCGAAGGTAGGCGTCTCATGCATCCCAACGAACTCCCTGATATCGGCTCGCAGTCCATCAATGAACGCATCGGCCTTTCGCTGCTCGGTGGCGATGTGATGGGTAGCAAACTGCGAATACTCATTGAACTGGTCCACGTACTGCTGCACTGTCATCTCACCCTGCTGCAGATGCAGGAATCGCCGCTCCATCTCCCGCCTCTCGTCTCTAGGAATATACTGCAGCTCGAACACAGCTCTAAACTGATCCCACGTCATCGCAAAAGCTGCAGAAGATGTCATAGCCGACTCGATAGATTTCCACCACTGCAATGCCCCTCCTCTCAACAAATAAGCTGCATACCCCACCATATCTCTCGGTTCCACATGCGCAACTCGAAAGGCAGCCTCTACCTCGCGTTCCCATGCCATAGCCATCCCTGGCTCACCCCCACCTCTAAACTCTGGCGGATTCCCGGTCATGAAATCCTTAAACGAACCCCCTCGTCGAGACGTAGATGAAGAAGCACCCGCACCTGTATCCGGACCACCCCCAGCACGCGGTCCAACGCCCTGACCCTGTTCTCGCTCCTGCTCTCTCTGCTGTCTATAAAACTCAGTCAACACCCCCAAAAGCTCTGACTTGCGAATAAACTCGTCCCCTTCCGGCTTGCCCGCGCCGGATCCCTCGCCCTGATCTGCCATAACTATCTGCACAAAACGAAACAATTGAGAACCACTAATAAATCATCCGGCGTCATACACTAAGCCAGGTTAGTTAATTCCACTAATATCAATCGCAATGGATCCCCCATGGATCGAAACAAGGTTTAAGTTAAGCATCCACTAGTGATACTCAGACTTCAAACCACAAGCTCTGATACCATGCTGTAACACCCTCCCCGATCCCGGAAATGCCACGTCAATACAATACACAGGTGGCAGTAACGCAATAACTTTATAACACATAAGTCAGAAGGATACACTGAAATCACTGGTAATTTAAAACTTTTATACAAACATATTATCCGCTAAATTACATAAGCCCAAAAGGTGCTAACATAAACTGTACTGATCAGATCATCACACGAAATTAACACAAAGCTTCCCAGATGATTCCCGATCCTAGCTACTCAAACTCGGCTGCTACTCCTGTCACTGACGCCCTGAACATGGAAGACTCGAATATGTAAGCTCGAAAGCTCGTGAGTACTCGAGGGTTAGACTCTGCACAGAATACACGTAACACATATACACATAGCACATACACACAACGATAGCTCAATCTCTGTCCCTGGCAGTCAATATCTCAATACAGGTATGAACACATACATGAGATCCGAAGCCCTGCACACAATATCACTGAGGGGGACCCTTCCCCAACTAACGACCGTGTCCACCGGTGGTTAGTCACAACCCTGTAGCACGGGCGCGAACCGGCTACAGGCCCTGCCGTGTATACACGCCCCAAGGACTGTTAGGGACAGTCAACCCGCGCGATAACCCATCGCGAATCACCGTCCGTATGGAACTCATCACGGACCCCGGACTGGATCTCATCTCATGCACATATATCACATATGTAAGAATAGAATCATACCTGAAGCCCACGTCCCTGTCTCATACACAGCATAGCACAATATACACAAATAGCACGACACAACTCAGAAAACGGAGCGCTCGTTTGGAAAAGACTCGGGTACTCACCTGGTCGATCCACTAATCCCGGAATCTCTGACTCGGCTCGGCTCGCTGACTCGTCCCTGAAATTACACAAATCCCTACTCGTTAACACAAATCCACGAACACATATTACAAACTCATAATGAGCTTAACTCGAACCCGAAAGCAACCCCCAACCGAATCCCAAAACTTTAACTCGAAACCAACCCCGATGAAACCCCGAGAACTCGATCAAAACCTGACCCAAAATAGTTCCAACAATTTCCCGAACACCCAACAAAATATAACCCAAAATCCCAAGCTGAACCCAACTCCTAAAACCCTCGAACCGACCCGAAACCCCGAAACAATCTCAAACGAAAGCCTCGAAAACCCGACTCACAACAATCTCAAACGAAACACGACTCAATAAATCACATAACCCGAATACATCCGTCAAGAACCAACACGACTCAGATACAGCCCCAAACGAGCAACCGATGCTCGAAATTCGGCCGAAACAGCCCTACTCCCCGATCTCGCCCGCGCTCCAGGCAACACGGCCGCGCTCGGCCTCAGCTCGTCGCGACCACGACTGCAGGATCGCGACCGCGACCCCTGCAGTGTTGCTCCTTCCCTGTTCGTCGACCAGTTCTGCCCAGGAGCTTAAAAGCTCCCCCAAATCGACTTTCAGTCCTAAAATACTTCCCAAATCAACATATAACTCCCCTAAAACAGATTGCAATTAACCCGCACAACTTGGTTAACACATGACTCAATTTTTAGAAGCAAAATTGGAGGTTCTTACCTCAAACTCTCAAGAACATAAAGATGAAGAGGAAAACCAAGATTCAGCAACCAATTCGCATCTTAAAGCTTGATTTTGCAGCTGGAACTCATGTACGCACACACACACTTTTCACACACACTTTAGGTTTGAAAATAAGAAAGGAACGCACGTACATATGTTTTCTAATTTCGACGGGTTCCGACCCCATAACCCGAACCCGATACCCCTTTTTCACAAATAATATTCAATCAACCCGATTAAATCCACGAACTCAAATATATAATCAATCCACTAGATTATAACCCGGAGACACGTAACTCGCAACCCGACACGTATATATCCACTAATCGGGTTTTCATTGGACCCACACAATAATAATATATTAATTATCCACTAAAATAAATCCACGCAATTATCACAAAAACGGGATGTTACAGAAGAAACATGGTTGAATAGGAAGAGACCAACAATATTGAAAGATAAGAAGCGGTATTCATGAGTTTTTAAAACAAACAATCTAGTTAGAGGATTTTTTATGAATAAATTACTTTAATTTTATTTTATCAATGAATATAGAATACACATGTTATATCCTCGTTAATCCAAGTGGCTGTCTATTTAATCGCCAAGTGACGTACATTCATTCTTGCCATAAAATAGATAGATGTATATTGTTAGTTTTTTTACATCACGATATTACATGCCATGTATTATATATAATATGATAATACATTTTTTTTATCATCCATCCATAAAATAAAAACAAAACATTTTGTATATTTATACATCATATAATATAATTATATGTTATTATAGATGATAAAACTTATTGTTTACATATTCCTTCTCATCTAAAATGTATTAGAAATGTAAATTTCTACAAAAATATATAAACTAAGGGTCAATTGCTAAAAACAAAACATGAATAAAATTGTTAAAAATAAACAAATGTCAAATAGACAATGATGATAATATTTAGGATAATATCAAATAGTGAATATAATTAATTATTTATTAATGTTTGTAAATATTAATATAATGAATTGTATTTGTATTGTATCTTATTTTATTTTATTTTAAAAATAAAAAAATATATATGTATTTATCTTTTTTAAGGTGAAATATAGTGATTTACATGTGATAAATTATGTTCTCCTTGTCACAAAATTACTTGAGAAAATCCAATTAACGGTGAATAAAGTAGTTAATTCTGTTAAGAAAACGAGATTTTGAAACGAAAACTTCTCCCAATTTATCGGTGCGTTAAAGCGCGAGTGAGCCATCAATGTCGCTATTGATTCGGTCCTCACCAAAAACGGATATATATTGCTTTTCGCTATGGCGTTCCTCCTGCGTGCTCTGGAAAAGGTTGATTCGTTCTTCTTCCAAGTCCTTTAAAGAATATCTGTAGTTTGGTTGTTGATCCTTTGAATTAGGGTTTCACGTATATAAATTGAGGTGTTATACTAATCAAATTGTTGCATGTGCAGGTTATTCGATCAAGCGAAGCTTCTATCACCTGTTCGTGAATCGTATTTGTTTTGAACATGTAAGATCTGTTCATTTAATTCGTTTACAAATCATTAATTGGAGGTGTGAATTGCTTACATTAGTTTTCACTCAATAGAGAAAGTAATTTGAAAAATAATGCTTATGGCCTCATGTTGATGTATCAATCCCGTGTTTTGATTTTGAAATTACTTGTTTTTTTGATAGAAATTGGACTACTATTAAGTCACTTTTTGGTTATTTTGAAAGTATGATTGAAATTGACTACCAAGAACAAACACCTCCATTTTTGGGTGCATCTTTGCCCTGTTTGGACGTAGGAAACTTTCAATATGGTTTAGTTCATGCATCCAAACATATTATTACTCCACATGACATACATTGGACTTAAATCTTAAATTGGACGTGTTGAAGTTTTACGAAACATCTCACAACCACCAAATACCTTCAATTATGAAAAAGTACCTTTCGATTTTGGCGATAGAAAACCATTTTGGATGCAAACCAGTTCCATAAATTATTCCTGAAGATGGCAATGGGGAAATAGATAATATAATCTAAAAAGTTTTTGGAAATGATGCAATTATAGGGCTTAACCCAACATGAGGATTGTAAAAATTCTCTCGGTTGGGGAGGGTACTTAGCATCAATATTCTTGTGTATGAGTGTGATTTCTGTTACAAGTATTTATTTAGCAAACTTGCATGATGTTGTTGGATGTGAAGTAGTTGAAATAATTTGAGATTGTGTACATGTAACTTTTATCCCCAAAATTCATCCACAAAGAACCATTAAGGGCACACCAATTGGCTTATGTGATTTTGCTATTAGTGAAGAAACTCTAGAATTGTTGGCATTTGCATTTGATATTGGAATATGTTTAGAAAGAAGAAATGTGTTTGGAATATGTTTAGAAAGAAGAAATGCGTTCTGTATCTTCTCCAAGATGCCAATTCACTTACTGGGTTTCATACTTATTTCCCATCGTTCTTCTTTCTTTTGATTTTATTTTTTTATGAATAAGATGGATGAAGAATATACATGACACTTCTTCCGGAACTTACGTCCACGTGAATAGAGGCGTAAACGTGTAAGAAAATCAGACTCTGAAGTGATGATTAGTCATCAATTCCTGAACAATAAACATTTTATGGATTGATTGGTTGCTAATTCGTTGAACTTATTATATAAAAGTGGCCACGTTTTTCCTTCACTATTTCATCCGGTTGTAATTTCAGCCTGCCTTTTCTCTTTCCCGGCAAAGCAAAGTGGATACTATGTGTGAATCTCACTACAGATAGTGAGGACCACACAGTGGAACCTTTTAAGTTTTCTATCTCAATTCAAATGGTATATCGACATCTATCTGTCTTGGGCACTCGGCTGCCATTGTGGCGAACATGATTTGGAAGCTTGTGCTTTTGGATCTTGCATTAACAAGTTAAAAAGGATTTATTTTGCCTAGTTGTAATGTATTTGATCCTTCATCTAATGTAATGTTTTGTTCTTTTATGAAGGGGTGACGTGGAACCAACTGACCAAAAGAAGTACTTAGAAGATTCTTGCAAGCCCAAGTGTGTTAGACCTCTCATCGAGTATCAGGTGCTTTTCAAAATACACTTAAACATGGTCATTTACTATTTTCACTTACCAAGTACTAAATTTGCTGATTCATTTATATTTGGTTGGTTGAGTGTCTTCAATTAGTAATATCCCAACTTGATGTGTTTACATATTTGTCGAGCGGCAATAATTGCTCCAAACAGGTGAAAAGTAGTTATGTGATAAGCATATACAAGAGGGTGTCTGACAATAGGACAATTTTAATCAAGGGAGTACAATATGATGCAAGTCAAAAATGTATTTTTCAACAATTATTTGTATTTGCATGAATTGATTTGATTGCGATCTAGAAGGACCCTAATACCCACAGGAGACATACTTAAATGACAAAGTTAGCATGCAACATTTGGATCTTATTGTTTCAAGTTTAAGTTTGCTTCTAGGATGCTTTAAATGCTCTGTTCTTGATACCTTCTATCCACGTTTTATTTACATGAGGATCCTAGTTGTTGAATCCAATACTGAAAAGATAAGTGCTAACTGATACCTGAATCTACACATAATGTAATATAATGATTAAGCGGCTTTAAATTAGCAATTGCATTGAAACATGCAAGAAAGACTACGCAGTTGCAGCATCACGGGAGGTGTTCCCAGGATTCCAGGAAACAGTGCCGATAATCAAGTCAGTTCCTATGGGATGGAATTATCTCAGACTATTCAAGTGTATGCATAAAAGTAAGAGACGTCATTTTCCAGATCATCATCTACATGTATAGTTATCTCAAAGGAGCAATTACCAAAATAACTGCTTCTAGCAGAAATTAGTTATTTGACATGTCTCATACTTTCCTCTTCCAAAACATGAAACTTCTCCTCATCCTTTTCCTCTATTGCCATTAGACTTTGTCCTAGAAGACCATCCGTCTTCCCATACTAAAAAACAGACTTTCGGGAGTCCATTCCGCCAAGGACCTTCCAGCTAATAATAATAACAGCCAAGTCTTTTAAATAGTATAATAATGTGGGTGTTGCATGAACTATTCAAAGCAACAATTCAACTAAAACATCAAAGTACCTCGTCCTCGAAAAATTTGAAAAGAATATAAGGAATGCAGCAGACAAAGAAATTAAAGTATTGAACATATGTCCCTTGCCGGTGAGCGGTACAGAACGGTATGCAGAGGATTGGCTAGATTTCAGTCGTGAAACAAAATGATCATTTAAGACGTGAAATACAAATGTGATCATAAGAATGACATACTACTGCTTGTTTAGTTTTTGCAAAGAAATGAATCTAGTTTTCACTTTGATATCGTATTTGCTGCCAAGATGCTTGGTTTATATGCTTTTACTGAGTTTGCCTGGGCAAGTTTTGTGCTTGTAGATTCTAATTCAAATAAATCGAAATTTGCAGGCATGTGTGAAAAGAGTAGAAGGGGATACCACCGGAGAAAAGCATTGCACTGGACAGTACTTCGATTACTGGCATTGTATTGACCGAGCGGTAAGCATATTCTCTCCTCTGCATTTCCTTTACTGTCTCCCATTCGAAAAATAATTTTTTACCAAAACCTGTTTCGACTGCAGGTTTCACCTAAGCTATTCGACAAACTCAAGTGAAAAGGGTTTCTCGAGACATCAAGATCACATCGTTGCTCTTTTGGTTTTTGGTTTGTTAGAAGTAAATTCATCTGCATTAACTTATCAAATAAGTAGCATCTCCATAGTGAGTCCTTCTGGCACTTAAACTCAGATCTTCTCAAATCATTGTGTTTTCGTCAAGCTTACAGCATGTCACACTTTCTTCTCTTTCCAGACCAATAAGGTTACAGTAATTTGTATAAGTTAGTAATATTAATTGATCCGTCGGGGAAGTCCCTTTTGGCCAACCTTGTGGTAATAAACTTTTTTTTGTGATCTCGCGTTCAAATCCTGTAACCTTCAAATAGCAGGGGGTCATTTGTATCTGGACTTGGATTATGGTTTGTTTTGGCCAATGGGTCTGTGAAGGATTCGCGAGATTCCGGAAAGATAGTTCGGATGGGATTTGTTACAAAAAAATCTATCTGTTTTTATTTTTTGACAATTGGCTGCACTCAAACTTTTAACATGAGAGAATATTACAGAATGTTATATCTACACAAGAGAACTATTTTGTATACATTGCTTTAAAATAAAATAGTTATTACATCATGTAAATGAGAGGTCACGGGTTCGACTCCCGTTTGAAGCAACTTGAAATTTAGGTGGAGAATGTAAGTTCCACTTGGAGCAAAGGAGTAGTTTAGGAAGAATAAGCTAGTTTGTCGTAAAAAAAAAACCATGTATTCATTCGGTTTCGTTATGGTTTCTATTTTCCAAAAGTTCGATTCCATCTGGTTTTTACAATATTAATTTAATTTGTGAAATAAAATTTGTGATGAAATTTAATAATGAAAATATTTTATGAGAAAATTCAAAATATAGTTTTTGGGAAGAAAAATACGTGTTGTTTTAAATATTATATTCAGATCGGGGCAGAATACAAAACGTCTCCTGCGTCTTCTTCTCTCTCTAGACTCTTGTTACCCTGCGGCTTCAAAAGTCAAAACCCTTCGACGGTAAATCGATACTTCCCCAAAATCGATCGTTTTTCCTATTCGTTCTTTCGATCTGTCGCACACTCACTGATATATGAACTTTGTATTTGTACTTGGTTGATGTTCATATGCAGGTCTGCTCGATTGAACGAGGTTGCTTTGAAGGGTTCGATTTTATTGTCTTCTTTAATTACTTATGTGAGTAACACTATTAGTTTTTCGTAGTTTCAAGTTTCTAATATTCGAGTATTTTTATGTATAAATTGCTCATTATTTGCGGTTAAAAGTAGTTGCAAGTGTTAATTTGTATAGTTGTGTGTTTGGTGATCTTATGATGTAACTGTGTTGAATTGATTAGGTCTAGAAACTTGTATACCTAAATCAAAGCTTGTATAATGTATTTGCCATCTAAAATGTTTGCCTGTTGATGTAGATTGAGGTTGGGATATTGTGATTGAAGAAACATAATGCGATTGAATCCACTAGGTTTACCTTTTATCTCAAGATGGATTGAGCCAAGCAGACAAAGATTGATTTGAATGCTGTTGTAAAGCTTCTGAAATATTAGGATACATTAAACTCAGTTTGGCTCCCGGAATTGAATCTGAAGGAATTGGAATTTAATTTACTCTGCATAGTATGTCAAATGGTTGATGTATGAAATGGAATAGCGGTTAAGGTTAAATGTAAATCCCAGTGTATCCCAGGAAATCCGCGAACCAAACAGCCCCGGTGTATGGAGTTGTGAAATGTTAGGAATATCAAATTTTATTACAAATAGTTAGGAATGATGAGTTTCTTCAACCATAGATTTTGATGGAATTTAAACAAATATTTATTCATTCTTTTTGTAATCCAAATCTCCAAACATACTATAAGTAAATTTCAATTTCTTCAAATTCATTCCGCGAGCCAAACGAAGCCTCAATTTAACTCCTGAACTCTCTAAAAAAATTGGATTCATTTATGCAAAACACTATGTAAGTAACAAGATTACAAAATATAAGTTATTGGCATAACCGCATGAGTTTTGGTTTCTAGACTTGTAGTAGATTTGTAGCTTGTCTGCAGCCTGCTAATAAATGATAGAATAACTCTTGAAAGTTGTCAGCTTGCATTTTCTTTATATTTGAAAACAGTGAGGAGAGAAGTTAGAGTGTCTTTTTATAAGTAGAAAAGAATAAAGACTTTTTCCACCATGTTTGCTATGCAAGATTGATTAGGAAGTGTGTTGAACCATAATGAATCTTAAAATGCCTTGTGCAAAATATTGGTATGATTTTCATTAATATTTTCTTTTTGGGAAAATTATCAACCGGAATCTCGATCATGGTAATTATTAACAAAGTTTAGTGATGTTGAGTTTTATTCATTATATTTTTTTACTTCTATTTTATCAGAATTAAAGAAAATTTAATATATCAGGCTTAAGTCAAAGTACTTATATTTAGGTGTGTACATTATGTTTGAATATAGATATGATATGCAATCATTACTCAAACACTCAATTGGGACAAAGAAAATATTCACCTAGTAGTACTCAGGAAGTCAGGAACTTGTTAGTTGATGCAATAATGTTCTATGATAGTATAGCATTCTTCATATGTTCTATGTCTGGTGTATCCTATAGAACCTTCATGACAGCAGTTTAGGACTCATGTGGTAGAACCTATAAGATTGCTTGATCTAGATCCTTCATCGTGTGAGTGGACCTTGAAAAAATTTAGAGACGTCTCTCATTTATAGCAATATAGAATAAAATAGGCCAAATAGGCGTGTGTTCTCTGACAATAGTGGAGAGTTGATACTTGATGCTATGTGGTTGGTTTCACAACATATAAGGTGTTGTTTGTGTTTTAAGAGGTTGTCGTCTGCGGTCTGCGGACTTAGCTGTAGAAATCTACGGTCAGAAGAGATGGCCTAAAGGTCTATTGACGTCCGCAGACGCGGGAAGACGTCTGCAAACGATGCGGCAAACGCGGGAAGACGTCTGCAGACGCGGGCAGACGAAATGAAACAAACACACTTTCATATAAAACATATTCACACGTCTTCGAGTTCGCAGACATAAGAGGTTCGAAGATCTTCTAAGAAAAAACAAACAAGGCCTAAGTGTACCACGGAGTAGAACTGATCGCTGTTTTTCTGATCAAGTAGGCTAATATGTCTCAAATAACAATTAAATTTAAAACCTATTATGCTGCTGACTATGGTACACAAGCTAAACCACGTTTCACTACCTTTCGTTTGCTGTTTTTGTAACCTAATCATATGGCTTTAGATTATATGGAGTATAAGAGGATTACTACAATTTTATGTTTGAGCTTCCGCTGTTGTGTGATTAAATCTTCTTGATTCAAGGGCGGACGAAGAACCAGTTGACCAGAAGAAGTACTTTGAAGATTCATGCAAGCCCAAGTGTGTTAGAGCTTGGCTTGAGTATCAGGTTCTTTCTAATTTTCCTTCAATCAGATTTTAAGATGTTCAAGTTCAAGTCCATAATCACATGCATACACACACACACACATATACAACCACATATTGTCATTTTTTTGCCCTCTGTTTTTGAAGGCAAAATTGCATTTTTGCTAGCTCGATCTCTTCAGTGTTTCAAGTTGGTCACTGAAAATATATTCATTTCATTTCTTGAGCATGCTTGATTGTTGTTGTCGTAAAAGTCAATACTAGAAGTTTTCATTTGAGCTTTAACTTACGGGTTATTTTCGTGTAATAGTTGTGTACATTTAATACTGTTTCGATTTAGGTAGTTTACTTTTTTTTTGTACACATCTGTAGTAATCATGATTTCAAAACTGTTCCAATTTGGTAGTTGAACAACCTAATAAACAGTACTAATTTGTAACATTTTCCTCCATCACCATCTTCCTTTTTGATCGCTGTGACAGCACTTTTCCATCATAATTACGTCTCTGCTTCAAACCCCAATCAAATCACTACCCTTAACAACTTCTCATCCACCTCCGGAAAGTAATCATATCTCTACATAAAAAATAACAATAACGGTTTTTAGCTGCGTTGAACGAGGGCTTCTTAAAATTTCAGTTATGATCCACAGGGATGTGTGAAAAGGGTCGAGGCAGATGAAACTGGGCACAAGCATTGCACGGGACAGTATTTTGATTATTGGCATTGTGTTGACAAATGTGTAAGCTTATTCACTTCTGCATCGATTAGTTTAACTCGAATCAACATGTAGAGATTATTCATTAATCTAATACGGAAGCTCAATTTGCTGCAGGTTGCACCTAAGCTATTCGAGAAACTGAAGTAATCGCATGGATTCTATGAAGATTGTCAAGATCACATCTTGATTTTTAAGATTCCCAATTTGTTTCAAGAAACCCTTTCTGTTGAAAAATCTAGTAGACTTGAGTTGATATGAATCAAAAGTGTACTTTGAAACAGTTGTTTTAATCAACTTTCTGCGTTTGTTGGAGCTGAAAACGTGGTTTTGAATAAGTAGATGCCTGAGTTTATGCTATTTCGTATCCCCAATTGCCACTGCTGGTTGCTCTTCACCATCGCTCCGGCTTATCATTCTTTCACGATCCAAAAGGAACATTTGTTTTGGATTTTTACGGTGGTGGATGAGGCAAAATAGCATCGATGTTGTTGGATTTTGGGCAAGAATATGTGTTTTGTCTTTAGAGATGGAAGCAAATAAAAAATGATCAACTTGATCATTTTACAACTGGGTTTAAACATTGTTTTATTAATGTTAATTTTCTGATTTTGATTAGTTAAAAGATATAGTCATCTTCAAAAACACATTCCCAAATATAAGTCACATTCAAAACACAATCCCAATTCCCAAACACCATTAAATCCCTTAAACAAATATTTCATAAAAGGGTAATGATAATTAAGTGTGCTCATATTAAAAAATTATATTAGTTTTATTTATCTTCAAGTTAGAAACATAAACTATTTTTTCTACACTTCTAAATACATATAATAGTTTTCTTTGAGAGGTGTACTTAATTATTTATCCCTTTCAAATTCATCATTTTTGACATCTCATATCAGCTATTTCTTTCCACCATTTTCATTCTAATATTTTGAAAATATCCACCATTTAATCTTTTCTATCTTTTTCTTATTTAAATAAAATTCACTTGTAATTAATAATTAAGGATATTGCAATTATTGTATATTGATATCTTTAGATTAAATTTGATTTTAATTTATTAGGTTATATTAGATTTAGATAGATGTGGTTTATTTTTGTTTTTAAAACATTATTGCCGCTTGTCACTTGCAGAAACACATGATATGAGGTAGGGGTGTTCACAAATTTTTGAAACCGAAAAACCGTTCTAATTTTGAGGTTAACTGAAGCGTTTTTTCTATTATTTTCGGTATGGTTAACCGAACCGAAAAAAACCTTCGGTTTCGGTTTAGGTTCACGATTTCGGTGACGAACGGTACACCGAAAAACCGAAATAAATTTACTTTTATATGTTTTAACTTTTATGCTTATAAATATTAACATTTATTCCAACAATAATTTAAAATTGTAACTTATCTATTAGTATACATTAATTTTTAAATTCAAAACAACAAAAATTTACACTTGAACAATTTAATTTAGAAAATTATAAAATCATTTTTTTTGTTTTTATTAGCTTTTAAAAGATAATGTCCAATCTTTAAAGATACTATATAGAAAATTTATAGTTTTATTCATCACTTTTATTATCTTAGACATTGTTAGTTTTTCGAAACTAATTCTTGAAGTTTTTAATTTAAAATTAATTAACTGATTAATTGGTTAACCGAAAAACCGAACCGATATCTCCGGTTAACCATCCGAAATGCGATTTCGGTTCGGTTAACCATCGATGAACACCCTTAGATATGACGACGAATGGATCGATGTATTTAATTGTTTGTCAGTGTTTATTATATATTAATATTTATAGATCATAAACAAATGTTATATAATTTTATGGGATAATTACAAAAAATAGCTATTTTTCACATGTTTATTCACTTTTTAGCCACTTTATATACATTTTACCAAAATAGCCACACTTTACGTTACCACATTTACGTGATAGCCACAATTTACGTGATTTGTACTTTTTTTTCATTTTTTAATGCATTACGTTACAAAAGGTGTCTGGTCACGTAAATTGTTGTACTTTACGTGACCATTTTTGCTGCTTCCCCATGAATGTTTGGTGGGATGTCTTGTCACACTTTACGTTACCACATTTACGTGGTAGCCACAATTTACGTGATTTGTATATTTTTTTCATTTTTTTAATGCATTATGTTACAAAAGGTGTTTGGTCACGTAAATTGTTGTACTTTACGTGACCAATGATTTGTACTTTTTTCATTTTTTAATGCATTACGTTACAAAAGGTGTTTGGTCACGTAAATTGTTGTACTTTACGTGACCATTTTTGCTCAATCCCCATGAATGTATGGTGGGATGTCTTGTCACACTTTAAAATGTTTTTTTAAGCAATCATTACATTTTTATGGGGAAGGAACAGATTTTTAAAAGTGGTCACGTAAAGTACAACAATTTACGTGACTAAACACCTTTTGTAACGTAATGCATTAAAAAATGAAAAAAAAGTACAAATCACGTAAATTGTGGCTATCACGTAAATGTGGTGACGTAAAGTGTGGCTATTTTGGTAAAATGTATATAAAATGGCTAAAAAGTAAATAAAGATGTGAGATGTGGCTATTTTTGTAATTATACCTATTAAATAAAAAAAAGGGTAAATTACAATTTTCGTCCTTGTGCTTATATAAAAATTATGGTTACCGTCCTTTTCACGATAACATTACAATTACAGTACTTATAGTTGGCGTTTTGTTATGCTTTTGGTCCCTTTATCCATTTTTTTTAAATGACAATTTTACCCTTTCAATTTATTTCACTTTTGGTCCCTCATCAAAATATTATTTTATAGTTCATTTTCTTAATGATTTATTATTCTTTTATTATTAATTTAATATATTTTTCTTATTATTACTATTAAAATTAAATGAAGTAATAAATTATTTAACATTTTTCATTTTCATTATTTATTTGACATTAGTATTACTAGTATTATTATTATTTTATTATAGCTTAAGTATTTACATGAACAAGTATTAGTAATTGAAAATAACTTGTATATGAATAAATTTAATATATTGTATTGTTGTAATTTATTGTAATTAATATTGTTAATATTGTTCTTACATATAAAATTCAAACATATATTGAACTATTTATATATTTAGTTTTTAAAAGGTAAAGCTTTAACTATTTATCATTTAACTTATTTATCTTTTGTCTCTACTTTATATTACTTCATATAAATTCTTATAAGTTTGGTCGTAGTTTTGTCCAAATTTATACATTTAAATTTAATTTTAATTTTTTCAATTTTTATAAACATTATATGTTCAATGTAATTTTAACTTAACAAAATATATTATTTAACATGTAATCTATTTTTATTTATTTATTTCATAATGTTAATATTCATATAAATTACAAATGTTTAATGTATTATGTAACATCCTTGAATTTTAAAGTATTGTAATTGCGGTTTATTAGTTTAATATTGTAATTTAAGTTGGGTCGTATTTTAATTAATTATAAAAGTCGGTTGCTTTATTCAGAATTTGATGATTTAAAATTATTAAGTTTATATGATTATTATTAAGTGGTTGAAATGATAAAATAAAGATTTAATCTTTATTTAATGGAATTTAAGAAATTGATTGCTATTTTGAAGGATTATGAAATTATAGAATTTCTAGTTTAAATTATTTAAGTATGATGATTTATAAAGTTATATGGATGATGAAAATATGGCACAAATTAGTATTTAAGAAAAAAAAAATTGGAAGTTAAGGGTTGAATTTGTAAAAGTTGGAAAGAATGGAAATTAAAAGACATAAGTCTTTTAATTTCTGATCACTCATCTCTCTCTCTACATTCTCTCTAAACAAAAGAAACCCACGGTTCCTCCATTTCTTCAAATCAAAAAATCAACGAAGACATCAAATTGGAGGTTAAAATTTCAGATTCGAGTTGCTTAGGAGAAACTATAATCATTACAACAAGCAATTTAAGGTAAATATCCCTTTAAAATTCGAGCTTAAGGGTTTTATATTTCGGTTTTGGATGAAAACGAATCTGAGATTTTGGTTCAAAAATAGGGTATGCATGTTAAATATTCTTGTGGGTTTGTATAAATCTAGTGTTGTAGAAGTTGTGTACAAAATATGAGGTTCTAATTTTGGTTAAATCTTAAGATTTTGGAAAATTTATACAAGTTCTGTGTATTCACTTTGATAATACCGAAACTATAAGGAGAATACCGAAACCTCATAGGTTTCGGTATGTGTGTGTGTGAAGTGTACCGAAACCCACAAAAGAAGAAGTACTGAAACTTATGTTTGATAGTGAAAGCTTATACTGAAACTCTAGCATGTACCGAAACTTGTTGGGGAGTACCGAAACCATGAAGGTTTCGGTACTAAGTACCGAAACTCCCTTCCCTTACCGAAACCAACATATATTATTGAAACTCTTTGTATTGAAACCATAGTATGCATGAGTGTGTACCGAAACCAAGAGGGGTACCGAAACCTTTAAGGTTTTGAAACCCTTCACTTTAAGTGCATGAAAACACGCATCACATAGATGGGCGTTCACATGTCTTCAAAATTATGTAAGTGTGTGTTCACATCATTTTTTAGGAGCTAGGAGATGTGAATTTATATGAAATTTACATATGATCTTCATAACGTTAATTAAAACATGTTTATGAAAAAAAAAAATTTAAAAAAAGTTTTTTTAAAGGTGGTACCTTCTGGTGCACTGCATAAGGGTGGTACTCTCTCGAACCATATATATATATATATATATATATATATATATATATATATATATATATATATATATATATATATATATATATTCAGGTTATAAAAGATACCTCTCGAAATCAAGTACACTCGAAGGTACCAACCTTAAAAAACTTTTTTTTAAATTTTTTTTCTTATAACTATGTTTAATTTAATGTTATACGCATTAGGATTGGGTTCACATGAGAACCCCTCATTACCGTGAGAACGTGAGAACCACTCTAAAAAATTGTGAATCATTGTATAAAATTGTGCATTTGATACTAAAATTAAATGTTTTCGATATATTTATGCATTCATGTAAAAATTTACGCATCTGCTATGCGTAAAATTATCTATTTTATTACGAGATGTGGCAGTCCTTAGAAAATGCTTGGCATTTGATGTTCAAATTTGTGCTATCTTAGTTTATAATTTAATGAATAGACGTTTTAGACATGTATTATTTAGTGTTAAATTATGATATTTATTAGTTATTTGAAGACTAATAATGATTAGTCAACTTTTTAATTTACAATATGTGCATGTTATGTAACAAGATTGTGTGCATTTTGGAGTGGTGTCTGTACGTTCAACGGTGACAGAGTTCTTACCGGAACCCAACCCATACGCATTTTATATAATATTTCAACATACATTCCTTTTTGGTATCCTTTAAAAACTATGTGAATGCTCAAGTGCAGATTATGTGAATGGTCATTTCACACCATGTGAATGGTGGGAATACCAATTCACATGATCTTTTTTTACAATTCACAGGATTTATGATTTTGCTCTTTTGAAAAAAAAGTCTTATAATGTTGTCTTATACATGTCTATTCAAAAAATATAAATGTGAATGATCATTCACATTAGGGTACGCTGGAATCTTACATGTACGCTGATGAACCTGATTCTATATATATATATATATATATATATATATATATATATATATATATATATATATATATATATATATATATATATATATATATATATATAAGAACCCTCATTACCGTGAAACATGAGAACCACTAAAAAATGCACAAATTTGTACATTAAGGCACAAATTTAAAAATTAAAAGTTTTACTTAAAATCATTTAGTCTTAAATATTAATAAATATCATAATCTAACACTAAAATTACATTCAAAAATTATATTCATTAAATTATAAACTAAATGCACAAATTTTCTTAAATGCACAATTAATAGATAAAATGGATAAATTATAGCATGAGATGCGTAAAATTTTTAATAAAATGCATAAATTTATCGAAAATATTCAATTTTAGTATCAAATGCACAATTATATATAGTGGATGCACAAATTTTAGAGTGATTCTCACGTTCTTACGAAATAGAGGGGTTCTCATGTGAACCCAATCCTATATATGTATGTATGTATGTATATATATACACACCACTCATTATGCAGCGCACTTCTAAGGTACCACATTTAAAACATTTTTTTAAAATTTTTTTCATAAATATGTTTTAATTAACATTATGAAGTATATGTAAATTTCATGCAAATTCGAACACTCTAAATGAATGAAATAACGCATCACGTAAACGCCCTTCTGGTGCGCTGCATTAAAATTTTCAAAAAAATTACTTTTAAGTTTTAAGAGTGGTACCTTCTGGTGCGCTGCATTATAAATGGTACTCACTTGAACCTCTCTATATATATATAGTCAGGTTCTATGGGGAACCTGTATGCATTGTGCAACTTGGGAACCTTCATACACCGTTAGATCTATAATTTCAATGGATCAAATTTTAGTGGCAAAAGGGTAATTAAGTTGAACTTTGTTGCACCGGTGCACAACATATCATGCGCGAAAGGGCAAAATTGGAAGAATGTTCATTTATCTAAAATTCACATTCCTTCGTTGCATACCGCGATTCTAGTCCTCCTTCCATAATCGGTATTTGCTCCGGATTTCGCTCAAGATTCCTCCCTCCATCTTTATCCCGAAAATCGCTCATGCATACTCAAATAGATTAGGCTTTGTTCTTCAAGTACACAGATACAATGCATACGGTTCAAGGGGTTTTTTTTTTTAAAAAAAAGGAAAAACAAACATTCATGTGCAAACAACCGGTTTTTTTTCGCCGTTGCAACTTCAATTATTTTGTTAAATGGAAGTGCATTGTTACATATTTCGTGTTCATTGAGGTGTTTAGTTCATAATCGAAGTGCGTCTTTCGTATTTGGGGGTTTTGTATGCCCTAGTTAGTTTTGAGTTCAATCGGTAGAGTGTTTAGTTCATAATCGAAGTATGTGTTTATGAAGGTTTGAGTTGCATCTCTTTTGAGATGCATTATGCGTCGACTTTAAGACTTAGCGGCTGCAGATTGATTGTAGTTCACAAATGCGTATTTGTGAAGGTTTTATCTAGCGGGTTTTTGGCAAATTTTAGTTGGGTATGCATAATGCATGTATGATATGTGTGAGATTTCGGACTGATAATGTTTGTAACTTATGGACTGGTAATGAGTTAGTGCATAATGGTGTTCATCTTTTTTTGTTAATGCATATGAGGACTGATAATGTTTGTAATTTATGGACTGATAATGAGTTAGTGCATTATATTCATGTTAAATTTGATTATGCATATTTAGTGTCTACGTTTTGTTGATATTAGATTGTATATAATATATTGACATATTTAGAAAAGTAAATTACAGTATGGGGTGGTTTGACTAAAACTCAATGTATCATATGTTAAGGAAATTTCAATATGCATATTAAGCTAATTTCAGTATGCATATAAATTCAATTTCAATCGGATGTCTAGCTACAAGTGTGGAGATGAAAACCGTATGAAGACATGCATGGATAGAAAGTCAAAACAAATGCAATCTATCCTAACTAAAAACTCCACAATTTTTAGCAATTACCATAATATATCCGATTATTTGAATATTGAATATTTTAAATATCTTAATCTAACTAAATAATTGTTTAAAATTTCAATTATGCCCTTGTTGCATCCTTATTTAATATATTGTGCATTTTTTGTTCACCCAGTTCACAATGCATCGTGGTGCCCCATAGAGCCTCAATATATATATATATATATATATATATATATATATATATATATATATATATATATATATATATATATATATATATATATATATATATATATATATATAGGGAGGTTCCATTGAGAACTTTTGTGCATCGAGGCACAAAAGAACCTCCATTGGCCCTTGGATGAAAAGAATGTGTGAGTTAGATCAAATGACAAAAGGGTAATTAAATAGAAAGTTTTATGCATCAAGTGCACATAATGAAATTCGCAGAGGGGTAAAACAGGAATTATGCAATCCTTATTTAATTATTACACTTCCAAAATTAACAAAATAATACAAATTCAAAATACATCAAAATACATGCATATCGTTCATCTCTTCCAAAAATAAATCATGCATATCGTTCATCTCTTCCAAAATCAAAATACATCAAAATACAAACATGAATCGTTCATACAAACATAAATCATGCATATCGTTCATCTCTTCCAAAATCAAGAGGGGACTAAGAGATAGGAGAGAGAGATAGAGAGAAAGAGGGAGTGATTTTAGGAAAGAAGTTAATGGTGATTTTCATACCAAATTTAGCTATTAATTATCTTTAAAACATTTAAATTCAAAAATAATTTCCATACATTTAATATCCCCTTAATGCCCTTTGTGCACCATTGGTTGATAATCCGATGCACAAAAGTTCTCAATGGTGTCTCGATGCACAAAAGTTCTCAATCGAACCTATATATATATATATATATATATATATATATATATATATATATATATATATATATATATATATATATATATATATATATATATATATAAAATTGATTTTAAAAAAGGTTACAATAAAAAACTAATTTTGAAAAATAAAGACAAAATGGAAAAAGGGAGGGAAAGCAAAAGGAAGATAACCTCAGTTTTGGTCGCCACACACTTGACACAAAAGTCAAAAACAACTTCACACCGGCTCCACGCATACTCTCACTGCTTCCTGCTCAAAAATGGAGACGCCGAAGCTGGCGGAGGACGGCGGCGAATGGGAAAGACAGTCCAGGTTATACGAGGCATACAACGAGCTGCACGGACTAGCACAAGAGTTCGAGACGCCGTTCGATGCTCCGGCGGTGTTGGTCGTCGGACATCAAACGGACGGTAAGAGCGCTCTTGTTGAAGCCCTAATGGGCTTTCAATTCAACCACGTCGGCGGTGGCACGAAGACTCGTCGTCCTATTACGCTTCACATGAAGTTCAATCCTGAATGTGACTCTCCTCTCTGTCAGCTTATTTCTGACTCTGATTCTTGTGTTCCTCAAGAGAAATCACTCCGAGAAGTTCAGGTAAGCTGATTTCGTTTTCTATGAACACAGTAGCATTGAATTTTTATGCTTCTTTTGTTAGCGAAACTAAAATTCTGCTATGTACGGTAGTTAATTAGTGTGTTTTTATTGTTTGACTTAAGTTTGAGAGGACAATTTATCATCTAGGGTTAGTAATAAATGTATCAATTATCATGGACTGACAATGAAAATGTAGATGATGTAATGGCTATTTTGTCATTTTCTATAATGGATACTGATGTTTCATATCATTTTGTTGCAGATTAACTAACACAAATAATGATTGAGATGAATAGCTGATCAGCAATCTCATCAAATTGTGTTTTCCTTGCCTTTTTTTCCCAATTCTACTATTTATGTTGATTAATTTGAGAAGTGAATAAAATGATGGAATTAATATGATTGTAACTTTGGAAGACGGCAAGCATTGATGAATAGTTTGTTTTGTTTTGTTTTTGTTGAGGTATGCAATTGAAAATGGTAACACCCTTCAGTTATGACTTTACTTCTTGACTAGAAAGAACAGCACTTATTTTAACAAGTTTTTCGTTATTGTATTTTGATATCCACATTAAACAAAGAAAATATTATGTATTCAGTTAAGTCTCGTTTGAATTGTGTATTTGATTTGTGCTTACTGATGTTTTTCAGCATTTACAATAACACAAAATTCTGTGTTTTACCGTCAAATTGCATTGATAAAGTTCAATACTTAACCGTTTCTTGACATTACATAGGAATACATCGAAGCTGAAAACATGAGACTGGAGCGTGAAACCTGTCAATTTTCTTCCAAGGAGATAATTGTTCGAGTGGAATACAAATACTGTCCAAATCTTACCATCATAGACACTCCTGGGCTTGTTGCTCCTGCTCCTGGTCGGAAAAATCGAGCTTTACAGGTCATTTGTTTATAATGATGTAATACATGTGTGAGACTAAAATTATTTCTATTTGCTTTTAAAGAGAGAGCTGTTGGTAGTTAAATATCATGAACCCGTAATTGACAGGCTCAGTCTCGTGCTGTCGAGTCCTTGGTGCGGGCAAAAATGCAGCATAAGGAGTTCATAGTACTGTGCCTTGAAGATTGCAATGACTGGAGCAATGCCACTACTCGAAGGGTAGTGATGCAAGTATGTGCTTCTATAGTACCTGATTCTTCTATTTACTTTTGAATCTCAACATCTAGTTGCAGGATTTGGTATGGGTGGAACATAAGAAATATCAGTATTCTCCTCCATACTTTGTGTGCAAAGTAACATGCACCTTTCTAAACATATAAAATGCATAAACTACCTTATGCTAGGAAATATTTGCATAAACAGGTGACAAACTTTACACTTATTTCATTTTGAGTTAACTAACTTTTGTTTTCTTTCTATTTTGGGTAACTAGTTAAGTGTATGCAATAAAGTAGTAAATTTGACCTAGATGTGGAAACAACTTTTTTATTTGGCAACATCCATCGACAAAATAGAAAAATTTGAAATTAGTTACCTGCAACCAAAAAATATTGAAGGTTTGTCATCTTAAATAAATATGTTACCTTGATTATATATTTTTTGAGTAATTAGATTTTAATGGGGCAAAAACAGAATTAATTACCTAATAGAAATATCAACATAGAATATTTTACCTTTTCATGGTTGGAGTATGGATAATAGAATAACGGAAGTTTGAGAGTTTATGCATCATTTTCTGTCCTATGTTCAGAAATTTTCGTTTTGTTTAAGTTGAAGAAGAATGGGAGTCAATTTGAACTGTAAAGCTATTTAATTTGATAACTACGTCATATTAATTTTGCTTTCTACTTTTAATAGGAATGTTATCAATTTGTTGCAAAAGGCTGAATGTTTCCATGAGTCACTTGCACTCTTGCAGATTGATCCTGAACTTTCCAGGACCGTTGTCGTCTCAACTAAGCTTGATACCAAAATACCTCAGTTTGCACGTGCTTCAGATGTTGAAGTGTTCCTTTCTCCACCAGCATCTGTGCTTGACGGCTTCATGCTTGGTGATTCACCCTTTTTTACATCTGTACCTTCTGGAAGAGTGGGTTCAGGACATGAATCAGTTTACAGATCCAATGATGAGTTTAAACAGGTCAATAGTTAGATGCTTGTCTGTAATTTACTATGTTCTAATTATCAATATGGTATTCATAAATGCATGCACAATGGCATACTATAAGGGGTTGTTTGGCTCGTGGAATAAAATTTGGAGGAATTGGAATTTAATTTATAGTGTATAGTAGTTGATTGCTTGATGCATGGAATGGTGTTTAAGAATAGCTAAGGATATGAGTTGTGTGAAATGTTAGGAATCTGGATTCATTTAGCAAATAGCTAGGAATGATGAATTCCTTCAACCTTAGATTTTGATGGAATTTAAACACATCTTTATTCATTATTTTTGTAATCCGCATTTCCAAATACACTATAAGCAGACTCCAATTCAACTAAAATCCATTCTGTTAGCCAAACACCCCCTAAATGACTGTTCTGGGTTCCTGTTCCATACTTCCATTCGATATAATCTTGAAGTAAACTTGTATGTGGTATGGAATGATTTCTTCTATCACATAGTTTGGGCAATAGCCATGGACAAAGCTCACGACAAAAATCCTCTCTTTTCTTACCAATTATTATGTGAAGAACAATAAATGGACGAATAAGAATATCCGTATTCTCCATTTTTCTAGGCTATTTCTCTAAGAGAGATGGAAGATGTGGCATCTTTGGAGGAGAAGCTTGGTAGGTCACTATCGAAGCAAGAAAGAAGCAGAATAGGAGTGAGCAGCCTTAAGGCATTCTTGGAAGAATTGCTGCAGAAAAGGTAAAATGTCTCCATTATAGGCTAGAATCAGTTTAACCATTTTTTTAGATAACTGAAAGTTCCAAATATTTTTTTTTTTTTTGCAAGGTATATGGATAGTGTTCCCTTGATTATTCCTCTTCTAGAAAAGGAGTATCGTGGTACAACACAAAAGCTAAATGACATCAACCAGGAACTTAGGTTTGCAATTTTCCCTATTTAGTTACATGTTTGATGTTTCTTTGGGAAATTATTTAATGAGAAAACCAATGTTTATAGTTTATTGAAGATGTTATTCAACATGCATATGACTTCACATATGCATTGTAATTTATGTATCATCTATATCTATATACCCAAAAGTGATCTACTTCCATTTTTCCCAATATTTTCCTAGTACTTTAGATGAAGTCAAACTCAAGGAGAAGGGAAGAGTTTTTCATGATCTTTTCCTGACCAAGGTTTCAATCCACCAGGATCTTAATAATTTTTCTAGATCTTCCTTTATTTAATTTTAAACTGTGTAATGTTTGATCTTTAACTTAATTTCTGAATCACAGTTATCATTGCTATTGAAAGGGACAGTTGTTGCACCTCCAGATAAATTTGGTAAGCTATCTTGATCTTGCTAAACTTTCGTATAGTTTATGACCCATAATTCATAGACATTCTAAATACGGAATTTTGACTTTTAGTTTACATTCTACTTCCATGCTCTTTTTTTTCTCTTTTACCGTTGTAGGGGAAACACTACAAGATGAGAGGGTTAATGGAGGGGCATTGATCAGTATTGATGGCTCTCAGTTCCCACTCAAGCTAATACCTGTAAGCTTCAAAAATCTGTACTCCCACATCTTTTCCAGCATAATTAGTTAATGTTGCTGATCATCTTGAGTTGTTTCATTACAATCCTTAACTTTTCTAACACACATCATTTTTTTCTCATGTTGTTTACATTTAAAATGATTGATATGGAAACATGACATGGTTCACCATTGTGTTAAAATTATAAGCAAATAATTCTACTCAATCAATAATGTCTTGCATCTTTCTTATTTCGCAGCGCTTCTTGTTTGAACTTCTATAACATGAAAATTGGTTTCCCCTTATGTCCAGAATGCAAGTATGCGTCTATATGGAGGTGCTCAATATCATCGTGCTATGGCTGAATTTCGGTTTGTTGTTGGAGGGATCAAATGCCCTCCAATTA
Source organism: Centrapalus pauciflorus (assembly GCA_020465985.1). Taxonomy (NCBI): domain Eukaryota; kingdom Viridiplantae; phylum Streptophyta; class Magnoliopsida; order Asterales; family Asteraceae; genus Centrapalus; species Centrapalus pauciflorus. The sequence continues at coordinate 39,713 of JAANYP010007268.1, forward strand.
CACGGGAAGAAATTGTTAATGCTTGTGGAGTAGAAGATGTTCATGATGGAACAAACTACTCTAGGTTCTCTCCCACTTCCCCCAACGAATTTAATTTTCACGCTTTTTAAATTCATGCCATTTATTAGCTTACATGTTCCTGTTTTTCTGATATCCTTTCTTCCCTTGTTATTATGAATTTGTAGGACGGCATGTGTCATTGCTGTTGCAAAAGCTCGTGATACTTTCGAACCTTTTCTTCATCAGGTAATGGTTTCTTTGTTGTCCTTGTTATGTTACTATTTTTTAACGAAAATTCTCATTTTGTATACAGTTGGGCAGTCGACTTCTTCACATTCTGAAGAGATTGCTTCCCATCTCTGTCTATCTTCTTCAGGTAGGGACCCTCGTGATTTTATCATGATACTTGTTTTTCCTATGTACTTCTGTACTAATACTTCCTTCCAAACATAAATCACTGACTACACCTTAAATGTTTGCAATAGAAAGAGGGTGAATTCCTAAGTGGCCACGAAGTTTTCCTGAGGCGTGTTTCTACTGCTTTTAACAACTTCGCAGAATCCACTGAAAGATCATGCCATGAAAAGTAACGGGATTACCTCGTATTTGTTATAAGTTTTCACTGATCGCCCATTGGCCTTCTTTATATTAGTGATCTCATTTACAGATGTATGGAGGATTTAATAAGCACCACCCGCTATGTGACCTGGTCTCTTCACAATAAGGTTGTCATGCACATCGAGACCAGACCTAATTTGAATTTGTTGATTACTTCCTATCCTCTCAAGTTCTATTAACATCGCAGAATCGAGCTGGACTACGCCAATTCTTGGATTCTTTTGGTGGAGCAGAACAGCCTGGTAATGGTGATAACAAGTTCTCGATAGTATTGTATAACTGAGTTTAAAATTTTCTTTTGTTGGTATTGTTTATATGGTGTACTAATGGAACAAAAACCAAGGACAAATGTCATATCTTGTCGTTTGATCTCAGGCACGGACTCGAGCACAAGTGTTCAGACCACAGAAACAAGATTGGCCGACCTTCTAGACAGCACACTCTGGAACAGGAGACTCGCCCCTTCGTCTGAACGTATTGTTTATGCTTTGGTACAACAAATATTTCATGGCATCCGAGAATATTTCTTGGCTTCAGCTGAATTGAAGGTAACTAACCTAACTGTTACATGCAGTATCAATCTTCTTCTAATAATCAGATAGAAGCTTTAACATTCGTTTCTAATGTAACATACCGTTTTTGCAGTTCAATTGCTTTTTTTTAATGCCAGTTGTAGACAAATTACCTGCTCTCCTTCGAGAGGATCTAGAATCCGCATTCGAGGATGATCTAGATAACGTTTTTGACATCACTAATCTGCGGCATTCACTTGGGCAGCGGAAGCGAGAAACTGAAATTGAAATGAAGCGGGTATCAATAGATATTCCACATTCCTATTACTATTATATAATCTTTAGTCTTAAAATATCTCTTTTTCAAGTTAATTCTCTATTTTGGCATGCTTGCAGATACAGAGGCTTAAAGACAAATTTAGAAAGATTCATGAGCAACTTAGTTTGCAACAACCATGATGGGATCATCATGTGAGTGCTCATACGTCCGTTACCTAAAATTCCGGTAATACCCCTGATCTTTTGTTTTGGCTTATAGTACTTTGTGAATTATCATAAAACAGCATGAAGATGTGAAGCATACTTCAATATGTATATGAAACATGAATGTGTTGTTACATTGAAAGTCATGCAGTTGAGTGACCATCTAAATTTCAATGCTAAATCCCAAGCATAAGTGGATCATTTACATACTATTCTTAGATGACTAGGTAAATATTTTATTATTTGATATAATGAATGAATAGACACACTTGGTTAACAGAACCTGAGAAAAATCGATTATAGCTCAAGTTAGCGGCGGATCCAGAATTTTTTTTATAGGGGTCGAAATTTATCATGTTACGATAGTACGATCTTTTGTGTTTCTATGAAAAATTTCCGCACTTCAAATGTTCGGGTTTGTTCATCTTGATTAAATAATAAAAAGAAATACGTAAATGTTATGTCATTATTCGATACAAACTAACAAAAATTAGATTCTACAGTTGTCCTTATGAGTTTTCATCTTTTGTAAAAGGGTTATTAGTTATTAAATCATCATCCGAAACATTGGCACTCCATGGTTAAATAAACGAAGGCTCAATACACAAGTATTTTTAAATTATTTGTTAAATGGGTAGCAAACTATTAGGTTTTGGTATATTTTCTTAGATTTTGTAACAATTTTTTATATGTGTAAAATTTATAAAAACTAACACGGATTTTTCAGGGTCGAACTTAAAAATCATGGGGGTCGAAAAATTTTCGATTAGATATATAACATGTAAAATTAAAAAGTTATTGGGGTCGTTTGACCCTCACCCCATCCAATTAGACCCGCCCCTGGCTCAAGTAGGGGGTGTGCACGGTGTTATCAGCTCCGGTCCCGTAGGTTTGCTGGGTATATGTGGGGTAATTTTGCCTTTTAGGTCAACAAGGTTGTCTTGGAGATTTTATCATGCATGTTACCTTTAAAAAAATGGTTCAGATAGCTTAATTGCCTGATTTATGTGAAACCAGGGTATGAAGATATGAAAACAGCATCTGGGCTTATATTAAGCTAAATCTAGTTTTCGATTGTTATATATGAGCGATCTCTACTTGGCTCGAGTATGCTCAGGCTTTGCAAAGCTTTATGATTATCCGTCTTGATTAACTTTAAATCTTAGAAATGTAATTGAAATATGGAACCGATTGAAATCTCAATATTTTTACAGAACTTCAAACTCTATCCAAATTCAAGTTGGTTCAGGTAAAGCAAGAAATAATCTCCCTGTCTTAAACAAGTTTTTTTAAGGGCATCATTATAAGAGTAACAAACTTTTAGCTTTGTTTCATGTTATGTAACATTCCACCATTTGTACACCTTATGATTGTTGAACTTAGAAAATTTGTTCTACCTCGATAATATCTTAGTGATATCAATATTTTTTTGATTCATTTATTTATATATTCATCATCCTAATCAAGGTTAAGGGGTGCTGACCTGTTTGTTTTTAAGAGGTTGATGTCTGTGGTCTGCGGACTTAGCTGCAGAAGTCTGCAGTCACTAGAAGACACGGGAAGAGCTTCGTTGTAACTCTTTACAACGTTTGTTGGGTTCAAGATTATCGAATCATATTTGATAATCATCCAACACTTATATGCTCTACGTGTGTGATCCTTATTTTCATTACGATTTACAATACTCTTAGCAGGTTGTATACTTATACAAGTTCCTAACAACGATAAGTTTTTCTCATCAATCAAGTTTTATTTCTCCCATAATTCACACAATAATATTCGAATTTAAGTTGTTAAATCACCTTTCATTAATCAGATAAGTCTAAATCACACACAATGTGTTTGATTGCTATCACTATACTAATCTAAGTAATTAAACTAGAAGCTAATCAGATAAGTCTACATCTTTGTTTTTCATTTCATAATCATTGTTTACACATTTTGATTGGTCGAATCTAATAAATGTCCCAACTTCATTGGATACTTGATTCATTTTGGTATAGCATAACATCTTATTAGTATGCAAAATTTATATTCATTCCAACATACATTTATATTTGTATTGTTAATATCAAATCATTTTTGGTATGATGTATGGTTAATATTATTGCTAGGGGTTAAACCGTAATTGAAACGGACCCTGTATCCAGTTTGGTTTTCAGTCCACGATATTCATGAAAGTTTGTTATCCACTTCTCAGTCCGGTCTTGCTTTGTCATTTTAAAAGTCAAGAAAACCCGGGTTGAAACCAAACTGATACATTTTGGTCTGTTTTTGGGTTCTAATTTTTTAATTTTCGATTATTGGTTTGTTAATTATTGATATGACAATTAATAGGTGTATTTCGAGTAGGCTTTGTGGTGAAGCATGTGACATAGTTTTTCTTCTTTGCTTGGTCTTGGTTTAGTAGTTTGGTTTTAGTCGAATTTTGATTTTTGAAGAAGCGAGGATAATTTTCCAAACTATTTTTCATTTCATTTCATTTTTAATTTTAATTTTAATTTTATTATTTTAGTTTATATTTAACCCTTCAACTTCCATAGTGGTTTTTAGTAATTATTATTTTGTATATTACTAGTTTACTTTAGTTTTATGCTTATGTATTATCATCATTTTCAAATATCTGTAGTTTTTTAATAGTAAAAAAATAATAATATAAATGTAGAGCATAACTATAAATGTTGAAAATATTTTAAAAGATATATTCTATATTTAGTTCATTTTAAAAATCTTGGTGAGACATTTATTGATATGTCTTAAGTCAAATTTTCTTTTCATATTTGAAGTTAGTAATTATGTGAATTAACCAAAATATGTTTTTATTGTAATGCATTGTGTTGTACCAATATTGATGTAAAAAAAGTTGAAAACCCATCTTACACCAAAAGATACACGGGAAGATGCATTTTTACACCAAAACACCTATTTTAGGTTTTTTGATTTTGTAATATATTTGAATATAAAAGATTGACATGATTCATAACAAGAAAATGGTTAATTATGTCAAAAGGTAATCTATTGTCAATATTTTTTTAATTTGGGTAACATAATAATTTTTTTTCTAATTTGAGTAACATATTTTCCAAATTAAGTTAATCAATGTAATTTTATCAGATTGAAAGGTAAAATTACTGACATGACATTTTTTTTTATCCAGTCATCATTTTTTTAATTTATAATATTGCTTAACTATTTACAAATTTGCTCAAAATAGCAATGTATTACCAAAAACTCCTTTTAAATTGCATAAAAGAATGCACATCATATAACAATTAAACTGTTATTTCTGTAAAAAATACTGACTGGTTAAAGAAAATTGTTACGTCAGTAATTTTTACCTTTTAATCCGATATGAATATTAAGATTAAAAAAATATGTTCCCTTAAAAAGATAAAAAATTGGTATGTTACCCAAATTGAAAAAAAATGTGACAATAGGTTAACAATAGAGACAATTAACCCTAAAAAAAGTAACAAACAATAAAATGGAATCTAAAAAAGTTTTAAAAGCCCGGTAACCTCAATCGGAAGACCCTAGAACCCTCACGACCATCTCTAAGGGTTGTGTTTCTACGCTGTTTAGCTGGTTAATGAAAATTTCAATTACACAGATTGAATTTGAGTTATTTTACAAATCTATTTTCCTTCGAAACCAACCAAATGTTTGTATCGAAGGAAGATACCGCTAAACAAAAAGTCATTTGGCTATGACTTGTTGTAATATTATTATTTTCAAAAAGTAGCATAAAACTTATTATGATGGCTCACCTCAATCAACCTTTCTTTCCTCTACACCACTAAATCCATTTTTAATTTTTACACGCATCAAGTTATTAGATTACCTCACAATCCTCCATCAATGAAAGCATACAAGTCTTATTTTGATGTTACTTAATAAATTATTAATTAACAAAAAGAAAAAAAGACACATAATAGCACTATACTTTTATTTATACATTGTATTTATTCTGTGCATATCTCATGATTATACATACATACATACACTATACATAATATATAAAATTTGAAAGTACAATGCCTTTAAAGCATGTTTTAAACACATATACAAAGTTTCATAGACTTTAGACCTGTCAATGCGTATATCCGTGTCGTGTTGCATGGCAGACACGAATTTGTAAAACACAAACACGGCACGAAGTATAAAATGTGTCTGAATATGAAACACAAACACCACACATAGAAAAATTCGTGTGAAACGTGACACGACACGAATAAAACACGTTTATAAACGTGTCACAAGAAAACACGAATTTAAGCACGAATTTTATAAATCCAAAATATAATAATTCAAGCATCCATGATTATGAAACATTAAATACTGGATTCTACGTGTCAAGTACGTGTAACTTGATTTTATACGTGTCTTACACGTGTTTATATGGGTAAATTTATGTTTGATCTATATAAGACACGAAACACAAAATTGAAATTCGTGTCGAAACAAATATACACGAATTTATAAAACCCATATACGAAAATCTCATGTCGTGTACTAAATTGCCAGGTCTAATAGACTTGTAACAAAGAAATAGCTTAGCAGCCACATTAGCAGCGCTTGGGATGATTTTAGGCGCGGCGTATTCCCTTTGGCTATATAATCGTGTGGTTTCTGGGAATTTATATTCTTACATTAAAAGTTACTAATATTTTATTATGGTTAAAAAGAAGATAGTTGGATAACCATCGTTAAAGAAGATTTGGATATGCATTCTCATAACAGTTGCTATGAGTTAAACAATCATAATCAGAATGTGAAGTGAATAAGTATAAGTTAAAAGTTAATTACATTTAGATGTTTTATACTTAATAATCTATCTTTTGATAATAGCCTTTACTCTATATTATTTTAAGGATATGTTCGGTAGAGAGATTTTAAGAGTTTTTGTTTTTAAAATGCTCTAATAAAAACTAAGAGTCATGTTTGGAAGTAAAGCAGAGATTTCGTTTTTAAAAAAAGATATTTATAAAACTCTAGTAGATGTAGCATTTAAAAAGTTCTGGAGCTTTTGGTACAACATGATTACTTTTTACCTTTCTATAAATTATAAACTATCACATTTAATTAACATTTATGTCCTTCTATATAATTTAATACCAAAAGCTACAACTACAATTACTTTTACCAAACACGTTTATAAAACTAAAAGCTCTACCTTTACAAAAAAAAAAAAAAACACGAAGATACAACTAGTTTTGCCAAACACATCCTAAATCAGATTGTTATGTTTTAACCATATGTCTAAACATCCCCTTTGAATGGATGAAGACTTTCAGTGGAAACTTAGCAAGGAGAAAATTGGTTAGGCCAAAAGTGATAGAGAAATCAAATAATGGGAAAGAGTGAGGATGAAGATTGAGTTTCCTGCCACTAAGAATGAAAAGACTATAATCCAATCCACCAATTAATCTTATATCTTCTCCTTGTTTCTATTATGCAACAATAAATTAGATTTAAATATATAAAAAAGATATGGAAAACTATAGAATAATATATAGGCAAAGATAAAGAGAATATCCAAAACCAAAGAGAGTGATTGATGGTAGAAGAAATAGAGGTGACAAAAGAAAGGATTTTAATTGGAGTTGATAATATATGTTCAAAAGACATAAATCAACTTGTATGGACCAATTGGTTGATATTTTAGTATTGACTGAAATTATTAATTATCCAACTTTTGAGCTGAGAGTATTGTGGGCAAATAAGCATGACTGAATTCTTGTTATCAAGTTGGATGATAACTTAAACCTATAAAATATTTAAATTTGTGACAAACTTTATACCCAGGGGGATCCAAGATATTTTGTTATCGGTGTCACTTTTTAGAGTTAAGTTAATATATATTGTCAAAATATTTTCTAATATGGAGCGGGTCAGCGAAACAGGCTGCCAACACAAAATTAACAAATATCAAGCTTTTTATAATTAAAATAGTACATCGTACAATACTATTTCTCAACCGTCGCAGTTGCGACCGACAAAACACATATTAGCTTCAACAATTGATAAACCTAATTATACGAAAGATGTTTCCTAGTTTCCACCATTAATTTAGCAAGCTCACGGATTCCATTCAAATTAGAAAATATTGGATCGACTTTCACATTCTCAATATAGTATTCAAGTTGATGCACAAGATTAACATTCTCATTATAATTAAAATCATTCGGATACATCTCTGCCAACCTTAATAATTTTGATGCATCAAAGTCCCAAAAAGACGGTCAGGGGGTTTTCAACATATTTAAGTGCCTCCATAACCGATGAGAAGCAATGATATCAATTAGAGTTTTTTCAACCAATTGGACCGGTGTCTTCAACAAGGTTTGTGCTAGTTTTTTTCCACGTTTTTTTTTAATCTTTTGGGCTTGTTCTTGAATCTTGTCTCTTATCATTTTTATTTCTATTGTGTTTCTGTTTTTTCTTTTATGTTTTTAGGATTAAACTCAGTAATATTTTAATAATTTGGGTAACAAGATCAACAAATATATATTAGATATATAGATAATAGTTTCAAAAATATTTCGTAGACGTCACTAAAAAAATCCTAGGAGTCACTCGAATTTTTGATTCATACGTAACTCAGTATTTTAAAATTTTATTGGTATCGAGTGACACCCCTATTTTCATACTACATCCGCCCCTGTTTATGCCAAAGAAACTAAGAGGACATTTGGGAATATATATATATATATATTTTTTATGTTTTATGTTTTGCATTATGCTGCATTTTTATTTATTAGGATTTTGTCAAAAAAATCTGCATTATCTTTTTAGGTAAAATTTGTTAATATGAAGAATACAATGTAACTGAGATTTAAAATCTTAAAAAAAAATACTAGGGTTTTAAATAACAAAGAAGGATGTGATTTAAGAAATTCTGAGATTTTAAATCAGTACTGAAAAATCTGCAAACCAAACACATGATTTTAAATGCAAATTACAGTAAATCCTAGTAAATCAGCTAACCGAACGCTTTAGGGTTTTGTAAAAAAAATCTATGTAGTTTTTTTTTTATTTTTAAATTTGTCCATTGTAAATATTTTTTTATACAATTATGTCTTGGAAAATTTTTGAATAGGTCAGTAACTTTATTAAAAGTAAATTTATAAAATATAATAATTAAGTCCTTAAACTGTTATTTTTTATAATAAAACTTATTATACTTCCTACTAATACAAATACCCTTAAAGGGACTTTATAGACAATTTAGAGACCGTATCACTTCAAAATAAGGTTTAGCATTTATTTCCTTCACTTCAAACATAAAAGTTAGAAGACTTATTCATGCAAAAGAATTTAGAGCAACTAAATTGAAAAAAAAAAGTTTATTATGAAAAAAAATCAACATGTTTTCATGGTTTTTACGTTTTCGTTCCTCAATGTTATTTTTTCCTAAAAATCCTTAAGTTAATTTTTTTTAAGTTTTGTGAAAATTGACTATTAGAGCTCGGTTATAATTAGTAAACTGGGTTCTAATATCCAAATTTCACTAAACAAAAAAATAACTTGAGAAATTTTATGAAAAAAATAATACGGAGGGATGAGAACACATAAAACATAAATACAAGTTTATTTTTTTCATAACAAACCAAAAAAAAATATGAAAACACAAAGAATTTTTTAACGAAACCTTAAAAAAAAAACAATTTTTTAACATGTAAGCAAACCAATCAATATAATTATTTATTTTACTTAATATTCATATTAAACTTTTTGGGTATTGAACTTTTTAATCCACTTTTGATGCAAATCACCCGTCAATTTCATCACGGCTCTTCTAAATTTAATTAGGATAAGGTTGAGAAAAAAAATTAAAGTGTGAAAATGGGTTGATGATAATCATGTTTTTAAGCTAATTTAATTTTTACATTTGTAATTATTACTCCTTTTGTTCACACCTTCATCATTCATTATCACCTCACTATTTTCGATTGATTTTTTACCTAACCTTGATTCTTGGCCTAATTAATTACCTTTGACCCTTCTTTTCAAATGTCGGTTCTCAAATTCTGTAATAAATTTAGGGGTGTGCAAAATAACCGAATCCGAATAACACATCCGAACCGAATCTTAAACGGGTTATTTGAGTCGGGTTATTCGGTTTTGTTAATCGGGTTAAATTGTACCCGAATGTATCAGGTAGGATTCATGTTTATTCGGGTACCCAAATAACCCGTTTAATTTTTAAATTTCCAATTTCAATTAGAATTAGAATTGTTTATATATAATAATTTAAATATTTGAATACTCAATTTTAATAGTCAAAATATTTAACCCGTGTAACCAAATTACCCAACCCATTTAACCCAATTAAATTAATTTGTAAAGTATTTCATTTTTTATATCAAAACCAAATAACCCGTTTAACCCAAACCGATAAACCCGATACCCATTTAACCCGAAATCGATTAACTCGTTCCCTTATTTGGTTCGGATTCGGCCAAAGAACCCACACCCTCAAACCCTCAAACCCGATACTCATTTAACCCGACCGAATAACACCTCTAGTTATAATCACCGGTTGGGTTTAACTCATCTGGTATGAGGGGTGATATGCAAGTGAGAGGTTACGGGTTCGACTTCCGTCGGAGGCAAGTTTGAATTTAGGTGGTGAAATAAATTCTGAATTCCCCATTTGGGGCAAATGAGTAATTTAGAAGTAAGAGTAGCTAATTCGTCATTGCTAGTCATTTACTGAGTTTTTTTAAATTCCAACATGTCTCAAGTCTCAACCCAACCATTGACTGATCGTCGGAATCATGTCGTGTCTCTTCCGTTTAAACACATTAATAAAGGTTAAGTTTAAAGTTAATTTCCTTTGAATTTCATTCGGCCAACGTATTCCAGTAGTGCATAATTATGTTACATTTATTTTGAATATATATAAAATCATTAGATATAGCTAGTAATTTATCGTAAATGGATATGTGGCTATTGCATCTGCCAACTTTTGACTGGCTCCGTTGCTTAAATTTTTGACCTACCCTAATAAACATCAAAATCCTTCAAATTACGGAATTCCAAAAGAATCATTTCTGTCTTTCTGACAATTTCAAACAAAATGTAATACAAACGCACTTTGGTTGATATATGTAAACAAAACCGACTCGATCATCATATGTCTATTGTTTTATTTAACAAAAAACATGTTAAAATTCAACTCTCAATGTGTAGTTTAGTGGTTTAGACTTGGATTCTTCAAATGAGACTCTAAATTTCACTCGTACAGATTTCAACTCCTTTGAGCATGCCTTTAAAAGAAAATTACAATTGATTACATATAGACTGTAGAACTGATTAATGGGACATTTAGGAATGTCATTCGCAACCTTTAAGATACATTCATTGTTATTAGATTCTTTTCTTGCAATGTAAAAAAGTATAATTTTTTGAAACCCTTTTCCCATCCGATCTGAACGTTCCTTTACACGAATGATGGGAAACGTTATAAATGAAATTACAATGTCTAACTTGAAAAAACCCAACATATGGTAAAAAGAGGTGTTGATGTTTTTCTAATCCTACTCATTGTGTTCTTCAAACCAATGTCATATGTGTTTTGCATTGACTTTAACAAGGAATTATATGGAAATGTCTCAAGGCACTTTGCAAGTAATATTAATTATATTTTGGTTGTCTCCTTAAAACCCATCACTCCACTATTTCTACTTTATTAATATCATTTTATTGCTAATGAAATCATATCTTAAACACAATTTGCGGTAATTCTTCAAAATACTTTTAAAACATGATAAATTATAAATCTTTTTATATTATATGACAATGCATTTCTTGATTCTCTAAAATTTTGAATGTTTAATACAACTAAGTAACTATTATTCCATTAATTACTTGTATATCGACCTACTTTGAAATTTCTAAAATAGGCTCAGTCATTATATCAGAAACTGTTAAATGTGATTTGAATATTGGTAACCTAGACAGATATCGGCCTAACCCGACGATGTGAAAAAAACTCAAAGTGTGATTTCGACGTGATATGTTTTGGAGTAGGAAAATGGTCATTAGCTTGAATAGATTGTTAAGCTAATTGACACATATCTTATTATCTTGTTGTATTTTCGATTTAGGGTTTTGACTTCGTCTATTAGGCATGTGCTCGGGTCGGCTTGACCGGTTTGAACTTAAACTCTCGACCAAAGCAGTATACGCAGTTTGATATTTTTTCAAACAAAACCGGTCAAACTGTTTTTGCAAACCAAACCGGCCAAACCAATAAAACCGATTTGGTTCGGTCGATTTTACAGTTGGACCATTTTTCATTTTCTTTAACAACATATTATTGATTATTAACTCACGTATAACTAATAACAAAGTTTATAACTAAAAATAAATACTTTTAACATATTTTTTTATATAATGATAAGTAACTTTATTTTCTTAAACTCAAATATTCAAACTTGAAAGGGAAAAAAATGTTCATTCAGACACTTAAGGTTATAATTATTTACTGATAATCAACGTAATTAGATACATGATAAAAAAATTGTGTTATATATATATATATATATATATATATATATATATATATATATATATATATATATATATATATATATATATATATACACGGTCCGGTTTTGTTTACATGGCCGGTTTCACTTCCTAAACCACAAACCAAACCAAATTCTCAGTTTATAAATATTACCAAACCGACCGGCCATTTATAAGGTATCAAACTGGCCAAGCCGACCAAATTAATTTGGTTCGACCGGTTTCGTCAGTTTCGGCCGAACCATGCACATACTTATCGTCTGTATAATATAATTGATAGTCTGGGTTTGATGTACTTATTCATTGATAGAATAAAAAAATACCCCTTTTGTCCATGGACAATAGGCCGCATTGACCGAACTACGTTTATACTTGTTTCTTTACTTATGCCCATTCTAAAATAATCGCATTAAACTCTAGGTCAACACTTATTAAATCTAACAAGTATCATATCTATCTATATTCTTAAATGAGTAACTAATATGTCACGTGTCGTATTCTCTTTTGATTTGCCACATGCCGTTTTCTCATTTTATCACTTCATTTATTAAATTTACTTTATCCAAATCTAATATGATTAATTTAATAACTAATTAACTAAAAAAATTAAACAAATTTTATTATTTTTATAATTATTATATTATACATATTAATGTTTTTATAAAAATTAACTAATGTAATACATGATATTAACCTAGTAAAATATGTTAGAATCAAGCTTCTATCTCTAATTAAACTCTAGGTCAAATCTTGAACCAATGCCTATTAAATCTACTTTCTCCTTGCATAAATGTGCAAATTTGAATAGACAAGAACCAAGGTTGTTAAGATCGAGATCCTACCTAAGATTGTTTTCGTCTTTGCAAAATCGAGATCATAGGATCGGATCGAGATCATAAGATACTACCACAAAATCACTACTTTCTAATTTCTTTTCTAAGTATTATTATTTATAATTTTATATTATAAATTAATTATATAAACACTTCAAAAATTATTTATATATTAAGTTGGAAAACAACGTAGATTCATGTTTCGAATGTTATGGTCATCCAAAAAGAGTCAACCAATCATACATCCTACAATTTGACTCACTAATCTAATAGATAAAATGATTGGAGCTAGATAAAAAGTTGGATTGGATCAATAGATGATCCTATGGGAAAATCGATTAAAAAGGTACGGAACAAGTAAAAGTTTGGATCGGACCGGTGAGCGATCCAATCTCACGATCCCAGATCCAATCTTGCTAAAAAAACGATCCTAAACTGATCCAACTCGAAATCACTTGTTGGGATCATAGGATCGACCGATCCAACCATCTTACTCACGATCTTAACAACTATGACAAAACCTATTACTTTACTTACCTAAAGACTTGTGCAAGATCTAATATTTTTATGTACTTCTTTTAACAAAAAGATTGAGAGACCATATATTGGCTACAAGTTTATTTGAAGACATTTATCATGTGGATTGATCTAAGCCTATCGTCGAGGATTAACATAACACTTTATAACTATCACCCAAACAATTCTATATATCATCCAAGGAACGAATATCCACTTATAATGTGGGAGTGACCCACTTCCTACTTACGAAAGGGAATCCAAACACACCCATATAATTTATGAAACATGAACTAGTAATATTGAAAAAACCTCATTAATTTTTTTTAGTTTCACGGTTAATTCCGTAAACCTCTTTTCTTATTGTTTAAATTCTTAACCTATTTTTATCTTACTCAAAATTATGTATATTTGACTTGTTTGGCCAATTACCAAACAATTTATTTTGGTTTTTTCATTTGATTAATATTGCATAAACTCACCATCTTTTCATATTTTAGTGATTAGGTCTCTAACCTTTTTGTTTTACCAGTTATGTTTTACCGACTAATCCGTTAGCCAGTAAAAAAATTATACTTTTGAGCAAGACAAAAATAGTTTAAGAAGTTAAACAATTGGGGAAAAAAATTTAGGTACTTAATCATGAAAACGAAAATGACATGACAAATTAATAAAATAACACGTGGTAAATTAAAAAAGAAGATAATGAGGGGAAATTTTTACTAATTTAATAGTATTTATTTCTAGATTATAGATTTTTCAGACTCGTACACCGGGAGAGAGAGAGAGAGAGAGAGAGAGAGAGAGAGAGATGAGAGAGAGAGAGAGACAGAGAAGAGAGAGAGAGAGAGAGAGAGAGAAAGAGAAGAGAGAGAGAGAGACGAGAGGAGAGAGAGAGAGAGAGAGAGAGAGAGAGAGAGAGAGAGAGAGAGAGGTGTACGGTTCTATTATGCATTTATGCTTCTGATGATGATGACCCCATGTATCATCACTTTCTCCATATCAATTTGGATGGTATTCTGGTATTCTCAAAAGCTTTGCACTGTAGTACTGTACAACTGTTGATGCATATAGTACTACCATACTTGATTGGTTTGTATGGTTGTGTATGTTGACCTGATGGTGACTCACATATACTAATACTGCAACCAACACTTTAAAAATCTAAAAGCAGCTTCCTAGAGTACACTTTTTATATGCATATGGTACAACCATCAATGCACATGGTACAAGTCCACCAATGCATCAAGTGGAACTCTCAACTCCCTCCCTTCAACATCAAGAGAGCCTTTGGCTTATCAACTTTCCAAGCCTTCCCTTTTCACTCTACAACTTCATACTTTGTTGACCACCATTTATAATTAAGGTCATGTTTGTTTACCTGTTAATGGAATCATTAATAGGTAATTTTACCTTTAAATTACTTATAACTTATTTCGTTAAGAATTAAACAAACAATCCGTAAGCATCAGAAGCGTCTATTAAAACTAGACACACCAGTATCATTTGAAACTTTTTATATGTTGCAGGTGATGTTTGAAGGTAATGAATCCAATCAAACTTTGTTTATATTACATTTGATAACATTAATGAACCCGATAAAGATTGTATATATAAAATTCTGAAAGATTATTTTTATTGATTTAAAAGCTTGTATATATAAAAGTTTATTTTCATTAGCTCTCACGATACTTAATTTATAAATGGTTCTTAGAGGATCCTCTCTCTCTCTCTATATATATATATATATATGTGTGTGTGTGTGTGTGTGTGTGTGTGTGTGTGTGTGCGCGCGCGCGCACGCAGGCAATGGCGTGGCTAGAATTCTAGTTTTGAGATCCCAAATAAGTAATTATAAATCAGCAGGTTTCGAAAAACCTAAAAATGTAACAAAATCAAAGATGGTTACAATTTTGTTGATAAAAATCTTAAAATCATTTAAAATAATGTTAAGATATGCAATATGCATCACTATATAAAAAGAAAAAGAAAAAAAATTAAACATTTATAATGATATCCTTAAAAAAATATGATATATATAAGAGAGAGGGGGGGGGGGCATGGCCCACCCTGTTGCTAAGGTGTGACACATGTTAATTGAGTGAAAAACCTTTATGTATCAAAAAACTTTTAAAGAGCCACTGTGTACTATCTTTGAAGAACATAATTAAATAATTAGATTATTTAATTTGGTAACATCAAAAAAATTTAAGCTTGTTTATATATATTACATCATATCCCCTTTACGCTTCTAATATATGCATTAGGTTGTATCGGTGATTGTACATCTGATTCACGGGTTATTGGTTATATATACAAGGATCTTCAATACACAATAGTTTTTGTGAAATTCTCCTCCTGGTATGAATCTTGAATTTGAATTTTGAAGTGTAAATTGAATTGAGTCGTTAATTTTAATTATCGAGTTTACATGTTGATCCATTATTAACTATTAATTCATCATACTTGATGATACATTTGTTTACTAAAATGGATGAACATAAATTGTTCTAAAAAATATATTTTGATTAATATAATATAGAGTTTATTATGAAAAAAACCAACATGTTTTCACGTTTTTTTTTTGTTTTTGTCCCTCCATGTTATTTTTTTTCACAAAAAACGTTAAGTAATTCTTTTCTTATTAGTTTAATGAAATTTGGACATTAGACCCCGATTATAAATTTGTGAACCGGGTTTTAAAAAACTAAAAAACCGGGTTCTAATGTCCAAATTTCACTAAACCAAAAAGAAAAGAATAAGTTAAGGTTTTTTATGGAAAAAAATAACACGGAGGGACGAAAACGCAAAAAACATGAAAACATATTGAGTTTTTTCATAATAAACCCTATAATATATTATTAAAAATAAATTTATTGGTTTTATGATACATAATGAATTTTCGTAAAATGTTTTATGTAATATGAATGATTAATATTTAATTTGATGAAACGTTTGATGTAACGATGATGTCGATCTACAAGTCCACTAGACTTTCCTTGACTCTTCACGCAGCCATATCCATCTCTCTTTCTCTTTGTGGTTATATACGAAACTTCCATCTCACGCCTACCCTACTTACACACACACTTTACACACGTGTATATAAATAAATTTAGATTCAAGTAAGTACCACCTATCATGCAGCGCACCATAAGACATTAAATTTTTTTCATAAACATATTTTAATTAACATTACAAAGATAATACATAAAATTCATGCACATTCATACATTCTAAGTGCCTGAAATTATGCATTATATATATATGTGTGTGTATGTACATTCACATGTATCCAAATTTATTTAGGTGTTTTCACATCATTTTTAAGGAGCTAGGAGGTGTGAATGTATGTGAAATTTTACATATCATCTTTGTAATGTTAATTTAACATGTTTATGACAAAAAAAAATTTTGAAAAAGTTTTTTCTTTAAGTTGTTAACTTCTGGTGCGCTGCATTATAACTGGAGTACTCATTTGAACCTAAATCTATATATATATATATATATATATATATATATATATATATATATATTAAAAAAAAATCAAACACTATATATAATCCCTAGATTGGAAGGCTTTTTATGAAGCATTTACAAGCCAGCCGGCCTATATCAAAGATCGATTGATCATCAAGTCAAGATTAAAAGATGGTTGACAATAACAATGTGAATCATGTACCTCTACCACCTGGTTTTCGATTCTGTCCTACCGACGAAGAACTCGTGGTCCATTTTCTTCAACGAAAAGCCTCTCTCTTGCCCTACCACCCCGACATCATCCCCGATCTTCATCTCTATCCTTATGATCCATGGGACTTAGATGGTATTTACAATTTCAATCTTAATTAATTCCATCTTAATTATATATACATATCTATCTTTCTTCGTTCTTTTATATTAATTATGGTAATTAAGTGCATGCATGGTTATATTAAGTAATTAGTTTGGTTGCAGGAAAAGCTATGGTGGAAGGGAAGAAATGGTATTATTTCAGTAGAAGATCATCGAATCGAGTAACGACAAACGGGTACTGGAAATCGTGTGGTGGAGACGAACAAATCGTAAGTTCGAATGGTGGAAAAAGAATTGGTGTGAAGAAATATTATGTGTTTCATGTTGGTGAAGCTGATCCTGAAGGTATAAAAACCAATTGGAAGATGCAAGAATTTAGGGTTTCTGATTCTGCTAATTCTTCCAGATCAAGAAGAAGAGACAACTCCAAAAATGTATGTACCTACATTTATATATATATATATATATATATATATATATATATATATATATATATATACACACACACACATTCAATAAAAAATATATTTCAAATTAAGTTAGGTAAATTGCATAGAAGAGTAATGCATTTTAGGCTGGAATTTTTATTTTTGGTCACCAATTTTAAAGTTTTAATTAATGAAAACTTAAATTAAAGGAACAAATTTTCATGTTATTTTTTTTCCATTTTAGATAACTGAACGTTGAAAAAATAATTTTTTATATCATTAACATCTGTTAACCAAAATTGTATTGATTGAAAATTGATTACCTTAAAATTTTGGATCTTGGAAAGTTCTTTACTTAAATGGGAAAATCTTAAAAGTTCGGCTCCTTAAACATAAATTTTCTTAGATATATATGTTATCTTTTTACGACACAAAAAAACTTTATTAATTGGAAAAAAAAAAAATTAAGCCTAAATTAAGCATTCTCTCTTTTTCTGTAATTTTTTTATTTTTGGTTGCTTTACAATTAACTTCTTTTTTACTTTTTTTTCTCTATCTATTATGGATTTATGGTTATATTTATTCATATAAAATTTATTTGATTTTAAAAGCAATAAAAACACTTCAAATATCTTTTAAATGAGTGATTACCACATATTAAACTACGATAAAGTATAGTTTATGGGGTTTATTATGAAAAAACAACATTTTTCATGTTTTTTGCGTTATCGCCCCTCCAAGTTATTTTTTTCATAAAAGTCCTCAAGTTAATTTTTTATTTTTGGTTTACTGAAATTTGGACATTAGAACCCGATTATAATCAGTAAACTAATTGGGTTTTTAAAAACTGAAGAACCGGGTTCTAATGTCCAAATTTCACTAAACCAAAAATAAAAAATTAACTTGAAAACTTTTATAAAAAAAATAAGACGAAGGGACGATAACGTAAAAAACGTGAAAACATGTTGGTTTTTTTAAAAAAATGAACCATAGTTTATGCCTTTATGGCATGCATGTTTATTGCTTAGAATTATTTTGTACCACTCTATTCAATTCACCAATTTCTTTAAAATATTATACGAGTTTTGTTTAATCTCGTAATGTTTATCGAATATCGTTCAGGATTGGGTAATATGTCGAGTGTATGAGCATGACTATGATCACGATGACGACAACGACGATGGGATGGAGCTTTCGTGTTTAGATGAAGTTTTCTTGTCATTAGACGATTACGACGATATAAGTTTCCCTAACTAAACAAAAACTAAGGGTTAATTGGGTATTAATTAATCTTGATACATGATGTAGAATTTTCTTGTTGTAATATCAAGAAATTACAATATTGTAGTAAAAAAATTAAAATATTCAAAGTCTTAGAGTGAGAAGTTTCTTAATCATATATAAAAAGTGATTTTTTTAATTAATTTGGGTTTTAAAATTGTGCAATTTGTATGGAAATAATTAATTATTGTGGTGGTGAATTGGTGATGTGAAATATGGTTTGCAAATGAGTGTTAATTATGACACATAAAAATGTGAAAAAAGAGAATCCTCACGGAAAAAAACCCACCAAAGCCTCCCTCCCTCAAATTGTGGGTGTTTGTGGCCTCTATTGTTTCGAATTTTCTTGACTTTGTTTATATACATAAATAAAAAATTGTATTTATTAATCAACAATAAATGTTTTTAATTAAATTACAATAAATATTTAAATTGAAAAAAATAATAAAAAAAACGTGCATAAAAATCAAATTTTGATGGTTTTCCAGTTTCAAATATAGAAAAAGGTTTTCATGAAACCCCCCTCGGCCTCTATGTGTGTGTATATGCATGTGTTTTTAGGTAATCGTGAGAAACTAAATATATTTTGAGAAGTGAGAAAATACTATGATTCACAAAATTTGTACATTGATAATTGATTCATTATTTTTTAATTTTGTGATTCATTATTTATAGTAAAAAACTAATGAATTCAGTGAATTGTTGATTCGCTTTGTCTGGAATTGATAATTTATTATTTATATATTCAAAGGGAATTACAATGATTCTCATATTCCTCAAGATTTATTTAGTTTTTTATTTGATCACATATATAATCTGGTTCAGCAGCATACTCATAAGACTCCAGAGTACCTAATGTGAATGATCATTTACATATCGTTTTTACATATACATGTATAAGCCAACATGATAGTTTTTAATTATACACAAAACTTTACATTGAAGGACCATACATTAGATTCGAAAAATAAAACTTGTGAATGGTAAAAAAATCATACGAATGGTGTGAATGAATATTCACTTGTTTGACCATTCACATAAATATGCATAAACATTCATCAAAATTTTAAGGACGTAGAAAGTATGAATATATGTAAAATTCAAATATCATGTGTGTAAAGTTAATTTAAACATGATTATGATAAAAAGTTTAAACATGATTATATATTGTTTTAACGATTTTAACTACTTGCAATTAAATTTGTGATTGAAGTCCTCAATCAACATATTATAATGTATATATTATAAGTTACATATAATCAAGTAGTAAATTGTTACAATTTAAGTATAAATAAATTTTAGATCATCTGTGATAATCACTCAAATATAAAAATTTATAAATTAAAAAATTATATAATTTAGATTAACTTACAGGGATGGTTCATGTGGTTTGTTTATAATTATGAAACTGATCCCTTTAGTTTGTTTATCATAATTTTGATCCCTTCTTTGATTGTTTTGTCAAACAAGAACACACCAACCCAACTCACTTGTACGAATCAAATGAAATCATGTTCATATCCAAAACTAAAATCAAACACATACATCAAAATCAGGGTTTAATGTAATAATGTCATACTCAAAACTGAACTTGAACAAATTAAAATTTAAACTATCCAAACCGAAATCCGAAACTCAAACCCAATCACAAGCCCAAATCATACATTGATTAGGTTGAACAAAAATCAAACTAAAAGATTTCAAACAAAAAATGAAATCAGATATATGTTTAATTCAACAAAACTTCGAAACATGTATGTATTCTAACCAAAGTCAAAAACTAAATCAAGAACATTATCATTGAATCATTTTCAAAATTTGTAAAAAACATCAAAAAAACTTGGAAGTAAAAGACAAAACAAAATTTCTTATATTTTTTTGTTCTAGCAAAAAATAAACTCGATCTTGCTAGATTTGCAGATTAAGTTGAAGACAAAATAAATCAAACACAAAAAGATAATTTTGTAAATCAACTCACGATGATATGCAAGAATAATCAAATGGAGATCTCCGAATGATACCAGATCTGTTTTCTTTCGTTTCAGAACTAGGTTTTCTTACATTCTTGCTTTGATTTTAGATCTGTTTTGCTTTGTGCTCATATGGCGATCTAAAAGTTCGTTAGAAGGAGAAAGGAGAAACTTGAAGAGAGTCACCGATCATGATTTAGGTTTTAGGGTGAGGACATCGACGATTTGTGGGTTTATTGGTGGTTTATGGGTCAACGAGAATAGAGGTAGGAGACAATGATGCTAGGGTGGTGGTGGTCTGCGATGGCAATAGCAGTTGTAACTCGGCAACAAGTTGGGGTTGGTCCAAGTTGGAAGCAACAAGAGATAGACAGAGAGAAAAAGATTGGCCGGAGAGTGAGTGAGGTGGAGCGGGAAGCGGCTTTGGTGATTGAACTGTGGTTATGATAACTATTGTCTGAACGCTTTTGTTGGTGATCGGAGATGTAAAATTGAAGGTTAAAGAAGCGATGGCGAGAGATTGTGAAGAGCATTTTCCTTTTGTTGACATTTGACAACCCATGTTGTTTTCGACTTTTATTTTATTTGTTCTTAAATTCATGTTTTAGTTGTGGTCTTTCTTTTTAAGTGTTAATAAGGAAAATAATAAAACCATCTAAAAGCTTTGACAGATTAAAAGTGTTATTCTAGGAGTAAAATGGTCTTCTGAAAAAGTTTAACAGAGTGTCTGTTAACTTTAACATAAGAGAGAGCAAAACTGAAACGAAACAGTAAAAGTAGCAACCAATAATAAATAAATCACAATGATATATATATATGCCCATATGTATCAAATAATTTGATACATTGGTTTCATGAAAGTATACATATAGTTTCATGGATTAAGAGTGATGGGAGTCTTTCTGGCCACGTTAGCGGCATGTCATTTTTTCTCGTTTCACCCCTTCATCTTTTGATTTCGTAAATACTTATATTTTTATCCCTATACTCATTACCGAATTAATTTTTGAGAGAAAGAGAGAGGAAGAGAGAGAGCATAAGCCTGGGCGAGAAGGAAAAGTTGAGGAGAGGTGGGTTTTGTCGGGACAGGTATAGGAGGTGGTGTTTCGATTTCGGGGTGATAAGATGGAAGATCCCTGCTAGGAAGGGAGGATATACCATGCACTATATGGCTGCATTTGTTATTTTAAGAGGTAAATGTTTAAAATCTGAAAATCACGTCTAAAATTAAGATGGACTTGAGATTTGAAGTCTGAAGTTTGAAAACCACGTTTGAAATTAAGATGTGTCACATCTGAAATTGAGAGCTGGCTAATGTTTTAATTAATTTAATCGATTTTAATTTAGTTAAATAAAATATCAATTTACGTCAACCTCTTAAATTAAAACTTCAGACGGAAATCCACAACTTAATTTCAGACATGGTTTTCAGAAGTTCTAACATCTTATGTCTGAAATGTACATACAATCTATTTTGGATTAAAATCTGAAATCCACTTAAGTCTGAAATTTAATAAACAATTTATTTTTAATTAAGATCTGAAATTAACACTTTCGTACTAAAGTTTTAGGGATAGTGAGTCAAATGCTCAAAAAAGATGGCTCCGCCTATGTCACAAGGATCTTTACAGAACTCTGTTTTTTTAATGGTAACTGTAGTATTTTAGCGGAAGAGGTTTTTAAGAGACAGAACAATTAAGTCCAAACAAACCAAATTTTAAGTTTTTAGGAAAAACAAATTCATGAAAGGTCTTTTCAAATTCAATTTTCAATAAAACTGAATTGCGAAATACAATGAGTTGTACTGTTGTACAATTAATCATGAAAAAGGAGGCTATTTTATAGGAAATATATAGATATCTTGAGTCATATACCCATTAAATTGGCTATTTTATGTAATTTCAAATTTAAAAAAAAAATCATAATAGACTTTCTTTTTATGGAACGAGTGGATTTATTGTATTTCCGGGAGGGATGCTCACGTGAAGAAAGATGTGGGGCCCAATAAACAAAATGGGCTTGTTTGGTGGGGCCCAATTTCTAGCATACTTTCCAAGGCTATCTACTTTGTTAGTTGTCTTGTGTCACAAAGCATTGGAACAAAACTTTTAATTTTTTTTATGAGTTTCATTTTTTATAAAATTATTTCTTTTGGGTGGTTGCTTAGGGTAGCATGTGTCACATGTGATGCAAGCACCCCAACATGCCTATCAATATGTATGTGATCACCAACTAATTTTCAAACATATCATGCTTTGATTTTTTTATAATGTGTATTAGTTTCCAAAATTTTGGAATTTATAAAGTTCAATTCTCAATTTCAAATGAATTCGGAGAGAAAAAAAATATGAAAATTATCGTTTTCTTGAACATCCTAATTGACTTTGGATATTCCTTACGACAAGGTATAATACTAGAATCGATGAACTGCAAAAACAACGAGTTGTTTTGAGTAAGTTATGTTGTCTTCAAGGTCGATGTAAACTAAGATGGACTAGATCGGAGCCAAACTATCATATGTTTGATTCTAATTTTTATTACAGGTCATTTTAGACTTTCTCATTAGAGTTTATTATGAAAAAAACCAATATCATTTAACATTTTTTGTGTTTTCTTTCCGCTATGTTATCTACACTATATATAATAAGAAAACCACTTGGAGTTTCTGGACCATTGGATGGAAAGAAATCAATGGTCCAGATTAATGACAACTCATAATTATTTATGAAATGTCTCTTATACCCTTAATTAAAATCAATAATTATACCTATGCCATTTTTTTAATTCATTTTTCAAATTTAGTACCTTAATTTAATTACATTAAATTTTCATTTTAATTTTTTTATTAATAAATTAATATTAAATTAATATATGCCTAAAATAAATATGTGTCATTATTATCCTTAATGATCATAGTTAAATTCAAATGTAAAAATTTGGATTTAAATGTAGAAGTGTAGTAAATAAAGTTTAAATTTTTTGTTAATTATTTTGCTAACAAGATATACAATTTAATTGATAAAACTTCAATTGTGAATATGATAAATTTTGATTGTTGATTTTCAGATATTTCATTTTTATATTTTATCATTTTCAATATATATACACATTCACATAATTAAAGTTTTTTGTTTATTACATTGATATTTCATATTTGAAGTTAATAAAAATTAAAAGAAACATTGTTTACAAATACATATTATCTGTTTTTAATAATACAATATAATAATATTTTTTATTTAATATCAAACAACTAAGTATTTTTTTTATCTTTAATTTAATTAGCTTTCAATTTTTTTTATTTTAATCATATATTAATTTTATAATAATTTATTAAAATATAAAAAAATATGGATTTTCTAAATCAACTCTTGTATATATGGATTGATTAACCTATCTATCTATATTCATCTATCTATCTATCTATCTATCTATCTATCTATCTATCTATATACTATAATAAAGCAAAACATTTCATGCAACGTGTCACTTCTACAATGCACGAAATATTCATTTTCCCGCCTTTTTTTCTTAATTTACTTCATTACTTCATTAAATTAATTACATTTCATTAATGAATTAGTAATAAACTAGATGTTGTAACATATTAAATTAATATTTACCTAAAATAAATATCTATCATTATCATCCATAATAATTATAATTAAATCCAAATGTATAAATTTAAATTAGTTGTGGAAATTATTATTATTATTATATATAATAAAGAATAATATCAAATGTCACGCCTCTACGTTTCACTGAAAAATATAATTACAACTTATTATTGTAAAAAATAAAAGATTAATAAAATTTATTATTTTTATAAAAGATAAATTAACTCTATTTTCTATCTTTAAATAATAAAAGATAAGAATAATTATTGTTTTTTCTTGTTTTTATTTTTACTTATGCATGTTATATATAACTAAATTTAATTAAAAATATTCACGTAATACGTGGGTCATAAACTAGTTTTTTTTATAAAGATCCTCAATTTAATTTTTTCCTTTTGGTTTAGTAAAATTTGGACATTAGGACCCGGTTATAATTAGTAAACCGAGTTTTTAAAAACTGAAAATCAGGTTCTAATGTCCAAATTTCACTAAACCAAAAAGAAAAAAAATTAACATGAAGACTTTTATGAAAAAAAATAACATGGAGGGATGAAACGTAAAAAAACGTAAAAACATGTTAGGTTTTTTTTCATAATAAACCTAATATAGTTTCATGATCAAAA
Organism: Centrapalus pauciflorus; assembly: GCA_020465985.1. Lineage (NCBI taxonomy): Eukaryota > Viridiplantae > Streptophyta > Magnoliopsida > Asterales > Asteraceae > Centrapalus > Centrapalus pauciflorus. The sequence goes on from JAANYP010007268.1 coordinate 64,925, forward strand.
TAGAGAGATGTACCAATATAAAAATAAAAAACAAGGAACGCAATGCGAATATATGTTATTTTGTAATACGTGAATCTAACACCTTTGTAATCAAAACTATAGTCGATTGATTATTTCTTTCTCTCGAAACTTGAGAGCACAATTACAATACAAACGGTAAAACAAAATTACAGCAAAATTTCCTTTTTTATATCTTTATAATATATTCACATTTCACATACTTAAATATTTAGTCCTTATACTTACATTTTTATTGTTTTCAGCTCTATATATCTATATCTAACAACATCATTTATATCTAACAACATCTAAACTTATATTCAGCAAAAATAAAAAATAAAAAAAGTTGATGTCTTTCAAATCTAAGCTAACTCTTAATGAAATGTTTTAAGTTAAACAAACCATGTAATCAAGTGCCCTAGTTTTTATTGGTTATATTGTGACACCCTTGCCACAATATCCACCATTACAATACACCAAGGATTAAACACCACATAAATTATTACATAATGATCTGAATGCTTAATTAAAGTGCGGAAGCATTAAAAATACATAATAAAAATAGTACAAATTTGTCAAACACCCTTACAAGGTTTCAAGTCTAAGTCTACATACTCAAAAACATTACGTCACCCCAAATTTATTACAACAACATTTCCATAAATCTGTTACCAAAATAAGCAGTAGATATCTTCAAACACTTCAACCGATGACCTAGCTAGAAGGTCCCGCAGCAGATTTCTCTTTTCCTGTAAAAATTCAACAACTGAGGGGTAAGTGAATGCTTAGTGAATACCAATGATTTTACACATTCCATAAAATCCTTATGATGCCCCCCAAGAGTAACACCGGTAACACATACCGTATACTCCCCACGTACTCAAAGTACGCAAACCCGAGCCGCAGCTCCTTCGAGATGACACTCGGCATAAGAAAAACCAACCATCTGAGGCAGACATAACATCGGAAATGACCTACTGTCTATCCTGATCGCAGAGGTGTCAAACTCTTGGTCATATAGCACAGTAACATCAGAGTACAGATGCGGCCCGCAGGTCCATCAATAAGATGCACAACAAAGAAACGGACATGCAACAAGTATGAATGTGCATTAACATATACGCAAGGTAGTAGAGTGCCAAACAAAAGTGAAACAACATGCCTCAGCAGGCAAAGCAAACATAAAGCAGATGCAGACATGTTAAAATCAAAGATACTCACTGTGGTTGCGTTAGTTAATTTCAGTTAATTTTATTTCTCATCGGGCTTTCAACCGGATCCACAAAGTACCCCACTGTGGGTTAAACAACACACAAGGGACCTGTTCAGTCAGTTGTAACAAAACATCATGTCAATAGTTGTTTAATTCCATAAAACTAAAATTTTATAATAAATAACCCCAAATTCGGACCCCAACCCGAATTCGGACCCAAACCCGAGTTCGGACCACATATAAGTTCGGTCCCAATATAAGTTCGGACGCATCCGAATTCGGACTCCAACCGAATTCCAACACTTGGAAATATTTTCTGTTTTGAATATCTGAAGTTCGGACCTCATCCGAATTCGGACCATCCGAGTTCATACTCGTGCAGTTTGTCATTTTTCCAGATTTAATTCCAATCATTTTGTACTTATCCAGTGTTCGAAATAATTTATGCCAACTTAAATACACTTATTTTCAACCATTTTAACACTAATATTAACATTTTTACATATCAAACGGAACCCTTTTTGACCATTTTTGTACACCCGTCGAACACACACTTAAACACACACCAAATCCTCAAATTCATACTTTAAGCTTGAATCAGAAGCTGAAATTCGGTATACATCATCCCAAACACTCGATTTAAACATCTCCACAAGTAAATCATACATGCAACAACATCTACAACATTAAACTTATGATTAGGTTTTTCTCAAAACCGAACCCAAACCCTTTGATTTCAAAAATTTGAGAAACATTTAACTTAAATTGTTGCTTGTAGATGTTTTAGTTCCTCCCTAACAATCTGAATCCAGACTTCCAACTCTAAATTCCACGAATTTGTTGATCTTGTTTTGAAGATAACGAGAGCCGAGAGAGAGAGTTTTAGAGAGAGAAAGTAGAGAGAGATTGGAAATGTTTCAAATGAAAGACAATCTAGTCTTTTATTCACTTCTTTCAACTTTTGACACATTTCACCTCTCTACTTATCTGATTTCATTAAATACTGATTTTATAAAATAAAGATTTCTATCTTTATTTTATTATCCTTAATATTTGTTGATAATTATATTTACTTAATAGATTGAAATTCTAAATTTCCGAATAATACAACCAACCTTATAATTAATCCAAATTTCAACTCAACTTTTATAATCCAACTTAAATTATATTAATTTAAAAATTCAACTGATCAAACCTCAATTACAATAATTTAAATATGAGGATGTTACATATATACATAGCATTGTAGTAACATTTTGGCAAAGCTAATGTTATATGTTCACAAAGGGTTCTTTTGATTTTCATATTCATGATAAAACTTGACATACATCAATATACAATAATACATACACATTCCCTCTCTGTGTATGTATATATATGTGTGTGTCTATATATATTTAAAGGGTTCAATGAATAATCAGTATGCATCGCAAATTATCGAAGAACAACAGATTAGCAATTAGAACCATCAAATCTTGCTACACTCCCACCATTAAAATCTCACTTCTCAACATATACACATGATATAATTTCAAAATTAAAATTCATCGGTCAGCGTATCTATCTATGCATGAGGTAGAAACGTTGCAAAATCAAGGTACGTAGTACGCATAATGCATTAGTTCAAAAAAGATGAATACAAAGGTTTGTGCATCAATGCATCATTTACAAAAGAAATGGCAACATATTAATACATGAAATTCCCTCATCATCGGTTATTAATCGATTTTTTTTTTTTTTTTTTTTGGGTTTCTAATACATAATGATTCTTATCAAACATATGTGTGTTCTTTACAAAACATATGTAATTTGAGTCCTATAAAAGTATGAAGTTAGCTTCTAGAAATTTGGATATGTGTAACCCAACTTTTCACCACATGTGAAACATTTTAAGATAGGAAAGTAGTAGAAGCCAACTTTACACCACAGCCTAGCTAATTAGCTATAGTGGTCATTAAACCTTGAATTCATTGTTCTGATCTAATTATAAAAATGTATTAGTTAATGTATATACGCGTGTCTGTTTGTCTGTCTGTCTATATATATATATATAAATATAAATATATATATATATATATATATATATATATATATATATATATATATATATATATATATATATATATATATATATATATATATATATATATATATATATATATATATATTGATTTAGGTTCAAGTGAGTCCACTTCTAATGCAGCGCACCAGAAGGTACCACCCTTAAAAGTAATTTTTTTGAAATTTTTTTTCATGAACATGTTCTAATTAACATTACACAGATCATATGTGAATTTCACGCAAATCCGAACACTCTAAGTGCATGAAAACACACATCACATAAATGCATGTTCACATGTCTTCAAAATTATGTAAGTGTGTGTTCACATCATTTTTTAGGAGCTAGGAGATGTGAATGTATGTGAAATTTACATACGATCTTCATAATGTTAATTAAAACATGTTTCTGAAAAAAAAATTTTAAAAAAGTTTTTTTAAAGGTGGTACCTTCTGGTGCGCTGCATTTGGGTGGTACTCTCTCGAACCATATTCTATATATATATATATATATATATATATATATATATATATATATATATATATATATATATATATATATATATATATATATATATATATATATATATATATATATATATATATATATATATATTGGGGTTCGATTGAGAACTTTTGTGCATCGAGGCACCATTGAGAACTTTTGTGCATCCGACTATCTACTAAGGGTGCACAAAGGGCATTTAGGGGATATTAAATGTATGGAAATTATTTTTGAATTCAAATGTTTTTAAGATAATTATTGGTATGAAAATCACCATTAACTTCTTTCCTAAAATTACTCCCTCTTTCTCTCTATCTCTCTCTCTCCTCTCTCTTAGCCCCTTTTGATTTTGAAAGAGATGAACGATATGCATGATTTATGTTTGTATGAACGATTCATGTTTGTATTTTGATGTATTTTAATTTTGGAAGAGATGAACGATATGCATGAAGAGATGAACGATATGCATGTATTTTGATGTATTTTGAATTTGTATTATTTTTGTTAATTTTGGAAGTGTAATAATTAAATAAGGAATGCATAATTCCTGTTTTACCCCTCTGCGAATTTCATTATGTGCACTTGATGCATAAAACTTTCTATTTAATTACCCTTTTGCCATTTGATCTAACCCACACATTCTTTTCATCCAAGGGCCAATGGATGTTCTTTTGTGCCTCGATGCACAAAAGTTCTCAATGGAACCTCCTTCTATATATATATATATATATATATATATATATATATATATATATATATATATATATATATATATATATATATATATATATATGATTTGGGTTCAAATAAGTACCATTAGTTTTGCGGAGTACCGGATGTACCTTGCTTAAAACCTTTTTTTTGAATTTTTTTTTTCATAATCATGTTTAAATTAATAATATAATGCTACTTATAAAAAATCACACATAAACACACACTATAACTATGTAAAACGTGCATGTTCACATGAACTGTACCGTTGTGAACGTATGTTCACACTAAACATGTTCACGTAAATTTTTTCACGTTCACATGACTTTTAAGATGTTAGAATGTGTGAACGTATGTAATTGTTTACAAATAGTCTTGGATTATTTGTACCTAAAGAAATATGAAAAAAAATAAAATAAAAAACTTTTTTTCAGAGCATGTTCACATCTGAAACCTGTGTGTTCACAAGTACTCACAGTACTCTGCATTTTTTAGGTACTCACACGAACAATATTCATATATATATATATATATATATATATATATATATATATATATATATATATATTTATAGATTTATAGATTTGTGTGTGAGTGAGGGTTTAAGAGAACCATAATGCACGGGGAAACCATTTTATAGCTATTGGATCAGGTGATGCATCACGCAAGAATCGTGATACATCACGTACGCACGAATGATGATGCATCACGCAAAAATTGTGATGCATTTGTGGTTCTGCCTGAGTTTCTCGATGTATTATGGTTCCCCATTAAACCTCACTCTATGTGTGTGTGTGTATGCTCAAGTGAGTACCACTAGTTTTGTAGAGTACCGCAGGTACCTTACTTAAAACTTTTTTTTTTTCATAATCATGTTTAATTTAATAATACAAGACTACTTGCAAAAAATCACACATAAACACATATAATAACTATGTGAAACGTGTATGTTCACATGAACTGTAACGTTTTGTCTATTATAGAGGTCCAATCAAACCCCGACACATGTCTCATAATATGGTTTTTACAATTTAGCTCCTCCATATTGGTTGTGGAACCGGTCGGTAAAGGCCCAAGGAGGATAGGTTACCCCTTTTTTTAATTTCATGATTAAATTCAAGACCTGAAAAAATATGTCTATGTAAGTATGTCACCAAAACATATTATGTCTAAAGATTAAAATTGTACTCATGTATCCAACATCATTCTTGTGTTTAGTGATTTGGATCCGATTGGTGTTACAATCACCCTTCTTCTGGACTCACCGTCCTTGATGATGTTTGTCACATCATCCCTTTGCATGAAATTTACTCTCATACCATCTGTAATTTATCGTCTAATACAAAATTATTCCATGATCAGCCACTTAAGCCTCCTTACCACACGGTTAATAAACTACCTCATCTAACTAAAGCAAACTAAACAATTCATTAAACATCCAAAACTTAACATAAATTCCAACAGATCTCAAATAACAAAATAAAGCAAAACTAACTTAATTAACGTTCACGATCTTTATTTATTAAAGCAATATAAAATATCTATCATAATTCTAATCCTCCAATAGTCAACTCTCTGCACACTGCCCATCATCACCCCTGAGTACCTGCCGGAAGAAAGAACACAGCATGAGCCAAACGCCCAGTACGGAGATCGAATACAAGTGCAACGAATACGAATTTAAAGACTTAGAAATGTTTTGAAAATAAGTTTCTTTAAAAGAAAAGTTTTGAAAATGGTTTTCTTTAAAACAGATATCCACCTCCACACCAGATCAACAAAGAATATAATGGCTGAAGCAACAAGGGTTGGGTTATATTTACCGAGCGGCCTAACATCATAAACAATAACCAATCTCATAATCACAACAAGACTACACTGAGTGCGCCACCTCAGTGCATCTGGCCGGAAGGGGTGTATGGCATTACACCTTACTTCCGCAAATCTCATAACATAGCCTAGGATGCATCCATACGCCTCCCTGAAATAATCAACAACTCATATCCCGAGCTAACATGATCTCCATCGATCATAAACATAATCTCAATCATTCATAATCATAATCATAATCACAACAAAAGGGAGACGCCGTAACCGATCACACTGTTACGGAAGTGTCATGCCATTGGTGCCGCAATGGCATGCCTGTGGTACCTCCACAGGTAGTTCACTCGGTAATCCTAGCTCCTGTCTAATCTCTAGGGTTTAAGCATAACAAAAGGCCCGCATAAACATCTCAACTTTAAATAATCACTTCAATAACAAAAAGGGCCACATTTCACAAAACATCATCAACTTTCATAACAAGCCATAAATCAGTTTCAAAGTATGTTTTTTCGCAAATGTTTTCGAGCGATAAAAATCGATATTTGTTTTCGATAATATAAATAAGGAAACTGACACGAGATATAAAAGTTCGACTGTCAAGTATTAGCATGCAATTCACACAACGAAACAACTCAAGAATAACGCTGAAAGAAGTACGGGATCCGTACCTTAATAGCAGCTTAGCAAAAATTCACAACGACCACTGAACCGCTACGAATCAACCCGATCTATAAGAACGAACTTAAATTAGGGAACCGATAGATATTAACTAGATTGGTCTCCTAGATACCCAATCCCACTATTTTATATATATACTTTTGTACTTAATAATTATTAAGTTCGGTTCGCCATTATTAATCGAATCGGTGTTTTAATAATTATTTATGAAATTTTCTGTCCACTTTAATTTTAATGTATATTTCAACCTCAGTTAACCTCACTAGCAATTGCATATTAATATTCAACAAGTTATTATTTATACAATTAACCAAATTTAGGTTACGTTTATCTTAAATTAAATTAACAATTTCAGCGACTAATAATAACATATAAATGTTATTAATCATAAATATACATAAAATTAATTAATTAATTCATTTATAAAAGGTTAACCTAAAGTTTGGTCCTAATTATATATAATTATTATATTAAATGTCAATTAATTTATTTATATTTGTTCCAACTAAAATATTTAGGTTTATTAAATAAATTAAGACTAATTGTGAGCTAATACTAGAAATAATGATTTTATAAAAAAATAAATAAAAACAGAAAATCCATTCATTTAATATTATATTAATTCATTTAATTCATTTAGGTTTCGGGTCGGGTCGTGTCAAGACCCGGATCCGTTTCTTTTCCCCTAAAATCTCGGCCAGCACACACATACCACACACACATGATCTCTCACTCTCTCTCTTCTTTCTCTCTCTACACTATTCTCTCTCTCGGTCTCTGCTCCCGCCTCACTCCGGCGACCGCCGCCGCCGTCCACCGGCGACCAACCGCAACAACCACCACGCCGACTCCTCTCGGCTCTCGTCTCCTCTCCCTCACGCTACCTCTCTCTCTCGGTCTCTGCTTCACCCGCGGCGATAGGAACAATGAGGAAGCTAATGCGACGTTTACTCCCGCTCAGATGACTACGCTGAATCAAACCATTGCCCAAGTCGTGCCTCAAATCCTGGCAGCTGGACAGAATCAGGGAAATAATACTAATACTGGGATGGCAGATCAAGCGGAGAATGCTCAGGGACCGCCTACGTACAAGTTGTTGGAAAAGTTTCAAAAGCAGAAACCTAATTCTTTCAGTGGGGGGAAGAAACCGATTGATGCAAGGAATTGGATAGCCCACTTGGAAAAGATTTTCGAAGTCCTGGAATGCACTGACAATCAGAAGGTACGTCTTGCTACCTATAAATTGGAAGGAGATGCCCACTCCTGGTGGAAGACCCTGAAAGATGTAGAGGGTGACGGGTTCCTGGAGTCCTTAGCTTGGAGGGATTTTCTGGAGATGTTTTACCAGCAGTACTTTCCAGCGGCAGATATTCAAGCATGCGAGAGAGAATACGCGAGCATCCATCAGGGGAACGATGAAGATGTAAGTGCCTATCGTACTTGTGGACTCAAAATGCATTTTTTTGTGATAAGGGCCAAAGATTATTAGAATATCCAACATTTTTGTTGTGGTCTAGCTAGCGATGTGAGTGTTTCATTATATATAAAGGTGTGTTTAGTAGCAACAAATAAGAGAATTTTAATGCACTTCTATATCATAAAAAATTGTACTTCAATTCATTTTTTACATCTTCAACCAAGTCATATATGTAATATCTATATCTATATCTATATCTATATATATTAATAAAGCAAAATAATCTGTGCCACATGTCATTCCCTTAACTTTTCTAATTTATGTTTTTCCGCCCATTTTGCCTAATATAACTCTTTCAATTAACTAATATAACTTATTTAAAAAGAAATTAAAAGATTACTAATATTATTAAAAGATTTTAAATACTTCCTAATATAACCTCTAATTTACCTAAAATGATTATCTAGAATTATATAATTGATTTATAGAAATATTTTTTTATTATTAAATTTTAAATTAAATGTTACATGATAAATAAAAACATATGAATAACTTTATTTATTTCTCGAGATGTCATATGTCACCATTAGCAATTCACGTGTGACCAATTATATTCTAGGAAAAACAAATATTATCAAAATAATGTCTTTCTAAATTTAAATATAATGTAATAAGATTTAAAATAAATTGAAACAAAATATTCATCTTTTAATAATTGATAACCACAATATAATAGAAAGCTTAGATATGAAAAAAAAACTTATTATTATTCATATACATTTAGAAGTCTAGAAAAATCATAGTTTATGACAAATAATAATAATTCATGTGTTTGTGTTTGTAATAAAATTAATATTTTTATGTTTTATTTCTTAGTTTGCATGTATTTAATATAAGGGATAATTGCGCAAAAAACCACCAACTTGTCAGTTTTTTGTGATTAAAACCCCAAACCATTTTTCGTTGCATAAAAAACCCTAAACTAACTAAAAATCAGTAAATCAAGGTTTTATCAATGGGTTAGCGGTTGAAACCGGTTTTTAAATTCTACGTGGACCGGTAAATAACTTACGTGACATAAATTTTAATTGTTGAAACCGGTTGCCAAGTATTACACGCCATTTAAACCCCCGTTGATGATGTATTCCCGTTTAAAAAGTACAATTAAAAATTATCAACGGGGTTTAAATGACGTGTAATACTTGGCAACCGGTTTCAACAATTAAAATTTATTCCACGTAGGTTATTTACCGGTCCACGTAGGATTAATAGCCGGTTTTAATCGGTTACCCATTAATAAAACCTTAATTTACGAATTTTTAGTTAGTTCGGGGTTTTCTATGCAACGAAAAATGGTTTGGGGTTTTAATCACAAAAACCTGATAAGTTTGAGGTTTTTTACGCAGTTATCCCTTAATATAAACAAGTATATATTAAAATATTTGCGTAATATGCGGGTAATAAACTAGTGCTTTACATAGTACGTAGTATAGATAATAAAGGATAAACACAATATATTGTTTTTTAAAAAGAAATACTTTCTATTGTTTTTTAATCTATAAATAAAAAAGATATATTATTTTCAAAATATAAATACACTCTATTATTTTTTAAGTACAAATATATAAGTATTACATTATAAAAAATTAAATCTCAATTTGTATAAACTAATATATATTAAATTAAAAATAAAAAGTTTAAAACATCATAAGAAGCAACTTTTATTTACATAAAAGACATATTTCGTAACATTTTTTGAAAAATAATATCCACATAATACGTGGGTTATAAACTAGTTCTTGTAACACCCCAAAATTTGTAAAACAATTAAATAAGAGCTAATTATAATATTTGAGTTGCTAAATGAAATACTCGGTTATAATTGACTTAAATTCGAATTTAAAGTATTATAGTTTGGTTGGTTGGAAATTAAATTGAAAGATTTATTGATTAGGGGGATTATATGTAAATGTGAAATAGTAGAGGGGGCATTTTGGCCAAGTGGCCAAACTTGGCCCTTTCCCCTTTATGTTGGCCGTCCAACATTCAACACACACATACACATTTTATTTTCTTGAAATTTTGGAGAAAAGAGAGAATAGAGATTAGGGTTTTTGCTTGGTGGATCAAAGATTCAAGATTGAAGATCATTCTTTGATATTTGGTACCCCCTTTGAAGGTATATCTCACTCCCTTTCATTTTCCCTTCTTTTTCTTGGTTGTTCCTCATTTTGAGAGAACATAACCCTAAGTGGGTTTTTATGATTGGGTTAGTTTATGACCCTAAAATCTTGTATGGAGTAATATTTATGGGTTATTGAGTCGTTTGGGTCATATTTATGTAAATGGTTGGGTGAGTTAGTGTCATGGAATGAAAACCCTAGTTGGAGCTCCTTTTGAGCTCCAATGGTGGATGGAAATGGGTTTACGTGTTTTGTACATTTCGTATGTTGAATTATGGGTCGAATGTGTTTGTTGAGGCCATGAAGTTGAATGGAAGTTAGTATGAACTCATTTGGGGTTTTGAAGACTCAATTGTGTATTGGTCATTTAGGGACTCGGTTTGAGTCCATATGAATTCCATGGAATCATGGAATGAGTTGTAATGGTGCCAATATGTCTAGAAAGTGTTTATTATGATAATAAAGTGTTTTCATATGTTGGGTAACTCAAATCACGAGCAAGAACTCAATTCGGCGTTTTGGGTCCAAACCGCACGCCAAGTGTTCGGTGAAATGCCGCAACGAGTTCCAAAACATTTCGGAGTGGGTTTTAATGTCTAAATGTTAGTTGAGTGTCTAATCATGGTCCATGTATAGTTAATAATGCTATGAAATTGGTTAGAATTGGATTCGAGCTCAAATGGAGCTCGGTGTTGCCGGTTGGAGTTTTCGGTCGTTTTCGGACTCGTTCGGAGTCCGTATGAGCTCCTCGGAATCATGAAATGTTATGAAATGATTTTGTTATGTTTAGAGGGGTTTGAATGACCTTAATATGTTGGTTATGTGGGTTGTCAAGTCCATTTCAAGTGTTAGAAGCATTTATGGGAGTTTTGGGTAGGTTTGGTGCATTTAAGGGATTTAATGTGCAGTCAGAGGGTGGGCAGGCCCTTGGTCGCGGCGCTACCCCCCCTGGGTCGCGCCATGATCACCCTACTGCCTCCAAATTTCATTTTCCAAGGTTGGGGGTCGATGCTCGGGTCCGGTATGTTCAATGCACGTCTAAATTAAGTGTTTAAAGGGTTTGAATGTCTTTAAACCATTCCGGAACTCCTAGGGCCTCTATTGGACTTAGTGCCTTCGGTTTGGCATCCCACCATCTTTAGACCTCTAATAGGGTCTTATATCGTGTTCGGAAACTTATATGTTCGCCTTATGAATGCTTATAGGCGAATCGAATCGAAAAAGGCTTGGTCGCGAGTCTTAGCCATTCTCGAGGCTACTGTGATTATTTTGGAAGGCCTTGGGAACCTTGTTAACCAATCACTGTGAGTTCTAGTATTAGATTTTCATAAAGTCATATATGATGTACTTGTTGCTTTATGATTGATCATTCGTTGTTGATTCATACTATGGCATTATATGATTGTTGCTTATTCATCCATTTCATCAATGCATGGCATATTCGTATTCTCGAGGCATCTTGGACCTCATTTGTTGATTATACCTTTCGTTTGGACTCACCTGGATATCCATGGATTATTCCCGGCCCCTTTGGATGCCGGATGCCGACGTACTTGCACTGTCGGAAGTCCCGTATTTGCTAGGGACAGTCCCGTACTTGCTAGGGACAGCCTCGTACTTGCTAGAGGCATCACCACACCCGTACTTGCTAGGGAACCCCGAATTATGAAGGGGCATGTGGTATTTGATCACTCATCTTGTGCACTTGACTTATGCCGTTTGGAATCTTTATGATGATCATTATTGCATCTATATACCTTGTGTTATATCTAATCTAGTAATTCACTCAACTTTATGTTGACCCTCTTAGATGTTAATCTTTTCAGGCTCTGTCAAGGGTAAGGGTACGGCCGGTCCGTCTTGCTAGGTTCGGTTGGAGATAGCTTGAAGCACTCCACTTTTTTGGGTATAATTTTGGATGGCTCGGGTTTGGGGAATAGTGGACTCCCGTTTTGACTTTCATGCGATTGGATGTACCTAACTAATCATGTGGCATGTAATTAACGATAGATTCTAACCCGGTTTACTTTAATCCGTGAATTATCACACTTTGCTCATTATGAGAAGCAAAGTGGGGTGATTCATGTTGGTAACTCTGATTAATGAAAAATTTAAATTTGACGCAAATTCCGCAATGCATTATATATCAATTATTGTATAAATGTGTGTGAAATACTCTATCTAGTTGTGAGGGTGTTTCAGTTCTAGATAAATTAGTTTTCATATAACAACATAAGAAACATCCCTATTGAAATTTCTTCATTTACCAAAATAATTTCCCCATATATGATTCTCATTAATTTTATATTTTTAGGAAAAATAACCATGGAAATAAACGTACCATTACTTGCTAATTGAACTTATAGTACGTACGTACATAAATTATAGTTCTTTTAATTGTTTGATCTTTGAAACTATGACAATTCTAAGATCAGTATTTGTTATTTTATCATATGCCGAATAGACACCCTTCTAAGCATAAAAACCTAACAAAACCTTGGTTTCTGTATGTGGTAAACATCCATTCTTGATCTATCTTTGTCAAGAACATAGTCCTTAGTTTACAAGGTATCACCATTAGTAAAAAAAATGTCTTTATCAATCATGTTGTTATCCTCTAATCTTGATAGTTTTGATGATAAAAGACAAAAACAATAATAATAATAAGAGGGTTTATTTGTTGTTTTTACGAGTACGAGTGTTTATATGTAATTGGTGGTTGAAAAAGAACATCGATGGTTCATGAAAAAAGATAAGGTGTTATCGTGCAAATATAACTAAAATTTGTCGTTACTTTATTCGTTGAAATCTATTTGTTGTTTGCACAAGTATGAGTGTTTTTATGTAATTGGTGATTGAAAAAAGAAACATGGATGGTTCATGACAAAGATAAGGTGTTATCAATGTGAATATAACTAAAATTTATCCTTACTTTATTTGTTAAACTTTAACAATTTGAATTATTACTGATAGATATAATAATGATTTATTATTTATATATAATCAACGATAACACAAACTGTTGTAAAAATAAACCTAGTTGACAAGGGATGAGTACAATTCAAATTCTAATCGAAACTAAACCAAAAATTTGGGTTTCAGACCATTTCGTTTCAGTTTTTGGTATTTTCTTTTCTTCTTTAATATGTAATGTGTATACTCATACATCAAGAAAAAAATGCATTGGTTCAGTTTGGTTTTTTGGCAACAAAAAATGGACCTAAATTGATGATTGAAAAAAAAACATCGATTGTTCATAAAAAAGATAACGTGTTATAACGCAAATATAACTGAAATTTGTTGTTACTATATTCGTTTGAAATCTTTTTGTTGTTTGTGTGTTTATATGTAATTGGTGATTGAAAAAAGAAACATATATGGTTCATGACTAAGATAAGTTATTATCAATGTCTATATAACTAAAATTTATCATTACTTTATTTGTTAAAATATAACAATTTGAATTATTACTAATAAATATATTAATAAAATATTATTTATATAATCAATTATAACACAAACTATTGTAAAAATAAACCTAGCTACTTAACAACTTAACAAGGGATGAGTACAATTCAATTCTAACAGAAGAAAGCCAAATTTTTGAGTTTTTAATCTTTTGTTTCAGTTTTTGGAATTTTCTTTTCTTTTTTTTAATATCTAACGTGTAATTGTGTCTCCTTATAAATAAGGGGGAAAAAAAAAGAGGTTATCTTGGTTCAGTTTGGATTTTTGGCAACAGAAAAAGATTTTCATGTTTACAAAATTAAAAACTAAAAAGCTGGTGATTTTATTTTTGATTTCGGCATGTTTTAATGCTTTTATGTTTATAAGGGTAATGGTGTACTCATCCTTCCTAAATTCACCTGGATATCTTAGCGTTAAATCAATTTTTTTTTTCTTTACCATTTTCATTCTAATATTTTGGAATTAGCCATCAATCTAATATTTCTATCTCAATACCAGTGACGGATCCAGAACATTTTTTTTAGGGGTCAGAATTTAACAACGCTATGAAAGTACGAATATTTGTGGTCCTTTAAAAAATTTTCAGACTTCGAAAATTCGAATCGGTTTATTTTGATTAAATAAAAAACAAATGAGTAAAAATTACAAATTAATTACAAATCCAAAGAAATTGGATTTTATAATTGTCCTCTACGAGTTTTCATAATTTGAAAACGGGTTATGAGATCTTTGTCAGAAACATTGACAAACAATTCTTTTTTGGATCCTGATAACTTTTTTTCAAAATTGGTCAATATTATATGATAAAATAAAAACTTTAATAATACTTATGTTAACAAATCAACAATAATAATCAAATTAAACATTCTAACTTACAATTATTTAGTGTTAAATAAATAACAATTTATTAGTCTAGTATTCTACATTTGATCATACATTAAACACTTAAACAATAAAGGATAAGAGCAAAACAAAGTCAGTAATTCATAGAATTTATCCTATCCTAAAGTCAATAATACTTAAGAGAGATTAATAAATTATCAAATTAATACACAAGTTTATATGTATTCTTAATATTTAATGGATAACAAACTATTAAGTTTGTACGTTTTTCTTAGATTTTTTAATAGAAAAGTTTCCATACAAATTTTATAAAAGATAATTAAGATACGAGGGATTGAACTTTAAAAATAGTCGGGGTCGAAAATTTTTCGACTAAATATAAAATACCAAAAAATATATATATATAGGGGTGATTTGACCCCATCCCCAATGCTAAATCTGCCCCTGCTCAATACCCATAACCCAATTAGTAATTAGGAGAGAGAAATAGAGAAGAAAGAGTGAGAGCGAAAAGATGATCTTGTTGAGGGGTGAGGGGCTGCTAGGGGAGCGGGGCGGTGTTCCCGTCGGGGTAGAGGGATGTAGCAAAGGTGATGGGTTGGCGGGAAATGCATATCGATCACATTAAGACGCTCGTTTCTTTTTTCCTCGAAGCATTTTTATTACACACAGTATAACTTATACTCGCATAATTAGAACTTTAGTTAATAAATATATAATATCTTCATGTTACAAGTTTTTAAAATATCTTTATAATTATGCTTTTATTATTGAATAACTAATTTTCAAACAAGATATTTCACATTATATATCTCTTTAGCTCACCACATTTAAAATCAAAGATAAAGATATATCTATGTAGGTCAAGATTCATGATGGAAGCACCAATAGTTTATAGGTTGTCGAATGTATCAGTCTTAAACGTAGGATCAATTAAATTAATTGTTTAGAATTCTTTGAAAATTATCTCCTTGAATATTTAAAAATTAATTTTATTGATCATTTTATCTTTGATTATACTTTTTGTTAATTCATGAAATAACACGTTAATTCAACATATATGTTAGGATAAATTACAAATTCCATCTCTATGGTTTGGTGGAAACTATAAAATAAGTTTCTAGACTTCATTTACTACCTCGATAGTTCCTATAAGTTTTGAAACAAATTTGATTCTTTGACCTAAGAGTGTCAACTTCGACTCATTCAAACAAACGAGACAAACGGGTTGACGACCAAAAGTCATAAATTTTACATAATTTTAAAACTTTTTTCAAAACACAATTTGTTTAGTACACCATTTTATATATGTCCATTTTCAAAAATTATGTTCTAGCTTAATTTTTTACTACGGGTCAATTTAATTGTCCAGCCCGTTAGGTCAAAATTTATGACCCCTTCTTTGACCTTTTGAAATTTCTAAACTTTTTAAAAATAATAATTTTATCCTTTTTATGCGCTTTTACTCTTTTAGTCCTCAAAGTTTTTCATCAATTTCATTTTCGGTCTTATTGAAAAACTTTTTGTATTTATTTTTTATTTTTATTTTAATTATATTAACTATTTTTCATCATACATATATTTGTTTTTTTTATAAAATACTCGAACTATCCATGTTTATTTTCTCTTTTTATCGTATTGTTTTCTTTACATTTTTCTTTAAACAATATTTATATATTTTTTTCATGTTACTTATAAAAATTCCTTTATTCATTATATACGCATTTAATTAGCAAACATGATAACAATCATATGTTGGAAAAATTTTAAATTTGTTTAATTATTTTCAAATGAACGATAAAGTTTTGTTGTTGGTGAATTTTTGAAGTGATATTTTGTACATCCATTTTTGTTAAAATCCAGATTAATTACATGTAACACACATCATTATTAAAACAATTTAAAATTAATATTCATCTCAAATAATAAAAATATTTAAGAAATCTTTTATATTATAAAATAAGACACGACAGAACAACTATACTCTTGAAAAAAATTAACACTTGTAACTAGCATTTGAAAAACAACATAATAACTTAACTTTGTGGATGATAAAATGGTGATGTGTCCGTTAATTATTTAATCTATAAGCTTATATTTTTTAAAATTTTATTCAACTCTTGCAGTGTTTCATTATTGGTTATATATTTTTTTTTTTTGAAAGTATTACGAACCAATTGTACTGATTACATGTAAATTTATTTGTTTTATTATATTTTGATGATAATAAAGTTATTTTGAAATTTGATTTGATTTTAAGAATTAGAAAATTTTAATATAAATTGAAATATAAAAAATTCAAAGATTTCAACAAAATCCAAACTTTAATACTTTTAAATCATTTAAAAGAATTATTAAGAGAGTATTCAACATATTATTATTATGTTTATTAATAAAATATATAAGTAATAATATAATAAATAAAAGAACTTTAGTGAGTAACATGGAAATAAAATTATATAAATATTTATATTAAAGTAATATAAAAAAATTAAAATATAAAAAGAGAAAAATTAAAAAAGTTAAATATGCTCATAGGTTGAATATTTTAAAATGATAAAGATAAATATATGTATAATAATAAACGTTTGATATAATTAACAAAATAAATATAATTGAAGAAATAAAAAAATAAAGTTTTTAAATAAGGAACTTAAAATTGAATTGGAAAACTATCGTTACTAAACTGAAATAATTGACAGGGTAAAATTATTATTTTTAAAAGATTTGAAAATGTAAAACGGTCAGAAGACAAAATCCTCGATAAAACATCAAAATAAGGAAAACTGGTGTCATAAATAAAGTGTAGAAACAAAATTCATAATTTTCACCAAATCACAGGAGTAAAATTTGTAATTTATCGTATATATTATGTTGATTCAACATTCTCATATATTTTTGAGATTTAATGTTATATATTTATATGTATAGGAGAGTACAATGGAGAACCACAATATATTTAATTCAACATTCATATCACGCGATAGCTTATGCATCACATGGGTGGATTGTATATCAAATGAGGGAATTATGCATCACATGAGGAAATTTCGTGCATAACGATCCCTTCACGTGATGCATAATCCCCGATGTGATTATATAAGTTCAATAAAATCATTGGGGGGAATGTGCATCACATGTATAGTGGTTCGTCGAGATTCTTCAGTAAATATTTAGTTTTCAATCCCATTATATATATATATATATATATATATATATATATATATATATATATATATATATATAGGGTTGGGTTCCGGTAAGAACCCTCGTTACCGTGAGAACGTGAGAACCACTCCAAAATGCACAAATTTGTAC
>JAANYP010007269.1:0-2500 GCA_020465985.1 Centrapalus pauciflorus
TTTTGTGGCTTTGTAAGTAGATCCTGCAGGGGTTTTAAAGAGGTATTTTGTGTAGTTTCGATGTATAAATTTAGGCTTTTTACTTATAACTCATTTACGGGGCTTTTATAAGACTATCAATATAATTGTTTTCTTCTTTTGTTATTACAAATTGGTTTGTAGGAAATTTGTTGGCCTATACAAATTTTTTTAACGGAATATAAAATCATCTTGCCATTTTGAAGGGTCAGTTTATCCATGCAAGTGCTTTAAAAAACCATCCATTTAATTCTTTATTTGAGGTGGGTTGACACGTAATACATTTTTATATGCAGTTTTATTAAATTCTGTTGAAAGTTCAGCAATTTGACATCACATGTTTTGTTTCATTTTTATATTACAATAAAATGATAGTATCTTTTCACTTTTGATTGATTGCTGATATAAAAGCATATTTGAATTACATTGTTTGGCTGGAAAAATTGGATGCATGGTGAATGGTGCAACATTGACAATTATAAAAATATTTAAGTTTGTTTTCTTATTCACCATGCAATTATAAATATTTCGTGAAATAATAAGTTGAGAAATGGATTGCGTGATTGTAAAGAAAATTAGTCATCTATAATCACAAGTCTTATGTTCAATTGTCATTACCTCATTGTCTTTGTACTTCATGTTTGGGAAAGTCATTGTATTTCCCTGCAAAATGGTTGAAACTTTCAGTTAGTAATGCTACAGATCCATAAAACCATTTGAATGAAAAAAAAAGTTGAGATTCATCAAGTAAATGCAATATAAAAAGATCCTGTTTTTTCTTATTTGTTGGTTAGGATTTGTAGATAACTCATTTGTTTGAATCTAGATCACATGTTCAAATTTTTAATTTTTTTGGTTTGCTTTTGTATTTTCAGCAACTATTGTATTAAAAGGTATTATTAAGTACTAATGTTATTCAAAAATTTCATGCAGGTAATTAATCTATTTCAATAATTCCAGCAACTTCGTTTGTAGATAACATGGTATTTTCTATTTCTTCTCAGTATTTTGTTAGGCGGACGATAGTATTCAGCAGGTTTTATTAAGTTTGATAAAAACTCAAGTAGATGCAGTATAAACTGATCCTATTTGTTTATCTGTTAGTTAGGAGTTACAATCTTATCCTGATTTTTTATGAATTTAAATGGCTAGGATTCTACCATATCAAAAATGAGCCGAATAAAGTTGATTTTTAATGGATGTGATTAAGCCATGTCAACATACTTTTTTGTAAATAACATGACGTTTTTACCCATCATCAAAGAAAATAACGACGACTTTGTTTTCTTCATGGTTTGCAACATTCTGTAATAAATGAAATGAAAATAAGTAAGTAATATTAATGTATCTAAGTTGATATAACTTAAATGTGTATAAAATGATTTTTACCTCATCATGTGAAGAAAGAATGATTACTTCAATTGTGTTTTCATCGAACTCTGGTTCGTACTGAAATGATTTAAATTGACAATATTTGGATAATAATTTCTAGAAAATGTTTGTAAAATATATGGTTGATAATGGTTGAAATTTCATTTAATGTTCATGTTTCACGAACTTCAGGAAGTAAATATTTTTATATGGAAATGAGTGAAATTGGATAAAAATTTAAACCTTTATCTTGGATTTGCTTGCTTGGTAGACAGGGGATGAAAGAGGAGTCGGTCCGCTTGCATTTTCTGCAGCCAGGGTGAAAGCGAGGTTGAGTTCATATTCAATCACCTGGAAGCATTTGAGAAAGAAACAGGTAGGTTAATTTCTGCATTAAATTAGTCCATTTGTAGGTGATTTATATGAATAAATCCAACATTCTTAACCTCCTTTATTTCAGTTGGTCAATCTTATCCCATTTTTTCTACTTTTTAGTTGACATTAGTTTATATGAATATTATCTGAGTTATAGATTTATTCTATAGGTTTTTGTATTTTCTAACAATATCTTTTAATATTAAAAATTTTAGTTTATGTTTTTTTGCTTTAATATTATCCTTATTTTGAATTTTTTTTCAGCATCAGTTGAAAGACAAGCAGATGTAGGTTTTATTAATTAAAATTTTTTAATAGATGTATTATCGTTAGTTTCATGTTTTGTTTTCTCTGATGTGTTGGTTTAACAACATGATATTTAGGTTTAATAAGTATAAACAATTATTTTTTGTTTTTTAGTATATATATATATATATATATATATATATATATATATATATATATATATATATTTTAAATCTAAAGAATCACAAAAATTATATACATGTTTACATAATATTTACATATACCATATATAATCAACCGTCTGACGCTATTCTTTAGAAAACTTACAACCCGTTCTTTTTATTGAAAATGATGTCACTTTAGGCAATTTTTTTGAGAAGTTGTCAAAAGAGAGATCAACAAAACTTGAAATATGTTAAAATATATATATTTTGATACATTCATACATTGTCTTGATGTAGTTTCATCTTTAAGCCTTTAGGCATTGTAG
>JAANYP010007269.1:5000-22073 GCA_020465985.1 Centrapalus pauciflorus
TATTTATGATGTTAGATATTAATTTTTTTTGCCTGTTTACCTCGAAATTAGTTTTTGTGTAATATATCACTTGAAAAAACAGTTTGAAATTGTCAAATATCATCCCTATTAATTCTGCAATGTTTGTTATGCAGGATTTTCGTTGACTATGAGTTCACTTTTGCTGGAATCCAGGATGGTATCCCACTAATTTTGCACATCTTTGATTCCAGATTTTTTTCTACACTTATCCGATATTTTTTGTTCCAGATTTTTTTCTGCACATAATTAATCTACTTTTTTGTTCCAGATTTTTTTCCAGGTTTTTTTCTGCATAATTATCTTCTACATCAACCTTGCAGTTTTTTTCCAGGTTTTTTTTCCAGTTTTTTTGAAGTTTAAATCTACTTTTGTTTTCTTGACTGTCTCAAATGTGTTATAGTAGCTCACTCGTTTTTTATGGTTTTTACAGATGACACTGACTTTGGCTGCAGGGATTGGCTCTGCATGAGTAAGAGACCATGATCCAAATTATTTACAACTCTGGCAATACACTGACCTCGTGGGCAGCAGCTAGGAAAATTTCAAATTAGCTTTGCTGACATACTATACATATTTAGCTTTAGCTTTGCTGACATACTATAAAAATGTTTAGCTTTAGCTTTGCTGACATACTATACATATTTACTCTTCAACAACAACGATGAATTAAGATGAGGTGAGGCATGGTGCACTAAATATATAGTTTTGCTGACATGAATTTTGGAGACCGACGTGCTGGCTACTATGTAAACTTCTGGATTGTATTTTAATCAAATATTTTAGTTTTATCCCATTATTTTCTGAATTATAGCCAATCCCAAACCAACCTTTAATATCTGAATTATACCCAATGAGATGCTGCCAAATCAGCATTAAAAGTAGGAATTATAACCAATAATATTGCGCCACGTCAGCTTTTTTTCTCTCTGCTCCGTCGGCAATATATATATATAATTTACTTCAAAAGAAATTGTAAAAATGTTAAAGTCAAATATGCATTTTCAAATTTAACATTGTTTTATTGGGAATGGGAATGTAATCATATTCCCCTAATAAATTCTAAAAAAATCCATGTGTTTTTTTATCGGTACTCATCCTTTTAAGGCGCACATTAGCTCATTAAACCATTTCCCGCCACATCATTCACGACCTTACCTTACACCCCGGTTCATGTCATCTAATAATAGGTTTGGGCATCGGTTTAATTTATAGGTTCTTTGGTTTCCTTGGTTTGGAAATTTTTTTAGGCTAAACCGAAACCGAACAACACCTAATTGAAGCCACCCATATCAAACCAAAAACCTAATTAGAATTTTGTTTGGCTTGGTTTGAAATCCGAAAAACCAAATTAAAAGCTAAAATTCTTTATAGCACTATGAGTTCCTTGACTTTCACTCCTAAGCCATCAAAATTTAAACGAATTATTATTTAGCAGTCATATTTTATTGTTCTAATACAATCATAAGAAAAAAAAACGTAAAATAAACACAATACAAGGTTTGTAAAACATTACGAACATTATATGGTTTTTCACTCTTTTTTGCTTATGCCTTAATGGTGTGAAACAAACTTTAGAGTTTAGGTTATTTTACTTGGTCAAACCACAAATAATTATAATTTCAGTTTGGTTTGAAACCAATCAAAATATAAATTTACTATTTTTGTTAGTCTAAAACAAACTCAATTTTATTTGGTTTTCAGTTTTTTCGTCACAAACCAAGTATAGTCCACTCCTTTATAAATTCTCTATTATCCATCTTATAATCACTTTGAACTTTCAAAAACACAACGCAAATGGATAGTCGGACACACAGAAGTTGTTAAAACTTCTATGATGATTCCTAAATAATTAGAAAATCTTTTTTTATTATTGTTTGTTTTTTGGCTAAATAGCTTCAATTTCGATTCCATTTAACTCAAATTGAACAAGTCAGACCCAAATTATTGACTCAGCTATATCCTTTAGTTGTTTGTTAATATTGGTCAGTTTAGATCAAGAATCAATCTTATTGCATATTAACGAAATGAAAATCAAACACTGGGTGTTACTTCATGCACCATATCTATATCTACAATTGACCTAAAACATGTCTTTTTTTCATAACTAATCATTATATTTTATTTGTTTATACTCTTTTGTCCAATCAAAAGATAAGTATTTATAGGTCAGATACATAGAGGTGGTGTATGAGAAATTAGAGGTGGTGCATGAAGAAATAGCCTACATCAAGTTAAATAAAGGTATGCTTTTAAGTGAATTAAGTTAAAAGACCAATTATATATTCCTATTTGTTATTTGTAGTACTTAGACAGACACATGAAGTTATAAAACCAAGAGTTTACCAAAGTCTGATCCATTTAAAATAAAAGGTGGGTTAAAAACAAAAATAATGATCTTATATCATCGGATCGACTAAGTGTTTGATAAAGCAAAAGATAAAAAGTCACGCAAACCATACATGCAATGACCATCAAAATCCCCAATAACCTGCCTTTGTTTTTCATGAAAACGACAACTCTAAACGGAAATGAAAACCAGAAACCAAGCAAAACCTCATTTGCTTTTTTAATCAACCTCTTCCATCTTGCTCTCTGCATCAACATCTGCATCCTCAAGAGCCGGCATGTCTGCGTCTCCCTCACCGCTTTCTTCATCGATGCTCAATCCAAGCTTCAGCATCCTGTGAATCCTGTTTCCGAACGTGTTTGGTTCGTCCAGACTGAATCCTGAAGTCAGCAACGATGTCTCGAAAAGCAACAGCACCAAGTCTTTAACTGACTTGTCGTTCTTGTCCGCTTCAGCCCTCTTCCTCAGTTCCTCCATGATTGAGTTCTCAGGGTTGATCTCCATTGTCTTCTTGCTCGACATATACCCTGCCATGCTTGAATCCCTCAATGCCTGTGCTTTCATGATCCTTTCCATGTTTGCGGTCCAACCGTATTCACCAGTAACCAAACAGCATGGAGAATCCACCACACGATCTGAAACCACAACCTTTTCGACCTTGTCACCCAAAACATCCTTGATCACCTTGCACAGACCCTCGAACTTCTCCTTCAAAGCTTCCTTCTTTTGTTTCTCGTCTTCGCTTTCATCCAGCTTCAAACCTTCTTTGGTTGCAGAAACGAGCTTCTTGCCCTCGAATTCCTTGAGCTGACCGACAGCATACTCGTCGATAGCATCCACCATGTACAACACCTCATAACCCTTCTTCTTCAGCTTTTCGAGGAACGGGGAGTTTTCAACGGACTTCTTGCTCTCGCCAGTGATGTAATAGATGTCGTTCTGACCCTCCTTCATCCTGGTCACGTAGTCTTTCAAGCTGGTCATCTCATCTCCGCTCTTGGTTGAGTGGTATCGGAGCAGCTCAGCTAGCTTAGTCTTGTTCTGGGAATCTTCGTGGATTCCAAGCTTAAGGTTCTTAGAGAAAGCTTCGTAAAACTTGGTGTAATCTTCCTTGTTCTCGGCAATCTCCTGGAAAAGCTCGATGCACTTCTTGACAAGATTCTTACGAATGACCTTGAGGATTTTGTTTTGTTGCAACATCTCTCTGGAGATGTTAAGAGGAAGATCCTCAGAATCGACGATACCCTTGACAAAACTCAAGTATTCGGGGATAAGCTCCTCACAGTTATCCATGATAAAGACTCTGCGGACGTAAAGCTTGATGTTGTTAGGCTTCTTCTTTGTGTCAAAAAGATCAAATGGTGCCCTCTTAGGAACGAAAAGAATGGCTTTGAATTCCAACTGTCCCTCGACTGAAAAATGCTTAACATTCAAATGCTCCTCCCAATCGTTGGTTAGACTCTTGTAAAAAGCAGCATACTCTTCCTTGGTGATTTCTTCGGGTTTCCTCATCCAGATTGGCTTTTGCTTGTTTACCAACGACCATTCATGAGACACTTCCTTGATCGTCTTCTTTTTCTTCTCTTCCTTCTCTTTCTCCTCGTCAACTTCTTCGACTTTACCTTCTTCGTCTTTCTTTTCTTCCTCATCCTCGTCATCAGAAATCTCCTTTTCAGTGGTTTTCTCAACCCAAAGCGAGATCGGATAGCTGATGAACTCGGAATGTTTCTTGATCAAATCCTTAAGCCTACGCTCCTCAAGGTATTCAAGCTGGTCTTCTTTTAGGTGGAGAGTCATTTTAGTTCCCCTGCCAAGGCTTTCACCAGAGGTATCTCTAGTTACGGTGAAAGACCCACCAGCTTGAGACTCCCAGACATACTGTTCGTCGTCGTTGTGCTTCGTTGTCACCACAACTTTGTCAGCAACCAGATAAGCAGAGTAGAAACCAACACCAAACTGACCAATCATGCTAACATCAGCACCGGCAGTAATAGCTTCCATGAATTCTTTGGTGCCAGATCTAGCAATGGTACCCAAATTGTTCACCAAATCTGAAACAAATAAAAAGATTAGAACATAATACATTTTCAAAAAGATAATTCTTTATTGTTAAATGTTAACAATTGTTTTTATAACTCACCAGCTTTGGTCATTCCAACACCACTATCAATGATGGTCAATGTGTTTGAAGCCTTATCAGGAATGATATGAATGAAAAGCTCAGGCTGTCCATCTAGCTTACTCTTGTCAGTCAAGCTCTCAAAACGAATCTTGTCAAGAGCCTATGAAAAATGTTCATTGTTAAGCTAAAACTCACAACAAAAACCTAAACAAATTTGTATAATACCATTTTCAAATAATCACGATCAAAAGCATACACGAATGATAAAGATAAATTTACAAAAAATTATACATAAATGTATCAAATTGCAGGTGCACCATCCTCTTACCACACCAATTAAACAATTCAATACAAATACTAGATCATATATCTACATCCATTATTATATTATAAATACTGTAATATTCTTTAAATTACACACGCAACCTTTAAACACAAAATTATTGGTGTGTTAAAAATCTCTTGTTTCCATAATTGTAACCATAAAATGATAAAATCCCACCACACCAATTAAACGATTTAAAACAAATACAATGTCAAACGATCATTTATACACCGTTAGGCATTAACAGATATAATTTCAGCATCCAAATCTATTATTCTACAAAAAATGTAATATACTTGAGATTACACACATAACTTTTAACACAAAATCGTTGGTGTATTAAAAATAACCATACACCTCATGTTTCCATATTAAGAATCATAAAATCATTAGTAAAACGTTATTTAATCATGTAGATCGAGGCTGTTAACGACTTAAAGTAATATTTATCAACAAAAAAATATCTAAGACTTCAAATATAGAACAGCTAACTACCACTCCATTCATTCCCAAATCAATTTTTCATTTCCCATATTACTAAGATGCAACACTTATATCTGATCTCCGATAACACAAAAAAGTGGATTAATATATATAGATTCAAAACAAAAAAAACAAAACAAAACAAAACAAAACAAGCATTATTCTCAGCCAGTAAATCGACGAAATGACCTTTTTCTCAGTCTTAATCCTCTGGTAAACAAACACAAATCATACGTACATAAACTCAAAAAAAAAAAAAAACAAACAAACAAACAAACAAACGCAAATGGCAGCACCAATAACCATTAGTATAACTCACGAATCAAAATCACAACAGATCAAAGAAAAAAACCGTACAAATCGAAATGCGAGACAGATATGATGATCAATTAATCAAATCTAGAAACAAAAAACGTAAAAATAGGCTTACATCGGATGAGTTACTGATGAGCTCACGAAGAAAGATCTCCTTGTTGCTGTAAAAAGTGTTGATGATGAGACTCAACAGCTGGTTGATCTCAGCTTGAAAGGCAAACGTCTCTGTGTCCGCCATTGTTGATTCGAAGAATTATCTCAAACAAACAAAGGATTTACAGAGAAGAAAAACGAGAGAGTAGTGAATGAAGATTTGATGGTGGAGTGAGTAGATCGGAAGGGGGAGGCGGAACGGCTATATAAAAGGCTGTGGGGAGGTTAGGGTTTGTATACGGCCGGTATTCTAGATCCTTCTATGAGGAAGACCGATGACTTTTCATCATATATATTTACATCCAGATCCCTATAGTTCAAATAATTATTTATATACACAGCCATTAACTATAAGTTTTAATACTTTTGACACATAAACTTGTTAATTGCAAATTTCATATATACCCTCAAAACATATACATACATACATACATACATACATACATACATACATACATACATACATACATACATACATACATACATACATACATACATACATACATACATATATATATATATATATATATATATATATATATATATATATATAAACACATCTAGAAATTCACAAATTACAATATGTATATGTATGTTCATGGAGCATGGTTTCGTCCGATTTTTGTACAAAATCAAAACCGAAAATCAAAAGTGTGTTTTGTAAAAATAAAAAAACCGTGCTTTTGGGGTTTTATTACAGTTTGGTTTATTGGTTTTCTTTGCGGTTATCAGTTTTTTTTATATTAAAGTGAATACTCATGAATGATGGGATTTGACAACTATCTTTTAATGTTTTACTACAATTTATAATGTTAGAAAACTTTGTTGCGTTTATTTAACGAAAACTGGTCAATTTTCAATTTCTGTTTTCAAGTTATAGTTTTTAGAAGAAAAAAACAAGGGTGTCTATAAAAAGTGAAAACTTGTTTAGATGATTTAGTTTTAAGAAAGATTGTTGATTATAAAATAAGAAAAATATAATATGTGATAGAAAAGTAAGAGAAAAATGGTATTATAAAGAAATATAAGGTAGGTAACTGAAAAGTAAGAGAGAGAATATGAAAAATGGTATTTTCTAAAGTAAACTGTAAATTTAGGAAATTGTTGTTAAGTATACAAGTTTTCATTTTTTTTTAAACTGAGATGAAAATTTCAGTTTTTTATGTTTATGGTCTTTTATTTTGTTCATGGCTTCATGTATAACAATGCTAATAATAACATTACTTAATAAATGATATACACACACACATATGTATATGTATGTATATAATTTGTCTGATTGTCATAAAATATAAATATTAAATTAGTTTCTAAAGCATATATATATATATATATATATATATATATATATATATATATATATATATATACACACACACACACGATTAGGAAAACCAAAAAATCATAAAAACATAGTCATTTATACTTATATATTTAAGTATTGATGTGGTTCAGTTAATATTAGTTTGGTTTTTCGATGAAAACCACACCGAACCGCAATTTGTAGTTTTTAAAAACACAAAAACCATACCGATAAATTTTTCTTCTCTTCAGTTTTTTGCGTTTTTTTGGTTTCTTTACTCACCCTTAAAATACAACGCATCAACCCATACATGTTCTATGAGAAAAAGTTAACATTTTCAAATAGCTTAGTACAATTGATGTATAAACTCGGGACTTGACCAAAAACTAATAAAACATATTAGAATCGATACCATTCATTTCATTTTTTTGGTTTTAATTTTTTTTATATTTTCGGTCCAGTTAAATATGGTTTTACATTTTGCTTATAAAGCTAGATAAAATGAAAACCATATTAGAACCGGAACAAAACCTATGACATATGATTTAGTTTTCGGGTTCAATGTATTTCTCTTGAACTGATAATATCCGATTCGGTTTTTAACCATTACATATTTTGCTAATTATGATTGCATAACAAAAGGGCAGATTGCAGATATTTAAAAAGTATGAGGACTTAAATGTAAAGTTTTTCATGCTTCTTTATTTGGAACGACAAAGGCGCGTACCTAAGTGCGAATGTAATTATTTCCAAGAAAAGAAAATTTTTAAATATTTCCGAGAAACCTTGAAGTATTTTCTTTTTTATATTTCACACCCCTACATTGTGGGTTATTATTGATTCGTTCCCAGGAAACTTCTAGAATTATTTCCAATTCATTTCACAAAAGGGGATCTAGTGAATACAATGTCAAACCAAAAAAAATAGTATTTTTATTTTTATTTATTTACCAATTAGTTTTTTAATACGTTTATTACGTAAATATTTTTAAAAATAAATATATATATTTACTTTAGTATTTTATTTTTAAAATTTAGTTACAAAATTATTTTTTTTTTTTATTTATAAATTCCAAAACTAATTTAGTGTATGTAGTTGTTATTTATCTAAACGTAAAAGAACTATATGTGATTTTTTTTTTTACTGAAACGTCGAGATGTCACGTGTCATTTAGGTGTTATTAAATTTTAATAAAATATATTTGTATAAAATATATATAGAGTAAAAATTAGAACATAAATATATTAATTATTCAGAACTATTATATTTCTAGCATTGCCAATATATATATGAATGAGGACAATCTTTTTATGATTTTTTAAAACTTTTTATTTATAGATTTTGATATAAATGGAAGTTTTAATTTTAGAACGTAATATCTATATATTTTGTTACAATAAATAAAATTTATTGAAATATAATATTACCAATTACTTTTTACTTTTTCAAAATTTAATATTTTTATATAATGTGTATTTATATTAGTATAATTTTATAAAACTAAACACATATAATAAGTATTTAATTTAATATGTAGATAAATATAGATTAGATAACATTTAAATTTAAATTTGAACTAGTTTATTACCCGCTAATTACGCGGATATTTTTAATATATATAAAATATAATAAATAAAAAGATAAAGATATAAATATTATTTTTTAAACAAAAATATATAATATGATATTATTATTTATTATGACCTATTAATTTTGTATATTTCTAAATATATATGAAGAGTAATTATTTTCTTATATATTTTTTAAACTTTTATTATATTATCTTATAATTAATAAGTTAGTAGATTATTAGATTTTGTTTGATTTGATTTGATTTGAATTTAAAAGTGGATTATATTAGATTTGAATAGATTTAATTAATAAGTTAGTTGAGTATTAGATTCTGTTTGATTTGGTTTGATTTGAATTTAAAAGTGGATTATATTAGATTTGGATAGATTTGATTTAAATTTCTTTATTATTTTTAAAATCTATAAATGTCACGTGTCGATTCATGGTGACGACACGTGGCTTCACCAGAAATGAGTATAGTTACTCTTTTAATAGTATAGATAGATTTAATTTATTATTTATATTGATAAACACATAAATTTGTAACTGGAAAACTGTACCGAAGAAAAAGCATCGGTGTTGTTTATGTGTTTTTCAGAAACCGCAATTTGTGGGTTATTATTGATTCACTCCCAGGAAACTTCTAGAATTATTTCCAAATGAAATAGTATTTTATTTTTTAGAGTAAATTACAAAAATAGTTTATGTGGTTTGCGTAAAATTTTGGATCAGTCCATGGGGTTTCAAATTTTACTTAAACAGTCATTATTTACATTGCTTACTTGCAGAATTTGTCTTTCTGTCCAATTTTTTTTTTCCTAAACGACAATTATATCATTTTCATTAATAACAATTTTGGTCTCATTCTTTCATTAATTTTGTTTTAAAATTTTAAATATTAATTTAATAAATGACGATTTAATTAATTTATTATTATTACTAGATTAATACCCATGTATTACATGGATTGAAGCAAAATATCTGTTATAAATTAAATATTAATAAAGAGGTGGGATCCCTTAAAAACCTTCAAAAAAAATTTTTAAATTATGATGCAATAAAAACCAACAAAAAGTTGACATACATGCAAAATCATTGAGTCAGTAGTAAAAAAAAATGATGACTCTAAGTCAATGTTTAAGTCAAAGAAGGCGACTAAAATATGATTCAAATTATTTGAATTATTGATTTAATGGTTGATGACTCTAAGTCAATCTTTTAAAATTTTTTGTTTTACCAATTTTTTTAAATTATTTACTCTTTAGGACATTTAAACATGTTATTATTTTATTGATTTTAAATAAAAAATTATTTTAGCTTGTTAATCTTGAAAACTTTTAATTAATATTAATTGTAGTTTGAATTATTTTAGGTAACAAAAATAATAAGTTTCAACAATAAAGTTTAAATTAAATCAATTAAATGATAAAATGTTACTTAAATTAATGTTAATTTTTATTTTTGAAAAAAGAGCGGGAAAATGAAAAAGTGGGGTATTAGAAAGTTGACACGTGGCAGGATTTGTTCTCAATTATAATAATATATAGATTATTATTTAAGTTGTATTATTATTATTTTATTAAAGTTATATTCTTTTATCTATTTAATTAATTTATTTTACGTTTCTATTATGTATTTAATTTATTTATTACAATTTTATTTATATTAGCTTTCATTATTATAATATTTATATGTTTTTTACATTTTGTATGTTTCCATCTATTATTTCATTACGTTATTATATGTTGATTTCATTATACCTTTATAAATATAATATATAAACTTAAAATTTAATTCGTTTGCATTTAAATATTTGTTACATTCTTATTTCGGTTTAAAATTTAATATTCTATTTGTGTTAATTTAAAATTTTGTTACATTAAAACATTTAAGTCAAAACAAATAAAAATGTTATGTTTATATAATTTTCTGTAAATTATAATTAAACCAAAACATATTACTATAACAAAATATTTTAATCGTAACGAATAAAATGTTATCTTTATATATTTTACTTGAAATTTATAATCAACTTAAAACGTATTAACCTAACAAAAATTAGCAAAAAAGATACAATTTTATTCTATTAATGATAAATTTGATTTTCATAAATTTATAAACATTAAGAAATGAAGAATGTTTTTAATATGTTATATTGTCATGCAATGATCCAAAATATATTGTCATTGTTAGGTTTATTTACACGTATTATTTTTAAGTAAAATTTTAACGCAAAGGAATTAAAGTTAAACACAAAAACAATATTATATCTAGAAGTTTAGAAACAAGAAATGACCATTAATATAATAGAATCCTATCTTTTATTTCAACAATATGAGCATAACAATTCAATTGAGATGTTTCGGTGTTACCGGTGATGCCACAAAGTTATATCTAGAAATCTAGAAACAACTCATAATCTAATATTATTATTATAATAATGTATTAGAATTCTATATTTGTAACTTGAAGTATGTCTATTTGAAATTTTTAACAATTATGGTTACGTTATAAAACATATTTTTGGATGTTATGATTTATTATATTCATGTTTGAGTATTTATAAATATGTTGTATGTATAATTATAAAATTACATATAAAAAAGTTCAATATAACTACCTTTGCCTAAGCCGACTTTTAACAGCTAGATCACCCCGATACAAGATATTGTCCGCTTTGGCAAATGCCGCATGGTTTTGTTTCTGGAAGCCAAGCCATAGGCCCGCCCCAAAACGCGTATTGGTTGATAGAGACAATCTTACCCTTATATTGGTATATAAGTTTCAACTCTCCACTGATGTGGGATGTTATAATTCCTCCCCCATGGGAACACAACGTCTCCGCTGTGCCCATTGACGAAGTGTCTGGCTCTGATACGAACTATAACAGCCCAGATCATCCCGAGACCAGATATTGTGTGCTTTGGCAAATGCCTCACAGTTTTGTTTCTGGAAACCAAACCAGAGGTACGTCCCAAAACACATCTTGGTGGATAGAGACAACCTTACCCTTATTTCTCATCTCCACCGATGTGGGATGTTATACGACTACTCCCTAGTCCCTAGTTGGTCGGCCGACCACCTCTTTGATTTCTACAACAATGCATTTAAACCGAAATTCTATCCCTTAATTGGACAATTAAATCATATATAGTTATCATAATTTAAATGGATACCCTTTTAAATATTAAATAAAATAAAAGACTAATTGTCCATAATTAGATCATAATTATTTATAATATTACACATTTATTTATCAAATTAATAAATAATGCAAATACCCTTTGTATAATATCATAAATAATTATGATCTAATTATACATTTATTTATCAATGCAAATATTAAAAATATTTATGATCTAATTATGGTTATTTAATATATAAAATGGTATCTATTTAAATTATGGATAACTATATATGATTTAATTATCTAATTAATGAATAAATTTTTGTTTTAAATGCATTGTTGTAGAAATCACAAAGCGGTAGTCGGCCGGCCAACTGGTGACTAGAGAGTAGTCGGCTTAGGCGGGGAGTAGTTAGATTGAAAATTTTTATATGTAAATTTTAAAATTATACATACAACATGTTTATAAATACTCAAACATAAATATAGTTAATCATAACATCCAAAAATATGTTTTATAACACAACCATCATTGTTGAAAACTTCAAATAAATGTATTTCAAATTTCAATATAATTAGAATATTAGATCATGAGTTGTTCTTACATTTCTAGATACAATTTTGTGTCATCACCCCTAACACCGAAAACATCTCATTTGGATTATTTTTGCTCATATTGTTGGAATAAAAGATACATTTATATTCTATTAATCATTATTTCTTATTCCTAAACTTCTAGATATAATACTATGTTTGTGATTTATATTTTTAATTCCGTTGTGTTGAAGCTTACTTGAAAATTGGTAATACATGCAAATAAATCTAACAATGAAATTATACTTTGGATCATTGCATAACAATCTATCTATATCTATATATTATAATAAAGCAAAACATTTAGTGCCACTGGCGCTTCCACAATGCACAGAATTTTCATTTTCCCGCCTTTTTTCCTAATATAACCCTCTCAATTAATTCAACTAATTTATTGTAGAAAATTTTAAATATTAAATGAAATCTTATATAATTAAAGAAGTTTAAATACTTCCTAATTTAACATCTAATTTTTACCTAAAATGTTTTATCTGAAATGATCTAAGTGATTTATAACTTTTTATTTTTTTAAAAATTTAAACTAAAGGTTAAATGTTTAATTGTATATTAAATGTATCAATTTAAAATTCATTCTCATTCTTTGTACATTAATATTTATTTTAAAATTATGCTAACAATCGTAATTGTTAAATTTTTGTTCATAATCAATTGAATCAAAAAATTTCTTATATATTAAAGTATGATTTTAAGTTTTTTATCATTAAAAATACATCTAAATATGAAAAGAATAACACTATAATAATTTTCATAAAAGTATAACTTTCTAATAATATTGTAAACATTTTATTCATTTTTAAAGGCAAAAACATTACAAAATTGATTTAGTTTTTATTGTAATACAATTAGTATTTCAAATATTTCATATTTTTAATATATTTTTATTATTATAAGAATAAAAAATTTTCAAAATAATTTTAGTTAATTATCTATGTCAGTTAATATCAAAATATTATTACTTAATTATTTTTCTAATAATATTTAAGTTATTATATATATATATATATATATATATATATATATATATATATATATATATATATATATATATATATATATATATGCATATCTATAATTCTTACATATCTCATGTAGTACATGGGTCACTAATCTAGTATAACATATTAAAATATAACACCTTGCTTTTTATTTTATGTGTTTTTGTGCGATTTGCGTTAAATGATGTAATTTCGGATTTTTGAATAAAAAGGAGCTGAAGTTTCATTGTTCATCATTTTAGCAAAAACCATTTTTCCTATTTGAGAGCCTCTCTCTCTAAAACCGAACTTCTCACTAGCTTTTCTCCCAAACCGACCGACCAAATCTCGAGTTCTATACGTCATTGGAAAGATCTCGAAGAATACTACACGGGTCCGCAATTGCATGTGGGATTTGATTCAGATTTGAGGTAAGAATCGTCATTTTCTTTTCTTTATTTTCGGTTTTGAGAAAAAGGTCCAAAATTCACAATTTTTGATTCATTTAAAGCTATTCTGCTTGAGTTATAACTCGATTATGCTAGAATAAGTGTAATAGAATCGAACCTAGACTTGTTCCTTAACATATTTATGATTTTTGCTTGGAAATGCATGCTTGAAAGCTGAGAAACACGAACAAATTCGAATAGCCAAGAACAAGTTCGAAATGGACTAAATTCGAGGCTTTTCATTTGCTTCGAACCTGCCTATGTTCGAACCACTTAAGTTCGAAGGCCCTTATGTTCGAACCCCATACATGTTCGGAGGCCCTTATTTTCGAACCCCATTATGTTCGAAGGCCCCCTAAATTCGAATGATCGAAATTAATTAGAATGGGCAACATTCGTTTTGCCTAACACATAATTTACAAAATATTTAGCAAGAAATTACAATTTAAGATACTTTAATTTTTTAAGCAAGTTTATTAATTGGTTATGTAATCTGTAATATTAAATACATACATTTTGTTGCACACATGCTATAAGATTTAAGCGACTAGTTCAGTTATGAGCCAAAGCTAGAGCCAGAGCAAATCAAAGTATATTTAAAGCCTCAGTCAGTAAAGCAAAGCCATTTTGAGCCAAAAAGCAATGTTAAAGTCTAGATAAGCCAGAACAAGCATTTCAGAGTATTACAAAGCATAAGACAGTACAGTGAGTAATAGTTATTATTGTTTACATGTATTTTATGTAATTGAGACATAATTTGCTTCCATATGTCTTCTTTGGAATTCAATAGACTTTTGTGAGTGAAGGCGAACACTATGGTACAGGCGGTGCCCAGCTTAGCCGGATCTTACATCTGATCTATTAATGTGCATAATTTATTGATATCTGTTTATTATTCTGCATATTATACAGCAAGCTTCGCTTGAGCGTTTCTTTGTGCATCTCATAAGCATTTTACATTTGAGCAAGCAATTCTGATGCACACCACTATCCCAAGCATTATGCGGGTAGCTAGCTCCGCATCACAGATTGATCATCTGTCAGCGGTAACCCCTAGTGGTGGCATCTCCTTTCAGCGTGCAATGTCTCAATTGTGCAATCATTCATTCTGGGTATTAAGCATTTACAAGCAAGCAAGCATTACAGCCTTTTATAAGCATTTTTCGTTTAGCCACATATCTTACATGCATCATGAATATCTGTTAACTCACTAAGCAATTAGCTTACAGTTGCTACTCACAATTTTACAGGCAAAGGTTAAGAGCAAGCTGGACCATCTGCTTAGGTCTATTTTCTGATCAACATAGAGGATTTTAGCTCACTTTTCAGCTTGTGGTATAGCTTTATGATGCATTGGGATCTGGGTAGCTGCTTTTATTTATATTTTGATGTTTTAGCAACTTAGCAACGCACCTTGTAGCACGTGTAATGTATGACTGTATTGTAGTACTTTTATTTAGCTTTATGCAAGCTTTAGCCTTAATTATGATTATGATAAGCGTTATTTATTCCTGGGATTAAGCAAGCGTGTTTAAAGCAAGTCCCTCATAGAATTTTATTACACCACAAGTCCCTAAAATCAAAAAGTTGTAACATTTTGGTCACTGAAACTAACGGTGGTTAACTTTAACCGTTAGTCTCAGGGGCATTTTCGTCTTCTAATTTTCAGGGACTATCTATGTAATTTTCAAACTTATGTGTTTTTCCTTTTTCCTATTTTTTCTTTATATCTTAATTTATTTTCATATGTATATTTTGATTATTTCTTTTTTTATCATTTAATTATTAAAATGTAACATTTTATTTTTTTTATTTTAACTATTAATTTATATTTGTATGTTTATTATTATTATTCATACTAACTTTTTTTATATATTACCTTAATTATTTATATAACATTATTGTATCATAAACCTGATTTATTTTTTTCAATTAGTTATTGAAAATGCAAATCTGTCTCCATTCTTTTTTTCATTTAGAAAATATAAAAATTAGTTTAGTTTATTTTCGTTCAGAAAATCTAAAGTTGAAATAATTTATTTTTTTCTCCATTCAAAATAACGAAGTGTTGAAGTTTTTTCATTTCGAATAAGTATATAAACAGAATGGTTTGTAGCTTCTTCATTGAAAATATTTAATAAAATTTTTTTAATTCTGAATGGTTCGAAAAAATCAAAAATTGGAATGTTTCGTCAGTTTTTGATCAAATAAATTAAATTCTGAAGGCTTCGTCATTTTTTATTAAAAAATTCAAATTGAAATGGTTTGTCTTTTTCTAATCTTCTTTTAATGAAAATCAAATTGATTCTTTTGTTTGAAAAAAATCAAAATTCATAATGGTACTCGGTTTTTTGATAAAAAATCAAAATCGTCATTGTCATTTTTTGATAGAAAAAATTAGTATCGAAATGGATCTTTTGTTTATAAAACTAAAATATCATAATGATTTATTGTGTTTTCATCTAAAAATTTAAAATCGAAATGGTTCATCGTTTATTTGATCGAAAAAAATTAAATCGGATGGTTCGTCATTTTTTTATCAAAAAAATAAATTCGAATTGTTCGTTGTTTTTTTGATCAAAAATATAGATCATAATGATTCGTTAGTTTTTTGTTCGAAAAAACTAAAATCAAAATTGGTTGTCATTTATTTAAAATTAAATGGTTAAAAGAATTAAACGATGTTAGATTTTTAATTTTTCCAAACAATAAACGACTCATTTCGATTTTAGTTTTTTCATACAAAAAATGAAAAATTATATATTTTGTTTTTTTTTTAAACGGAAAAAACAATGAAACACTCGTACTTTTAATATTTACGAGGAAGAAACAATGAAACACTCGTACTTTTAATATTTCCATATGAAAAAAAAATTCATGTTATTATTTTGAATTTTTTGAATGGAGTAAAAATATAAATTATTTGGTTTTAGATTTTCTGAACGAAAATAAACTAAAACTAATTTTTATATTTTATATTTTCTAAATGAAAAACATAATGGAGAAAGATTTGGTTTTTCAATAACTAATTGAAAAAAAATGAATCATGTATATAATATTATAGTCTTAAATAATTATGGTAATATATTAAAAAGTTAACATTAACAATAATAATAAACATACAAATAAAATCTAATAGTTAAAATAAAAAAAATAAAATGTTACATTTGAATAATTAAATGATAAAAAAACTACCATATATATATATATATATATATATATATATATATATATATATATATATATATATATATATATATATATAAA